>UESW01004207.1:0-41432 GCA_900491605.1 Calamus simplicifolius
GACGCGAACTCTTTTATGCAAAGCACAAGATAAGATCATCCAAGCAGACAACAGGATCTGCCATCAAAATTGCGTGTCATAACACATCTAGTCCATTTTCTAACCCAAAAATCAAAGTTTTAGTTCTTTAAAATGGACAGAGAAAATAAAAGAAAGGAAGTTGCATGTCATAATACATTTAGTCCTTTAACCCAAAAAAAAGGTAGATAAAATAAAAGAAAGGAGTTAAGAATAGAAAATAAAAGAAAGAAAATTGCGGGTCAACAAAAATTATGGAGATACCAAAAAAAGGTAGATAAAATAAAAGAAAGGAGTTATGAATAGAGAAATAAAATTACGGGTCAACAAAAATTATGGAGATGCGAGGTATCGATAGCATGCTAAATAAGCTCTACCATCGGAGCTACATCTCCATAACAATTGAATTCTCAGGATCAATTTTAATAAAGGCTACAGAAATGAATATTTTGCATTTCTTTTGGCTAGAGGAACCTGTTATTTTTTTTTATCCCTGACTGTGATTCCTCGCTCTTTAAAAACGTATGCATGGTCATTTATTGATTTTGCTCAAGCGGAAGGTTGTTATAGAAATTTGATGTTTGATTGATAATGTTGAAGAATTTAAGTTATGAAACTTTGTAATCATTTTGAGATGGTAATGATGAATGCAAAATTATATGAAAGAAGAAGTGCATTTAATAGTTACAATTTTAATTTATAATTATTCACTTATTACTTTCGTTTTGCCGTAATAGCTCAAAATATAAATTTTTTATTTTTATTAAGACTTATTATGATGAAATTAAATTTTGCCATAATAAGTAGATTTATTACGGCAAAATGTTTGTTTCATCGTAATAGAATGAAAAGAATAATTTTAATTAAAATAGAATTAAATATTATTACGATGACATAATATTTCATCGTAATAGTGCAGATTATTACGGTGAAATTTTAGTTTCACCGTAATAGCTTGAAAAATAAAAATATTTTTTTATTTTTATTAAGACTTATTACGATGACATTAGATTTCATCGTAATAAATAGATTTATTATGGCAAAAAAAAATTTCATCGTAATACAACAAAAAGAATAATTTTAATTAAAATAAAATTAATACTTATTATGATAAAATAATATTTCATCGTAATAGTGCAGATTATTACGATGAAATTTTTGTTTCACCATAACAGCTCAAAAAATAAAAATATTTTTTTATTTTTATTAAGACTTATTACGATGACATTAAATTTTGCCGTAATAAATAGATTTATTATGGCAAAAAAAAATTTCATCGTAATAGAACACAAAGAATAATTTTAATTAAAATAAAATTAATACTTATTATGATGAAATAATTTGTCATCGTAATAGTATAGATTATTATGGTAAAATTTTTGTTTCACCGTAATAGGTTGAAAAATAAAATATTTTTTTTATTTTTATTAAGACGTATTACGATGAAATTAAATTTTGCCATAATAAAAAAAGAATAATTTTAATTAAAATAAAATTAATACTTATTATGATGAAAAAATCAATCGCTGTAATAGTTCGGATGTATTACGATGATATTAAATTTCATCGTAATAACTCTTTATTACGACGAATGCAATTTTGAGTTCGCCGTTATAAAGGAAAATATAATGACAAAATTTTTGCCACAATAAATTCATCACAAATAGTATACTTTTTTGTAGTGAATCTTCGGTCCTAATGTTTTTCTCATTTAAGAACTGGTCAAAAATTTTGGATACAATTATATTATAAAAGAATTTACTTAAAGTCTAAAACCTATTATAAATAGGTGGATATGTGAAATATATTAGAATTTAAAAACCTAAATTTAATATTTAGAGTATAATAGAAGGTGTACTCGGGTCATCTTCACCGCCCTATTTGAGAAGTACGTGAACGAGGTGTACTCGGGCCGGCCATGGAGGCCATACGGGCTCTTCAGGGGGGGGGGGGGGGGGGGCGCATCGTCCAGATTTTGGCTTCATTAGGCGATCGCCATTGTTGATTGAGGGTGGCTTTATCAGCCACATCAAGGACCATGAAAGTTTGCATATTACATAGAAAAAGAAGGTTTATGCTTTCCAATTTTGTGTAGGTGGTAGTTGGTAAGTCAAGATTTATAACTCAATACTTTCATGCTCTTTTTGTTTAATTAAGTGGAGAATGGAAATATGCTCTCACCATCATGTCACCCTTTGGTTCCCTTAAATGCCACGTCTAGCAAAGTCTCGGCCACTAAAATCTAAATGCCAGTACACTTGTTCTATAGAATTCAAATTCCATTATACAAATCTTAACCACATTTTTGGAAGTAAATGACAATTCCTTTCTCCAACCAACAAATAGGAGAACAAATGCTACAATTACATATTTTTGGAAGCAAAAAGATGCCACATTCTTTTACTAGGACTAGAAGTGGGCCAAGCTGAGTCGGGTCTTACTTTTGCCCAAACTCAACCTAAATTTTTTTTTTAACCAAAATTCAGGCTGGACCAAGGCCCAAAAAATATTGCAAAACTCATATATGAGCCCAATCCAAAACCTGTTGGACTGGCCCGATCTAGCCCATTTGTGCCCAAAACAGTGGACTGGCCTGAAGGGACCCAGTTTTAGCCCAAATGACTGACCCTATAGATATTTTGAAAGTAAGAGAAAGTTGTACATCACCGCAGTGCAGCATGCACCAGATGCGGTGATTTATCTGCATGTAGACCATGCGACCCATGCGATTAGGCTTGCCCATGAGCGCCGCATCGCTGATGTGCGAGCTTCCGAAAGAAAATAGCATCGTATCTACTTATCAAATTGAATTTAAAATATTAAATTGTTAAATTTGATGATCGGTGCATGTTTTGTGGTAAGGGATGAAATTAGAGAGACAGTTGGATTATTGTTTTCTATGACAAACTCTCTTTCAAATATTTCTCTGCTCATTGTTTATGATGCGTGTTGTACAATTTGCATCGCATCTTGCCCTCATTTTTTCATGAAGCATTTTGTGATCCCAGCGCCCCAGTCTCTCAGACCTGGTTTGGGTGAAATTATTGGGCTTGCATTGGGCTCTTTTAGCGGGCCTCAATTAAGCTTGAGTTCAGGCTGGATACAGGATGGCTCTTCTATCCAGGAAAAGTCTTTGTACACCACCTCTGGTGCAGCAAATCCTACGTGGAGTGTACCGCTTCTTTTTATTGGTCCACATGAATCCTACATGTCTTGATACGATGGGGCAGGGATACCATCTTAAATTTTAACTTGACGTGCATTAATACCTATTCAGTTTTTTTAGAATTTGTGTACAGGCTTCAGTGCACGTTTTATGAATGGATATCGTAATTTTATAACTATGGTGTTATAAATTTACAATTGGGAGTGTAATTTTTTTTTTTTTCTAAATGGGTGTCTTAATTTTATAAGCACAGTGTCATAAGTTTACAACTAGGATGTCATCTTAAATTTTGACATAACATACGTTAATACCTATTCACTTTTTTTTAGAATTTGTGTATAGACCTGTTTCTAAGTGGGTGTCATAATTTTATAACTACGGTGTCATAAATTTACATGTCGTAATTTTTTTTGGCTTCTTAATGGGTGTTTTAATTTTATAACTACGGTGTCCTAATTTTACAATTGGGTGTTATCTTAAATTTTGACATGTATTTTTTTTGAAATTTATGTACAGACACATTTATGAATGGGTGTCTTAATTTTATAACTACGTTATCGTAAATTTATAAAGGGATATCATAATTTTTTTTTGGTTTTCTGAATGGATGTCGTAATTTTATAACTATGATGTCATAATTTTAAAACTTGGGTGTCGTAATTTTTTTGATCGTGTCATAAAGCTGTCTTAACATTTTTTAATAGGTGTCATATACATGTGGATCAATAAAAAAAGCGGTGTAGCCCATGTAGGATTTGCTGCACCGGATGCAGTGTACAAAGTCTTTTTCCTTCTATCCAATAGCAAGGAAAAGTCTTAATTTTGAACCCAAGTTTGATCCGAAGTTTTTTTTTAAAAAAAAATTTATCCAACAGCAAGGAAAAGTCTCGGGCTGATTTAAGCCCAATTCCAGCCCTAACCAGCAAGCTGGAGAAACAGAGAAAACTAATGAAAATTTAAAACATAGTCTTCACCAAAATTCTAACCAAACCCCATCTTTTCACTAAAACATCTAGAAAACGATCGAGAATCGAAGAAATCTAACCTCCACCTGATTAGAAGGACAAGTCAACCCGATCATGGAGAAAAAAGGCAGAGTACAGATCACAAGAGCGAGCATAGCGTTCCCTAGCCGCCCTTCATTCCCCTGCTGAGCTGCCTTCCGCTGTCCGTTCCCAACCCTCTCCATCCCTGAAAGAGAGAAAAAAAAAATGAAAAAAAGGTTAGTTGAAGTGCTTGAATTCACGAGGAACAAAAGGAAGCAAGGAACAATTGGAAATGTAAATGGTGATCGAGGGCACCTCCTCATTGGATTAGGAAACGGGTTCTTCGAAGATTTGGAGATCGGATTAGGGCTCTAGAAGGTGGGAGGGAAAACCCCAGAAGGAGATGTCTGAAGCTGATGCATAGATCTAGACGCGGACTCTTTCTTATGCTGTGCGAAGCACAAGATAAGATCATCCAAGCAGACAACAGGATCTACCGTCAAAATTGCATGTCATAACACATCTAGTCCATTTTCTAACCCAAAAATCAAAGTTTTAGTTCTTTAAAATGGACAGAGAAAATAAAAGAAAGGAAGTTGCGTGTCATAATACATCTAGTCTGTTCTTTAACCCAAAAAAAAGGCAGATAAAAAAAAGAAAGGAGTTAAGAATAGAAAATAAAAGAAAGAAAATTGCGGGTCAACAAAAATTATGGAGATACCCCAAAAAAAGGAAGATAAAATAAAAGAAAGGAGTTAAGAATAGAAAATAAAAGAAAGAAAATTGCGGGTCAACAAAAATTATGGAGATGCGGGGTATCGATACCCCTACCTTTGGTATGCTAAGTGAGCACTCTACCATCGGAGCTACATCTCCATAACAATTGATTTCTCAGGATCAATTTTAATAAAGGCTACATAAATGAATATTTTGCATTTCTTTTGGCAGAGGAACATGTTATTTTTTTTTATCCCTCGACTGTGATTCCTCGCTCTTTAAAAACGTATGCGCGGTCATTTATTGATTTTGCTTCGGCGGAAGGTTGTTATAGAAATTTGATGTTTGATTGATAATGTTGAAGAAATTTAACTTATGAAACTTTGTAATCATTTTGGGATGGTAATGCTGAATGCAAAATTATATGAAAGAAGAAGTGCATTTAATAGTTACAATTTTAATTTATAATTATTCACTTGTTACTTTTGTTTCCATAATAGCTCGAAATATAAAAAATTATTTTTATTAAGACTTATTATGATGAAATTAAATTTTGCCATAATAAGCAGATTTATTATTGCAAAATAGTTTGTTTCGTCGTAATAGAATGAAAAGAATAATTTTAATATAATATTAAATTAAATCTTATTACGACGACATAATATTTCTTCGTAATAGTGCAGATTATACGCAAAATTTTTGGTTTTCACCGTAATGGCTCAAACTCAATATTCATGCTCGAAATATGCTCTCACCAGCATGTCACCCTTTGTTACCTTAAATGCCACGTCTAGCAAGTCTCGGCCACTAAAATCTAAATACACTTGTTTATAGAAAAATTACATTATACATCTTAACCACATTTTTGGAAGTAAATGACAATTCCTTTCTCCAACCAACAAATAGGAGAACAAATGCTACAATTACATATTTTTGGAAGCAAAAAGATGCCACATTCTTTTACTAGGACTGGAAGTGGGCCAAGTGAGTCGGGTCATACTTTTGCCCAAACTCAACCTGAATTTTTTTTTATCGGAATTCAGGCTGGACCAAGGCCCAAAAAATATTGCAAAACTCAGATATGAGCCCAATCCAAAACCTGTTGGACTGGCCCGATCTAGCCCATTTGGGCCCAAAATAGTGGACCGGCCTGAAGGGACCCAGTTTTAGCCCAAATGACTGACCCTATAGATATTTTGAAAGTAAGAGAAAGTTGTACATCACCGCAGTGCAGCATGCACCAGATGCGGTGATTCATCTGCATGTAGACCCATGCGATACCCATGCGATGAGGCTTGCCCATGAGCGCCGCATCGCTGATGTGCGAGCTTTCTAAAGAAAATAGCATCGTATCTACTTATCAAATTCGTCTGAATTTAAAATATTAAACTATTAAATTTGATGATCGTTGCATGTTTTGTGGTGCATTTTGTGGTCGGGGATGAAATTAGAGAGACAGTTGGATTATTGTTTTATGTGACAAACCCTCTTTCAAATATTTCAGCTCGTTGTTTATGATGCGTGTTGTACAATTTGCATCGCATCTTGCCTGCATTTTTTCACGAAGCATTTTGTGATACCAGTCCCAGTCTCTCAAACCTGGTTTGGGTGAAATTATTGGGCTTGCATTGGGCTCTTTTAGCAGGCCTCAATTAAGCTTGAGTTCAGGCTGGATACAGGACGGCTCTTCTATCCCGAAAAGTCTTTGTACACGCCTCTGGTGCAGCAAATCCTACGTGGAGTACACCACTTCTTTTTATTGGTCCACATGAATCCTACATGGCTTGATACAATGGGCAAGGATACCATCTTAAATTTTAACATGACATGATTAATACCTATTAAGTTTTTTTTGGAATTTGTGTACAGGCTTAAGTGCTCGTTTTATGAATGGATATCATAATTTTATAACTACAGTATTGTAAATTTAAACTGGAGTCATAATTTTTTTTATTTTCTGAATGGGTGTCTTAATTTTAAAGTTGTAAGTTTACAACTGGGATGTCATCTTAAATTTTGATGTGACGTGCATTAATACCTATCAGTTTTTTTTAGAATTTTGTACAAATTTTCTAAGGGGTGTCATAATTTTATAACTACGGTGTCATAAATTTACATGTCATAATTTTTTTGGCTTCTTAATGGGTGTTTTATTTTATAACTACGGTGTCCTAATTTTACAATTGGGTGTTATCTTAAATTTTGATGTGACATGTATTAATATCCATTCTTTTTTTTTTTGGAAATTTGTGTACAACACATTTTATGAATGGGTGTCTTAATTTTATAACTATGGTATCATAAATTTATAACTGGGAATCATAATTTTTTTTGTTTTCTGAACGGATGTCATAATTTATAACTATGGTGTCGTAATTTTAAAACTTGGGTGTCATAATTTTTTTGATCGAGATGTCGTAAAGCTGTCTTAACATTTTTTAATGGGTGTCATATACATGTGGATCAATAAAAAAAGCGGTGTAGCCCATGTAGGATTTGCTGCACCAGATGCAGTGTACAAAGTCTTTTTCCCTTCTATCCAATAGCAAGGAAAAGTCTTAATTTTGAGCCCAAGTTTGATCCAAAGTTTTTTTAAAAAAAAAATTATCCAACAGCAAGGAAAAGTCTCGGCTGATTAAGCCCAATTCCAGCCCTAACCAGCAAGCTGGGAGAAACAGAGGAAACTAATGAAATTTTAAAACATAGTCACCAAATATTCTAACCAAACCCCATCTTTTCACTAAAACATCTAGAAAATGATCGAGAATCGAAGAAATCTAACCTCCACTGATTAGAAGGACAAGTCAACCCGATCATGGNATAGTCTTCACCAAAATTCTAACCAAACCCCATCTTTTCACTAAAACATCTAGAAAATGATCGAGAATCGAAGAAATCTAACCTCCACCTGATTAGAAGGACAAGTCAACCCGATCATGGAGAAAAAAGGCAGAGTACAGATCACAAGAGCGAGCATAGCGTTCCCTAGCCGCCCTTCATTCCCCTGCTGAGCTGCCTCCGCTGTCCGTTCCCAACCCTCTCCATCCCTGAAAGAGAGAAAAAAAAATGAAAAAAAGGTTAGTTGAAGTGCTTGAATTCACGAGGAACAAAAGGAAGCAAGGAACAATTGGAAATGTAAATGGTGATCGAGGGCACCTCCTCATTGGATTAGGAAACGGGTTCTTCGAAGATTTGGAGATCGGATTAGGGCTCTAGAAGGTGGGAGGGAAAACCCCAGAAGGAGATGTCTGAGAAGCTGATGCATAGATCTAGACGTGACTCTTTCTTATGCTGTGCGAAGCACAAGATAAGATCATCCAAGCAGACAACAGGATCTACCGTCAAAATTGCATGTCATAACACATCTAGTCCGTTTTCTAACCCAAAAATCAAAGTTTTAGTTCTTTAAAATGGACAGAGAAAATAAAAGAAAGGAAGTTGCGTGTCATAATACATCTAGTCTGTTCTTTAACCCAAAAAAAAGGCAGATAAAAAAAAGAAAGGAGTTAAGAATAGAAAATAAAAGAAAGAAAATTGCGGGTCAACAAAAATTATGGAGATACCCCAAAAAAAAGGAAGATAAAATAAAAGAAAGGAGTTAAGAATAGAAAATAAAAGAAAGAAAATTGCGGGTCAACAAAAATTATGGAGATGCGGGGTATCGATACCCCTACCTTTGGTATGCTAAGTGAGCACTCTACCATCGGAGCTACATCTCCATAACAATTGATTTCTCAGGATCAATTTTAATAAAGGCTACATAAATGAATATTTTGCATTTCTTTTGGCCAGAGGAACATGTTATTTTTTTTTTATCCCTCGACTGTGATTCCTCGCTCTTTAAAAACGTATGCGCGGTCATTTATTGATTTTGCTTCGGCGGAAGGTTGTTATAGAAATTTGATGTTTGATTGATAATGTTGAAGAAATTTAACTTATGAAACTTTGTAATCATTTTGGGATGGTAATGCTGAATGCAAAATTATATGAAAGAAGAAGTGCATTTTATAGTTTCAATTTTAATTTATAATTATACACTTGTTACTTTCGTTTTTTGTTGGATGCCTCTAGCTCCTAAATCATGTGCTTGATAATGTTGAATTTTATTTTTTTATTGAAATAATCTTTTAGTTTGCCATAAGCGATTTGTAAAGAAGAAGACAAACATAAGAATAAGTTAATAATAAGTAACCATCGTAATCTTAAAATGTTGTTATTAATTATAATGTTTTTGCCTAAAATCATTATGCATAACATGTATACAAGGAACTAACATAACAGAACTAATGGCATCAGAATTAATAATATAAAATTATCCATTTTCCTCTTAGAATTAATTAATGTTGTCATCTTCTTGGTTTGGTTAAAAATTATTTTAGTAATTTGACAAATCATGATTACGATCTTTTAGTGATGAAGGAGATTCTTGTTTAATTGTTAAGTACTATTTAGGTTCTGTCTTCTTTGAGAGATGGGAATATTTTACTTCTATGTTAAATTCTCTAGCTCGGAAAGCTTATTTATTTTTTGTAGAGGCGGGTGGTAACATTGAAGTCTGCTTAGTTTTATTTTATTTTTTTTAAATTAAAAAGCAAAAGGAAAAGGAAGTTGCGCATGCCAAAAGGAAGAATGGATGGATATCTATGTTGTGTGTGTATATATATATTAAGAGATGATGATCAAAGGTTAGGAAGCGCTTTTAATCCATCCAACTTATTTAGCCTGATACAAAATTTTATAGATTTGCTAGAAAAAAGTCTTAATTAAATTCTAAAAAAAGAAATTCAGGTTTGTTGAACATGTCTAAAATTGGCTCTTTAAGATTAAATTAGGCCTATTAAAAGATAGTTGCAGAACTATATAATGAGTGGGTGTACATGATTACTGAGATAGTAACATAGAATATAACGTCATGAAAAAATGTATTACTGATGTAACTCAGACAAACTATACGTGAATGTTGACATAATAATTTGCATTCTTTTTCATCCTTAAAAATACAGGAGCATGATATTTTCTTAATTTTCTTTCTATTCTGTCATCATAAATTAACCTTCTCATTATCCTTTTAGGTCTTAATGATTGCTGCTTGTCAATTTCATTCGATCCCAACGGCTATACCACAGTCCTCCTCCTCCTCCTCGGTCCGGTCGCTTCGTCCAAGCTTGGAGCTCCGCTGGTGGAAGGTAGCTGTGCGGCCATGCTGGCCTGCATGAAGTTCCACCCAAAAACTGGGTAGTCATGAACTACTGATTGGTAAAAAAAAAAAAACCGTGGGGCTTATATTTGGCTTGAACTCTCTAATTTATTAACATAGTGAGGTCTAGAGTTCTCCATGTTATTTGGATTTTTATATACCTGAATCACATCCTCCAACTCATGCTAGAAAGTTCTACGACAAACAAGAAAGCAACGTAGCTTGGATTTTTTCACTTGTTTTCCGGAACCTCGTTACGTGGTAGAAAGTTCCACGGCAAGAAAGAAATTACGATGTACATAGAAGAGCGGCGAGTAGTGTAACGTAGCTTGAATTTTTTTTTCTTTCTTTTTTTCTTTGGGATCCCTGTGACATGGTCGCCCAGAAGTCAGAATCCCACCTTATCTTCTCGCGTTCACTGACGGTAGAGATCTCTTCTCCACAGTAGAGAGCCCTTGTTTCTTGTGCTAGAGGAATTAAATTAAATATACGTGTTGTTGTGAAACTTCTAGAGCAAGGAGCGGTGTATTACCATCGACCTGATAAAGGTTTTAATTTATCCCTTTATATTTGATCTGTTGTCATCCAAGCAGACAACAATATCTGCCGTCAACAAAAAAAGTAAAAAAAAAGTTTTAATTCTTTAAAATGGACAAAAAAATATGGAGATGATCAACCTCTCCGCCGGATGATTGTCCCATCCAACAAGAAATCACAAACCCCTCCCCAAAAAAATCATCCCCATCCCGGCGATAATGGGGGGGCATCTGCAGGATCCCTGACGGCTTCCCACAACTGCCAACCACGGGATACCCTCTTTCCATGAAAACCCAGAACTACCCCGTCACTGATGCATATACGCGGAGCACTTAAATTCTGTCATCATAAATTAACCTTCTCATTATCCTTTTAGGTCTTAATGATTGCTGCTTGTCAATTTCATTCGATCCCAACGGCTATACCACAGTCCTCCTCCTCCTAAGCTTGGAGCTCCGCTGGTGGAAGGTAGCTGTGCGGCCATGCTGGCCTGCATGAAGTTCCACCCAAAAACTGGGTAGTCATGAACTACTGATTGGTAAAAAAAAAAAGTGGGGCTTATATTTGGCTTGAACTCTCTAATTTATTAACATAGTGAGGTCTAGAGTTCTCCATGTTATTTGGATTTTTATATACCTGAATCACATCCTCCAACTCATGCTAGAAAGTTCTACGACAAACAAGAAAGCAACGTAGCTTGGATTTTTTCACTTGTTTTCCGGAACCTCGTTACGTGGTAGAAAGTTCCACGGCAAGAAAGAAATTACGATGTACATAGAAGAGCGGTGAGTAGTGTAACGTAGCTTGAATTTTTTTTTCTTTCTTTTTTTCTTTGGGATCCCTGTGACATGGTCGCCCAGAAGTCAGAATCCCACCTTATCTTCTCGCGTTCACTGCGGTAGAGATCTCTTCTCCACAGTAGAGAGCCCTTGTTTCTTGTGCTAGAGGAATTAAATTAAATATACGTGTTGTTCAACTGTGAAACTTCTAGAGCAAGGAGCGGTGTATTAATTGCTCGCTTGGGAGCCATCGACCTGGGATAAAGGGATAAAGGTTTTAATTTATCCCTTTATATTTGATCTGTTGTCATCCAAGCAGACAACAATATCTGCCGTCAACAAAAAAAAAGTAAAAAAGGTTTTAATTCTTTAAAATGGACAAAAAAATATGGAGATGCCATCGACCTGGGATAAAGGGATAATGGTTTTAATTTATCCCTTTATATTTGATCTGTTGTCATCCAAGCAGGATCTGCCGTCAACAAAAAAAAAGGTAAAAAAAGGGGTTTTATTCTTTTAAATAGACACAAATTATGGAGATGCGGGTTTCGATACCCGTACCTTTGGCATGCTAAGTGAGCGCTCTACCATCGGAGCTACATCTCCATAACAACTGATGTATTCCAATTCCTTTTTAAGCTTTTTCCTTTCAATCCGTCATTTAATGCGCTAAGAAAAATATTTCAGGACACCTGCCACGCACACACCGATATTTCCTTATGCAACTCTTTTATCAATCAATCCATTATATTTGGCAACAAATCCACAAGTTACACTAATCTCTTCGGATCATTATGAGAGTCCTGTAGCATTATTCTTAAATAATGCAGGCGATCTAAATATTACATATATAGATATCTCGTCATAATGAAAATCGTAATATTATTCATTGGTAAACAGTACTATAGTTGGACTCATCTCCTAAAGCTGAGAATATGGCATTCCTCCCGTCCCATATATATCAAGTTCCTTCTTTGTGTTAAATACGGCATTCCTCCCGTCCCATATATATCCCGTCCCATATATAGCAAGTGCTTATTTTGCACGCTTGGCGTTGCACCTTAATTTACGGCTTAAATGCTAATGGAAGATACAAAGCTGAAGAGATAACAAAAAGCTTCATTTCAGAATTTAGATTATATAATATAATTTTTTTTTTTGCGAAGATAAGTAATAAAGTGAACTCGGTAATTAAATTTTTTTTTGACCGTCATTTTTTCATTAAGCTCATAAATAGTTAGCGTTATATATATAGTGCTTTGATGCCATATTTTAGACTACCGGTCATTTTTTTGACCGCCAGTTTCCGTTGAGGATATTAATTGCTAGAGATGGCAAGAATAGTAGTATAGAAACTATATGAATATCTAGCTACCATGCAATCTTATCTCTGGGATATCCTTCCATAAAATATTTGATTTTGCTCCTAAAATGGCATCATACTTGTTGATGACATTTTATGCGTATGGCAGTTTGTGTCCAAATTAAGTTTTGGATTTTATCAGCAAGTTTTCGTTACATTTTTTTTAAAAAATGGTGCAATGTTCATGATTTAATTAGTTGTAGGCTAACCTATATTTTACATGCCCAAATTGGCACATGTTATGTATAGCTATTGGTGCGTAACATCGGTAGCAAGGCTTAAGGCTGAATGAAGTATGATGTAGAATATTATTTTGAATTGATTAGATTTATGATACATGACACAAGCATGAGAACCAATCTGGATGTATGGCGATAATCAAATTAGATTATCAGACACAGAGTATTGATATGAGATTCTTAATATATATATCTTTAGTGTGCTAATATACTAGTGTGAATTTAATCCTACGGAGTTGCAGGGCTTATTCTGTGATTTTTCCATTTGATGGCGTAATCCAATGCTACTATAAGATATATAAAAGGTGTTAAAATTCTTTTTATTTCACCATAATAGCACGAAAAGAAATATAAAATTAATTTTTTATTAAAATTATAACTTAACAAAATAAATGCCATTTTAAAGATATAAAAAAAATACAATTAAGATCTTATGCGTTTCTCAATACAATTAAGCAATGGAGTTTGCCCACAACCACACGAATTCCTTCATGCCTTGGGAGTTCGTCGATCTTTCTCCATGTCAATGATTAAAAGAGTGGTATGTGTGATCCAAAGATAAAGAGTGATTTTTGTCGACGTTTGCTCGAGGACGAAAGATAAAGAAATGGAAGATCCAAAGCTCGAGGACGTTTGCAGAGTACAGATCACAAGATCGGATTAGGGCTCTAGAAGGTGGGAGGGAAAACCCCAGAAGGAGATGTCTCAAAAGCTGACGCATAGATATGGACGCGGACTCTTTGTTATGCTATCATAATATATCTAGTTTTAGTTCTATAAAACGGACAGAGAAAATAAAAGAAATGAAATTGCATGTCATAATTATACATCTAGTCCGTTCTTTAACCCAATAAAAAGGCAGACAAAATAAAAGAAAGGAGTTAAGAATAGAAAATAAAAGAAAGAAAATTGCGGGTCAACAAAACTTATGGAGATCAGAGGCTCTACCATCAGAGCTACATCTCCATAACAACTGATTTCTCAGGATCAATTTTAATAAAGGCTACAGAAATGAATATTTTGCATTTCTTTTAGCCAGAGGAACATGTTATTTTTTTTATCCCTCCACTGTGATTCCTCGCTCTTTAAAAACGTATGCGTGGTCATTTATTGATTTTTCCATATTTTTTATTCTTTACTATTGCAAATTTGTGATTTGTTTTGATTATATTCTGAATTCCTATTTTTATCCTTATCATTCTTTTTCAAACTCTAAACCTTGAGGTCCTGTAGCATCTCCAACTCTTGAGCTTTATTCAACTTTTAATATTTTTAAAGCCAACTCGTTCAATATATGCTCCTACCAAATCCATCCAAACCTTCAAACCTTCCATCATGGACACAATTCCAACCCCTGTACTCATAATTGAAATTTTAAACTGCAACTTTGTTAGCTCATACTCGAGTTGCAAATGGCCAAGACTAAAGATCTGGACTCAGGGATAAACTACTTTGTCTCGAACCTAGACATGGAATTGCAAGTGAGTTTGGCAAGAGTTAAAAAGCTGGAATCATGCCAACTCGAGGTATTGAATCTCATCTCCTTTCATACGTGGTCTCTGCATTTCATTCTAATCAGATGGAAGCGTCCCCGTCCCAAAGTTAAATGGCTGTTGGTTTTCCTTTCCTTCCAAGTTTAGCTCCACAAAACATGGACATACACTGAACACTCCTAGATGGTTCACAGCCATATCCATCTCTTTGATTTATATCTGCAAGAGTATAGTGGAACAACAGTAGAAGAGCTTACAAAATGTTGTAAGTGCTTCATGACAATGCTTAAAGAGGAAAATAAGCCTATGATCTAAGATATTTCCTATATTAGTCCATGAGAAATCTACTGTAACCTATTACAGGAGCAGTTGAAATAATGGAATTCCCCAGTTATCCAATCTATCAATAAATCACTACAACTTGTGCATTCTTCTAACAAGACCAAGCATTTGGCTGACTCTAGCTCCCTTGTATTTTCTTTCACCCACTTACAGCGCCGCCACTCCAAGACCAGCAAGCACCACCACCGACGCCCTTCCCCAACATCCGTCTGTTGGAGAAGGAAAAATTGCGAGACGTTTGGATACGATCCAAAACAACGCCGCCACCGCTTTCTATTTACAGCACCGGCATCCCCTACAGTGGAACGACTCGATCGGCTTCCAGTGGGGCTGAAATCCGCCGAAGAAGAGGAGTGGGAGATGGTGAAAGCTGGGAGCGAGGGTTTCAGGAAGATATTTTTTTGCCATAATAAGCTAATATATTACGATGAATTTTTTTCTTCACCATAATAAAATAATAGAAATAATTTTAATTCAAATAAAATTAAGCTTTATTACGGAGAAACAATATTTTGCCGTAATAGTCATACATATTACGGCAAAAATTTTGTTTCGCCATAATAGCACGAAGTAATAGCTCAAAATAATTTTTTATTTTTTATTAAGACTTATTACGGCAAACTTTTTCTTTGTCGTAATAGAACAAAAGGAATAATTTTAATTAAAATAAAATTAAGCCTTATTACGATGAAATAATACTTCGCCGTAACAGTGCATTATTACGGCAAAATTTTTTTTCAGCGTAATAGCTCGAAATATAATTTTTTTTATTTTTATTAAGACTTATTATGATGAAATTAAATTTTGTAATAAGTAGATTTATTACGGCAAATTGTTTGTTTCATCGTAATAGAATGAAAAGAATAATTTTAATTAAAATAGAATTAAATATTATTACGATGACATAATATTTCATCGTAATAGTGCAGATTATTACGGTGAAATTTTAGTTTCACCGTAATAGCTTGAAAAATAAAAATATTTTTTTTTATTAAGACTTATTACGACATTAGATTTCATCGTAATAAACAATTTATTATGGCAAAAAAAAATTTCATCGTAATACTACAAAAAATAATTTTAATTAAAATAAAATTAATACTTATTATGATAAAATAATATTTCATCGTAATAGTGCAGATTATTACGATGAAATTTTTGTTTCACCATAACAGCTCAAAAATAAAAATATTTTTTTTATTTTTATTAAGACTTATTACGATGACATTAAATTTTGCCGTAATAAATAGATTTATTATGGCAAAAAAAAATTTCATCGTAATAGAACACAAAGAATAATTTTAATTAAAATAAAATTAATACTTATTACGATGAAATAATTTGTCATCGTAATAGTATAGATTATTATGGTAAAATTTTTGTTTCGCCGTAATAGGTTGAAAAATAAAATATTTTTTTATTTTTATTAAGACGTATTACGATGAAATTAAATTTTGCCATAATAAAAAAAGAATAATTTTAATTAAAATAAAATTAATACTTATTATGATGAAAAAATCAATCGCTGTAATAGTTCGGATGTATTACGATGATATTAAATTTCATCGTAATAACTCTTTATTACGACGAATGCAATTTTGAGTTCGCCGTTATAAAGGAAAATATAATGACGAAAATTTTTGCCACAATAAATTCATCACAAATAGTATACTTTTTTGTAGTGAATCTTCGGTCCTAATGTTTTTCTCATTTAAGAACTGGTCAAAAATTTTGGATACAATTATATTATAAAAGAATTTACTTAAAGTCTAAAACCTATTATAAATAGGTGGATATGTGAAATATATTAGAATTTAAAAACCTAAATTTAATATTTAGAGTATAATAGAAGGTGTACTCGGGTCATCTTCACCGCCCTATTTGAGAAGTACGTGAACGAGGTGTACTCGGGCCGGCCATGGAGGCCATACGGGCTCTTCATGGGGGGGGGGGGGGGGCGCATCGTCCAGATTTTGGCTTCATTAGGCGATCGCCATTGTTGATTGAGGGTGGCTTTATCAGCCACATCAAGGACCATGAAAGTTTGCATATTACATAGAAAAAGAAGGTTTATGCTTTCCAATTTTGTGTAGGTGGTAGTTGGTAAGTCAAGATTTATAACTCAATACTTTCATGCTCTTTTTGTTTAATTAAGTGGAGAATGGAAATATGCTCTCACCATCATGTCACCCTTTGGTTCCCTTAAATGCCACGTCTAGCAAAGTCTCGGCCACTAAAATCTAAATGCCAGTACACTTGTTCTATAGAATTCAAATTCCATTATACAAATCTTAACCACATTTTTGGAAGTAAATGACAATTCCTTTCTCCAACCAACAAATAGGAGAACAAATGCTACAATTACATATTTTTGGAAGCAAAAAGATGCCACATTCTTTTACTAGGACTAGAAGTGGGCCAAGCTGAGTCGGGTCTTACTTTTGCCCAAACTCAACCTAAATTTTTTTTAACCAAAATTCAGGCTGGACCAAGGCCCAAAAAATATTGCAAAACTCATATGAGCCCAATCCAAAACCTGTTGGACTGGCCCGATCTAGCCCATTTGTGCCCAAAACAGTGGACTGGCCTGAAGGGACCCAGTTTTAGCCCAAATGACTGACCCTATAGATATTTTGAAAGTAAGAGAAAGTTGTACATCACCGCAGTGCAGCATGCACCAGATGCGGTGATTTATCTGCATGTAGACCCATGCGATTAGGCTTGCCCATGAGCGCCGCATCGCTGATGTGCGAGCTTCCGAAAGAAAATAGCATCGTATCTACTTATCAAATTCGTCTGAATTTAAAATATTAAACTGTTAAATTTGATGATCGGTGCATGTTTTGTGGTAAGGGATGAAATTAGAGAGACAGTTGGATTATTGTTTTCTATGACAAACTCTCTTTCAAATATTTCTCTGCTCATTGTTTATGATGCGTGTTGTACAATTTGCATCGCATCTTGCCCTCATTTTTTCATGAAGCATTTTGTGATCCCAGCGCCCCAGTCTCTCAGACCTGGTTTGGGTGAAATTATTGGGCTTGCATTGGGCTCTTTTAGCGGGCCTCAATTAAGCTTGAGTTCAGGCTGGATACAGGACTCTTCTATCCAGGAAAAGTCTTTGTACACCACCTCTGGTGCAGCAAATCCTACGTGGAGTGTACCGCTTCTTTTTATTGGTCCACATGAATCCTACATGTCTTGATACGATGGGGCAGGGATACCATCTTAAATTTTAACTTGACGTGCATTAATACCTATTCAGTTTTTTTAGAATTTGTGTACAGGCTTCAGTGCACGTTTTATGAATGGATATCGTAATTTTATAACTATGGTGTTATAAATTTACAATTTTAATTTTTTTTGTTTTCTAAATGGGTGTCTTAATTTTATAAGCACAGTGTCATAAGTTTACAACTAGGATGTCATCTTAAATTTTGACGTAACATACGTTAATACCTATTCACTTTTTTTTTAGAATTTGTGTATAGACCTGTTTCTAAGTGGGTGTCATAATTTTATAACTACGGTGTCATAAATTTACATGTCGTAATTTTTTTTGGCTTCTTAATGGGTGTTTTAATTTTATAACTACGGTGTCCTAATTTTACAATTGGGTGTTATCTTAAATTTTGACATGTATTAAGTTTTTTTTGAAATTTATGTACAGACACAATTTATGAATGGGTGTCTTAATTTTATAACTACGTATCGTAAATTTATAAAAGGGATATCATAATTTTTTTTTGGTTTTCTGAATGGATGTCGTAATTTTATAACTATGATGTCATAATTTTAAAACTTGGGTGTCGTAATTTTTTTGATCGTGTCATAAAGCTGTCTTAACATTTTTTAATAGGTGTCATATACATGTGGATCAATAAAAAAAGCGGTGTAGCCCATGTAGGATTTGCTGCACCGGATGCAGTGTACAAAGTCTTTTTTCCTTCTATCCAATAGCAAGGAAAAGTCTTAATTTTGAACCCAAGTTTGATCCGAAGTTTTTTTTTAAAAAAAAAATTTATCCAACAGCAAGGAAAAGTCTCGGGCTGATTTAAGCCCAATTCCAGCCCTAACCAGCAAGCTGGAGAAACAGAGAAAACTAATGAAAATTTAAAACATAGTCTTCACCAAAATTCTAACCAAACCCCATCTTTTCACTAAAACATCTAGAAAACGATCGAGAATCGAAGAAATCTAACCTCCACCTGATTAGAAGGACAAGTCAACCCGATCATGGAGAAAAAAGGCAGAGTACAGATCACAAGAGCGAGCATAGCGTTCCCTAGCCGCCCTTCATTCCCCTGCTGAGCTGCCTCCGCTGTCCGTTCCCAACCCTCTCCATCCCTGAAAGAGAGAAAAAAAAATGAAAAAAAGGTTAGTTGAAGTGCTTGAATTCACGAGGAACAAAAGGAAGCAAGGAACAATTGGAAATGTAAATGGTGATCGAGGGCACCTCCTCATTGGATTAGGAAACGGGTTCTTCGAAGATTTGGAGATCGGATTAGGGCTCTAGAAGGTGGGAGGGAAACCCCAGAAGGAGATGTCTGAGAAGCTGATGCATAGATCTAGACGCGACTCTTTCTTATGCTGTGCGAAGCACAAGATAAGATCATCCAAGCAGACAACAGGATCTACCGTCAAAATTGCATGTCATAACACATCTAGTCCATTTTCTAACCCAAAAATCAAAGTTTTAGTTCTTTAAAATGGACAGAGAAAATAAAAGAAAGGAAGTTGCGTGTCATAATACATCTAGTCTGTTCTTTAACCCAAAAAAAAGGCAGATAAAAAAAAGAAAGGAGTTAAGAATAGAAAATAAAAGAAAGAAAATTGCGGGTCAACAAAAATTATGGAGATACCCCAAAAAAAAGGAAGATAAAATAAAAGAAAGGAGTTAAGAATAGAAAATAAAAGAAAGAAAATTGCGGGTCAACAAAAATTATGGAGATGCGGGGTATCGATACCCCTACCTTTGGTATGCTAAGTGAGCACTCTACCATCGGAGCTACATCTCCATAACAATTGATTTCTCAGGATCAATTTTAATAAAGGCTACATAAATGAATATTTTGCATTTCTTTTGGCCAGAGGAACATGTTATTTTTTTTTATCCCTCGACTGTGATTCCTCGCTCTTTAAAAACGTATGCGCGGTCATTTATTGATTTTGCTTCGGCGGAAGGTTGTTATAGAAATTTGATGTTTGATTGATAATGTTGAAGAAATTTAACTTATGAAACTTTGTAATCATTTTGGGATGGTAATGCTGAATGCAAAATTATATGAAAGAAGAAGTGCATTTTATAGTTTCAATTTTAATTTATAATTATACACTTGTTACTTTCGTTTTTTGTTGGATGCCTCTAGCTCCTAAATCATGTGCTTGATAATGTTGAATTTTATTTTTTTATTGAAATAATCTTTTAGTTTGCCATAAGCGATTTGTAAAGAAGAAGACAAACATAAGAATAAGTTAATAATAAGTAACCATCGTAATCTTAAAATGTTGTTATTAATTATAATGTTTTTGCCTAAAATCATTATGCATAACATGTATACAAGGAACTAACATAACAGAACTAATGGCATCAGAATTAATAATATAAAATTATCCATTTTCCTCTTAGAATTAATTAATGTTGTCATCTTCTTGGTTTGGTTAAAAATTATTTTAGTAATTTGACAAATCATGATTACGATCTTTTAGTGATGAAGGAGATTCTTGTTTAATTGTTAAGTACTATTTAGGTTCTGTCTTCTTTGAGAGATGGGAATATTTTACTTCTATGTTAAATTCTCTAGCTCGGAAAGCTTATTTATTTTTGTAGAGGCGGGTGGTAATGTTGAAGTCTGCTTAGTTTTATTTTTTTTTTTAATTAAAAAGCAAAAGGAAAAGGAAGTTGCGCATGCCAAAAGGAAGAATGGATGGATATCTATGTTGTGTGTGTATATATATTAAGAGATGATGATCAAAGGTTAGGAAGCGCTTTTAATCCATCCAACTTATTTAGCCTGATACAAAATTTTATAGATTTGCTAGAAAAAAGTCTTAATTAAATTCTAAAAAAAGAAATTCAGGTTTGTTGAACATGTCTAAAATTGGCTCTTTAAGATTAAATTAGGCCTATTAAAAGATAGTTGCAGAACTATATAATGAGTGGGTGTACATGATTACTGAGATAGTAACATAGAATATAACGTCATGAAAAAATGTATTACTGATGTAACTCAGACAAACTATACGTGAATGTTGACATAATAATTTGCATTCTTTTTCATCCTTAAAAATACAGGAGCATGATATTTTCTTAATTTTCTTTCTATTCTGTCATCATAAATTAACCTTCTCATTATCCTTTTAGGTCTTAATGATTGCTGCTTGTCAATTTCATTCGATCCCAACGGCTATACCACAGTCCTCCTCCTCCTCGGTCCGGTCGCTTCGTCCAAGCTTGGAGCTCCGCTGGTGGAAGGTAGCTGTGCGGCNATTTTCTTAATTTTCTTTCTATTCTGTCATCATAAATTAACCTTCTCATTATCCTTCTAGGTCTTAATGATTGTGCTTGTCAATTTCATTCGATCCCAATGGCTATACCACAATCCTCGTCCTCCTCGGTCGATCGCTTCGTCCAAGCTTGGAGCTCCGCTGGTGGATGGTAGCTGTGCGGCCATGCTGGCCTGCATGAAGTTCCACTAAAAACTGGGTAGTCATGAACTACTTATTGGTAAAAAAAAAAAACCGTGGGGCTTATATTTGGCTTGAACTCTCTAATTTATAACATAGTGAGGTCTAGTTCTCCATGTTATTTGGATTTTTATATACCTGAATCACATCCTCCAACTCATGCTAGAAAGTTCTACGACAAACAAGAAAGCAACGTAGCTTGGATTTTTTCACTTGTTTTCCGGAACCTCGTTACGTGGTAGAAAGTTCCATGGCAAGAAAGAAATTACAATGTACATAGAAGAGCGGCGAGTAGTGTAACGTAGCTTGAATTTTTTTTTTCTTTGGGATCCCTCTGACATGGTCGCCCAAAAGTCAGAATCCCACCTTATCTTCTCACGTTCACTGTACGTGGTCTTCACGATGGTAGAGATCTCTTCTCGACAGTAGAAAGCCCTTGTTTCTTGTGCTAGAGGAATTAAATTAAATATACGTGTTGTTCAACTATGAAACTTCTAGAGCAAGGAGCGGTGTATTAATTGCTCGCTTGGGAGCCATCGACTTGGGATAAAGGGATAAAGGTTTTAATTTATCCCTTTATATTTGATCTGTTGTCATCCAAGCAGACAACAGGATCTACCGTCAACAAAAAAAAGTAAAAAAAGGTTTTAATTCTTTAAAATGTACAAAAAATATGGAGATGCCATCGTCCTGGGATAAAAGGATAAAGGTTTTAATTTATCCCTTTATATTTGATCTGTTGTCATCCAAGCAGGATCTGCTGTCAACAAAAAAAAGGTAAAAAAAGGGTTTTTATTCATTGAAATGGACACAAATTATGGAGATGCGAGGTATCGATACTCGTACCGTTGTAATGCTAAGTGAGCGGTCTACCATCAGAGCTACATCTCCATAACAACTAATTTATTCCAATCCTTTTTTAAGCTTTTTCCTTTCAATCCGTCATTTAATACCCTAAGAAAAAAAATTTAGGACACCTGCCACGCACACACAGATATTTCCTTATGCAGCTTTTTTATCAATCAATCCATTATATTTGGCAACAGATCCATTATATTACTTATATAGATATCTCGTCATAATGAAAATCGCGTAATATTATTCGTAGGTAAATAGTAGTATAGTTGGACTCATCTCCTAAAGCTGAGAATATGGCATTCCTCCCGTCCCATATATATCAAGTTCCTTCTTTGTGTTCTGTATTGAGAATATGGCATTCCTCTCTAGCCTCCGCCAACTTTTTGTTTGGCACCTCTCAACACTTGCATGCGTTCAAACCTTGGGCGTGACTAATTTTCCGTGATGGTTGCATATTTCCCATGCAAGGTCCCGGGCCCCACCCAAGGAGCCAATCCTGAAAAAAGCTAATATCGTTAATGAATTATGGCTAAGCTATATGCCAAATTAGATATATCTTCTATTAGATCACTTTCCAATGTATGAAAGTAGAGGGTCGCCATTGGCCTTTTCTAATATTTATGTCTTCTCCATCGATCGCAGGGAAAATTATTGAAGTATTTGGAGCAAGTGCTTATTTTGCACGCTTGGCGTTGCACCTTAATTTACAGCTTAAATGCTAGTGGGGAGTTATGATCAACCATTCTTTGTCCGTTTTGCCTCTTATGCGTTTCTCAATACAATTAAGCAACGGAGTTTGCCCACAACCAAACGAATTCCTTCATGCCTTAGGAGTTCATCGATCTTTCTCTATGTCAATGATTAAAAGAGTGGTAAAGAGTGATTTTTGTCAACGTTTGCTCGAAGACGAAAGATAAATAAAGGGAAGATACAAAGCTGAAGAGATAACAAAAAGCTTCATTTCGGAATTTAGATTATATAATATAATTAATTTTTATTTTTGCGAAGATAAGTAATAAAGTGAACTCGGTAATTAAATTTTTTTTTTGACTGTCATTTTTTCATTAAGATCATAAATAGTTAGCGTTATATATATATATATATAGTGCTTTGATGCCATCTTTCTAATGGGGATTTTAGACTACCGGTCATTTTTTTTGACCGCCAGCTTCTATTGAAGATATTAATTGCTAGAGATGGCAAGAATAGTAGTACGGAAACTATATGATAGCTACCATGCAATCTTATCTCTGGGATATCCTTCCGTAAAATATTTGATTTTGCTCCTAAAATGGCATCATACTTGTCGATGACATTTTATGTGTATGGCAGTTTGTGTCCAAATTAAGTTTTGGATTTTATCAACAAGTTTTCATTATATTTTTTTTAAAAAAAATAGTGCAATATTCATGATTTCTTTGCTCTACAAGATATGATTGCAAATTTAATTAGTTGTAGGCTAACCTATATTTTACATGCCCAAATTGGCACATGTTATGTATAGCTGTTGGTGCGTAACATCGGTAGCAAGGCTTAAGGCTGAATGAAGTATGATGTAGAATATTATTTTGAATTGATTAGATTTATGATACATGGCACAAGCATGAGAACCAATCTAGATGTATGGTGATAATCAAATTAGATTATCAGACACAGAGTATTGATATGAGTTCTTAATATATATATTTAGTGTGATAATATACTAGTGTGAATTTAATCCTACGGAGTTGCGGGGCTTATTCTGTGATTTTTCCATTTGATGGCGTAATCCAATGCTACTATAAGATATATAAAAGGTGTTAAAATTCTTTTTATTTCACCATAATAGCATGAAAAGAAATATAAAATTATTTTTTTATTAAAATTATAACTTGTTATGACAAAAATAAATGCCATTTAAAGATATAAAAAAATACAATTAAGATCTTATGCGTTTCTCAATACAATTAAGCAATGGAGTTTGCCCACAACCACACGAATTCCTTCTTGCATTGGGAGTTCGTCGATCTTTCTCCATGTCAATGATTAAAAGAGTGGCATGTGTGATCCAAAGATAAAGAGTGATTTTTGTTGATGTTTGCTCGAGGATGAAAGATAAAGATATGGAAGATCCAAAGCTCGAGGACATTTACAGAGTACAGATCACAAGATCGGATTAGGGCTCCAGAAGGTGGGAGGGAAAATCCCATAAGGAGATGTCTCAAAAGCTGACGCATAGATCTGGACGTGGACTCTTTCTTATGCTGTCATAATACATCTAGTTTTAGTTCTATAAAATGGACAGAGAAAATAAAAGAAATGAAATTGCGTGTCATAATTATACATCTAGTCCGTTCTTTAACCCAATAAAAAAGGCAAAAGGAGTTAAGAATAGAAAATAAAAGAAGAGGAGTGGGAGGAAGGTGAAAGCTGCGAGCGAGGGTTTTAGGAAGATATTTTTTTGCCATAATAAGCTAATATATTATGATGAATTTTTTTCTTCACCGTAATAAAATAATAGAAATAATTTTAATTCAAATAAAATTAAGCTTTATTACGGCAAAACAATATTTTGTCGTAATAGTCATACATATTACGGCAAAAATTTTGTTTCTCCATAATAGCACAAAGTAATATATCAAAATAATTTTTTTATTAAGACTTATTATGGAAAACTTTTTCTTCATCGTAATAGAACAAAAGGAATAATTTTAATTAAAATAAAATTAAGCCTTATTACGATGAAATAATATTTCGCCGTAATAGTGCATTATTACGGCAAAAGTTTTGTTTCGCTGTAATAGCTTGAAATATAATTTTTTTTATTTTTATTAAGACTTATTATGATGAAATTAAATTTTGCCGTAATAAGCAGATTTATTATGGCAAAATGTTTGTTTCATCGTAATAGAATGAAAAGAATAATTTTAATTAAAATATAATTAAATCTTATTACGACGACATAATATTTCATCGTAATAGTGCAGATTATTATGGTGAAATTTTTTTTCACCGTAATAGTTCAAAAAATAAAAATATTTTTTTATTTTTATTAAGACTTATTACAAAGACATTAGATTTCATCGTAATAAATAGATTTATTATGGCAAAAAAAAATTTCATCATAATACAATAAAAAGAATAATTTTAATTAAAATAAAATTAATACTTATTATGATAAAATAATAATTCATCATAGTGCATATTATTACGATGAAATTTTTGTTTCACCATAATAGCTCAAAAATAAAAATATTTTTTTATTTTTATTGAGACTTATTATGATGACATTAAATTTTGTCGTAATAAATAGATTTATTATTGCAATTTTTTTTCATTGTAACAGAACAAAAAGAATAATTTTAATTAAAATAAAATTAATACTTAATACAATTAAATAATTTGTCATTGTAATAGTGCAGATTATTACGGTAAAATTTTGTTTCGCCGTAATAGCTTGAAAAATAATTTTTTTTTATTTTTATTAAGACGTACTACGACAAAATTAAATTTTTCCATAATAAAAAAAAGAATAATTTTAATTAAAATAAAATTAATACTTATTATGATGAAACAATCAATCGCTGTAATAGTTCGTATGTATTACGATGATATTAAATTTCATCGTAATAACTCTTTATTACGACGAATGCAATTTTGAGTTCACCTTATAAAGGAAAATAAAATGACAAAAATTTTGCCACAATAAATTCATCACAAATAGTATACTTTTTGTAGTGAATCTTCGGTTCTAATGTTTTTCTCATTTAAGAACTGGTAAAAAATTTTGGATACAATTATATTACAAAAGAATTTACTTAAAGTCTAAAACCTATTATAAATAGGTGGTTATGTGAAATATATTAGAATTTAAAAACCTAAATTTAATATTTAGAGTATAAAAGAAGGTGTACTCGGGTCATCTTCACCGCCCTATTTGAGAAGTACGTGAATGAGGTCTACTCGGGCTGGCCATGGAGGCCATACGGGCTCTTCATGGCGGGGGGTGGGGGGCGCATCGTCCAGATTTTGGCTTCATTAGGCGATCTCCACTGTTGATTCAGGGTGGCTTTATCAGCCACATCAAGGACCATGAAAGTTTGCATATTACAAAGAAAAAGAAGGTTTATGCTTTCCAATTTTGTGTAGGTGGTAGTTGGTAAGTCAAGATTTATAACTCAATACTTTCATGCTCTTTTTGTTTAATTAAGTGGAGAATGGAAATATGCTCTCACCAGCATGTCACCCTTTGGTTCCCTTAAATGCCACGTCTAGCAAAGTCTTGGCCACTAAAATCTAAATGCCACTAAACTTGTTCTATAGAATTCAAATTCCATTATACAAATCTTAACCACATTTTTGGAAGTAAATGACAATTCCTTTCTCCAACCAACAAATAGGAGAACAAATGCTACAATTACATATTTTTGGAAGCAAAAGGATGCCACATTCTTTTACTAGGACTGGAAGTGGGCCAAGCTGAGTCGGGTCGTACTTTTGCCCAAACTCAACCTGAAATTTTTTTTATTGGAATTCAGGCTGGACCAAGGCCCAAAAAATATTGCAAAACTAAGATATGAGCCCAATCCAAAACTTGTTGGACTGGCCCGATCTAGCCCATTTGGGCCCAAAATAGTGGACCAGCCTGATGGAACCCGGTTTTAGCCCAAACGACTGACCCTATAGATATTTTGAAAGTAAGAGAAAGTTGTACATCACCGCAGGGCAGCATGCACCAGATGCGGTGATTCATCTGCATATTGACCCATGCGATACCCATGCGATGAGGCTTGCCCATGAGCGCCGCATCGATGATGTGTGAGCTTCTGAAAGAAAATAGCATCGTATCTACTTATCAAATTCGTCTGATTTTAAAATATTAAACTATTAAATTTGATGATCGGTGCATGTTTCGTGGTGCATTTTCGTGGTAGGGGATGAAATTAGAGAGACAGTTGGATTATTGTTTTCTATGACAAACCCTCTTTCAAATATTTCTCTGCTCATTGTTTATGATGCATGTTGTACAATTTGCATCGCATCTTGCCCGCATTTTTTCATGAAGCGTTTTGTGATACCAGCACCCTAGTCTCTCGAACCTAGTATGGGCAAAATTATTGGGCTTGCATTGGGCTCTTTTAGCGGGCCTCAATTAAGCTTGAGTTCAGGCTGTATATAGGACGACTCTTCTAACTAGGAAAAGACTTTGTACACTGCCTCTGGTGCAGCAAAGCCTACATGGAGTGCACCGCTTCTTTTTATTGGTCCACATGAATCCTACATGGATTGATACGATGGGGCAGGGATACCATCTTAAATTTTAATGTGACATGCATTAATACCTATTCAATTTTTTTTGGAATTTGTGTACAAGCTTCAGTGCATGTTTTATGAATGGATATCGTAATTTTATAACTACGGTGCTGTAAATTTACAATTAGGAGTTTTCATTTTTTTTTTTTTTTGAATGGGTATCTTAATTTTATAAGCATAGTGTCGTAAGTTTACAACTGGAATGTCATCTTAAATTTTGATGTAACGTGCATTAATACCTATTCAATTTTTTTTTTAGAATTTGTGTACAACCTATTTTCTAAGTGGGTGTCATAATTTTATAACTATGGTATCATAAATTTACATGTTGTAATTTTTTTTTGGCTTCTTAATGTGTGTTTTAATTTTTTAATTATGGTGTCCTAATTTTACAATTAGGTGTTATCTTAAATGTTGACGTGACATGTATTAATTTTTTTTGAAATTTATGTATAGACACGTTTTATGAATGGGTGTCTTAATTTTATAACTATGGTATCATAAATTTATAAATGGGATATCGTAATTTTTTTTTTGGTTTTCTGAATGGATGTCATAATTTTATAAATATGGTGTCGTAATTTTAAAACATGGGTGTCGTAATTTTCTTGATCGAGATGTCATAAAGCTTTCTTAATATTTTTTAATGGGTGTCATATACATGTGGATCAATAAGAAAAAGCGGTGTAGCCCATGTAGGATTTGCTGCACCAGATGCAGTGTACAAAGTCTTTTTCCCTTCTATCCAATAGCAAGGAAAAGTCTTAATTTTGAGCCCAAGTTTGATCCGAAGTTTTTTCTTAATTTTGAGCCCAAGTTTGATCCAAAGTTTTTTTTTTAAAAAAAAATTCAACAGCAAGGAAAAGTCTCGAGCTGATTTAAGCCCAATTCTAGCCCTATCTAGCAAGCTGGAGAAACAGAGGAAACTAATGAAATTTTAAAGCCCAATTCTAGCCCTATCGAGCCGAGATCGATCATGGCCGATCGAGATCAGGGCTTGGATCGATCACAACCATCGAATCGTTGGCGATCGGACCGACGCAACGGTCCAAGATCGGTCATGGCCAATCGGGATCAGGCTTGGATCGATCGCAACCGTCGGATCATCGGTGATCGGACCGATTGCAACGGTTCGAGATAGGACGTGGCCGATCAGGATCAGGGCTTGGATCGATCGCAACCGTCGGATCGTCGGTGATCAGACCGATTGCCACGGTCCGAGATTGGTCATGGCCGATCGGGATAAGGGCTTGAATCGATCGCAATCGTCGGATCATCGGCGATCAAACCAATCTCCACGGCCCAAGATCGATCATGGTCGATCGGGATCAGGGCTTGGATCGATTGCAACTGTCGGATCGTCGGCGATCAGACCGATCGCCACGGTCCAAGATCGATCATGGCCAATCGGGATCAGGGCTTGGATCGATCGCAACCGTCGGATCGTCGGCAATCGAACCGATCTCCACGGTCCGAGATCGATCGTGGCCAATCGGGATCAAGGCTTGGATCGATTGCAATCATCGGATCATCGGCAATCGGACCGATCGCCACGGTCCAAGATCGATCGTGGCCGATCGAGATCAGGGCTTGGATCGATCGCAACCGTCGGATCGTTGGTGATCGAACCAATCTCCACAGTCCGAGATCGATCGTGGCCGATCGAGATCAGGCTTGGATCGATCGCAACCGTCGGATCGTTGGTGATTGGACCGATCGCAACGGTCCGAGATCGATCGTGGCCGATCGAGATCAGGGCTTGGATTGATCGCAAACGTCGGATCGTCACCGATCAGACTGATCGCAACGGTCCGAGATCGGTCATGGCCGATCGGGATCAGGGCTTGGATCAATCGCAACCATTAGATAGTCGGTGATCAGACCGATCACCACAGTCTGAGATCAGTAATGGCCGATCAGGATCAGGGCTTGGATCGATCGCAACCGTCGGATCGTCGGTGATCGAACCGATTGCAACGATCCGAGATCGATCGTGACCGATCGGGATCAGGGCTTGGATCGATCACAGCCGTTGGATCTTTGGCGATCGGACCGATCGCCACTATCGAGATCGGTCATGGCCGATCGGGATCAGGGCTTCGATCGATCACAACCGTCGGATCATTGGCGATCGGACCGATCACCATGGTCCGAGATCGGTCGTGGCCGATCGAGATCAGGTCTTGGATCGATCGCAACCATCGGATCATCGGCAATCGGACCGATTGCCACGGTTCGTGATCTATCGTGGCCGATCGGGATCAGGGCTTGGATCGATCGCAACCATCGGATCATCAGCGATCGGACCGATCGCCACGGTCCAATCGATCATGGTCGATCGGGATTAGGGCTTGGATCAATCGCAACCATTGGATCGTCGGCGATTGGACCAATCACAATGGTCCAAGATCGGTCATGGCTGATCGGGATTAGGTCTTGGATCAATCGAAACCATCGAATTGTCAGCAATCGGACCGATCGCCACAGTCCGAGATCGGTAATGGTCGATCGGGATCAGAGCTTGGATCGATCACAACCATCGAATCATTGGCGATCGGACCGAATGCAACGGTCCAAGATCGATCGTGGCCAATCGGGATCAGGCTTGGATCGATCGCAACCGTCGGATCATCGGCGATCGGACCGATTGCAACGGTTCGAGATAGGACGTGGCCGATCAAGATCAGGGCTTGGATCGATCGCAACCGTCGGATCGTCGGCAATCGGACCGATTGCCATGGTCCAAGATTGGTCGTGGCTGATCGGGATAAGGGCTTGAATCGATCGCAACCGTCGGATCATCGGCGATCGAACCGATCTCCACGGCCCAAGATCGATCATGGTCGATCGGGATCAGGGCTTGGATCGATTGCAACCGTCGGATCATCGGCGATCGGACCGATCGCCATGGTCCAAGATCGATCATGGCCGATCGGGATCAGGGCTTGGATCGATCGCAACCGTCGGATCGTCGGCAATCGAACCAATCTCCATGGTCCGAGATCGATCGTGGCTAATCGGGATCAGGGCTTGGATCGATTGCAATCGTCGGATCATCGGCGATCGGACCGATCGCCACGGTCCAAGATCGGTCGTGGCCGATCGGGATCAGGGCTTGGATCGATCGCAACCGTCGGATCGTTGGTGATCGAACCAATCTCCATAGTCCGAGATCGATCGTGATCGATCGAGATCAGAGCTTGGATTGATCGCAACCGTCGGATCATTGGTGATCGGACCGATCGCAATGGTCCGAGATCGATCGTGGCCAATCAGGATCAGGGCTTGGATTGATCGCAAACGTCGGATCGTCACCGATCAGACCGATCGCAATGGTCCGAGATCGGTCATGGCCGATCGGGATCAGGGCTTGGATCAATCGCAACCATTAGATAGTCGGTGATCAGACCGATCGCCACGGTCTGAGATCAGTAATGGCCGATCAGGATCAGGGCTTGGATCGATCGCAACCATCGGATCATCGGTGATCGAACCGATCGCAACGATCCGAGATCGGTCGTGACCGATCGGGATCAGGGCTTGGATCGATCACAGCCGTTGGATCTTTGGCGATCGGATTGATCGCCACTATCTGAGATCGATCATGGCCGATCGGGATCAGGGCTTCGATCGATCACAATCGTCGGATCATTGGCGATCGGACCGATCACCACGGTCCGAGATCAGTCGTGGCCGATCGAGATCAGGTCTTGGATCGATCGCAACCATTGGATCATTGGCAATCGGACCGATTGCCACGGTTCGTGATCTATCATGGCCGATTGGGATCAGGGCTTGGATCGATCGCAACCGTCGGATCATCGGCGATCGGACCGATCGCCATGGTCCGAGATCGGTCGTGGTCGATCGGGATTAGGGCTTGGATCAATCGCAATCGTTGGATCATCGGTGATCAGACCAATCGCAACGGTCCAAGATCGGTCATGGCTGATCGGGATTAGGTTTTGGATCAATCGAAACCATCGGATTGTCAGCAATCGGACCGATCGCCACAGTCCGAGATCGGTAATGGTCGATCGGGATCAGCTTGGATCGATTGCAACCATCGGATTGTCGGTGATTGGACCGATCGCAATGGTCTGATATCGGTCATGGCTGATCGGGATCAAGGCTTGGATTGATTGCAACCGTTGGATCGTCGGCGATCGAACCGATCGCCACAGTCTAAGATCGATCGTGACCGATCGGGATCAGGGCTTAGATTGATCACAACCGTCGGATTGTCATCAATCGGATCGATTGCCAAAGTCCGAGATCGGTTATGGTCGATCGAGATCAGGTCTTGGATTGATCGCAACCATCGGATCGTAGCGATCGGACCGATCGCCACGATCTGAGATCTATCATGGCTGATCGGGATCAGGGCTTGGATCGATCGCAACCATCGGATCCTCGATGATCGGACCGATCGCCATGGTCCGAGATCAGTCGTGGCCGATCGGGATCATGGCTTGGATCGATCGCAACCATCGGATCATCGGCAATCGGACCGATTGCCACGGTTCGTGATCTATCGTGGCCGATCGGGATCAGGGCTTGGATCGATCGCAACCGTCAGATCATCGGCGATCGGACCGATCGCCACGGTCCGAGATCGATCATGGTCGATCGGATTAGGGCTTGGATCAATCGCAATCGTTGGATCGTCGGCGATCGGACCAATCGCAATGGTCCAAGATCGGTCATGGCTGATCGGGATTAGGTTTTGGATCAATCGAAACCATCGGATTGTCAGCAATCGGACTGATCGCCACAGTCCGAGATCGGTAATGGTCGATCGGGATCAGAGCTTGGATCGATCGCAACCATCGGATTGTCGATGATCGGACCCATCGCAACGGTCCGATATCGGTCGTGGCTGATCGGGATCAAGGCTTGGATTGATTGCAACCGTTGGATCGTCGGCGATCGAACCGATCGCCACAGTCTAAGATTGATCGTGACCGATCGGGATCAGGGCTTAGATTGATCACAACCATCGGATTGTCATCAATCAGACCGATTGCCAAAGTCCGAGATCGGTTATGGCCGATCGGGATCAGGTCTTGGATTGATCGCAACCATCGGATCATTAGCGATCGGACCGATCGCCACGATCTGAGATCTATCATGGCTGATCGGGATCAGGGCTTGGATCGATCGCAACCATCGAATCCTCGATGATCGGACCGATCGCCATGGTCCGAGATCGTCGTGGCCGATCGGGATCAGGGCTTGGATCGATCGCAACCGTCGGATCATCGGCGATCGGACCAATCACAACGGTCCGAGATCGATCGTGGCCGATCAGGATTAGGGCTTGGATCGATCGCAACCATCAGATCGCCGGCGATCGGACCGATCACAATGGTCCGAGATTGGTCATGGCCGATCGGGATCAGGGCTTGGATCGATTAAAACCGTCAGATCATCGGCGATCGGACCGATCGCCACGGTCCGAGATCGATCGTGGCCGATCAAGATCAGGGCTTGAATCGATCGCAACCGTTGAATCATCGGCGATCAGACCGATGCCACGGTCCGAGGTCGGTCATGGCCGATCGAGATCAGGGCTTGATCGATCGCAACCGTTGGATCGTCGGTGATCAGACCGATCGCCACGGTCCAAGATCGGTCGTGGCTAATCAGGATCAGGGCTTGGATCGATCGCAACCATCGGATCGTTGGTGATCAAATCGATCGCCATGGTCCGAGATCGGTCGTGGCCGATCGGGATCAGGTCTTGGATCGATCGCATCCATCAGATTGTCGATGATCAGACCGATCGCCATAGTTCGGGATCTATTATGGCCGATCGGGATTAGGGCTTGATCGATTGCAACCGTCGGATCATGGTGATTCGACCGATCGCCATGGTCCGAGATTGGTCGTGGCCGATTGGGATCAGGGCTTGGATCGATCGCAACCGTCGGATCATCGGCGATCGGACCAATCGCAATGGTCCGAGATCGGTCGTGGCCGATCGGGATTAGGGCTTGGATCGATCGGATCGTCGGTGATCGGACCGATCGCAATGGTCCAAGATCGGTCGTGGCCAATCGGGATCAGGGCTTGGATCGATCGCAACTGTCGGATCGTCGCCGATCGACCGATTGCAATGGTCTGAGATTGGTCGTGGTCGATCGGGATCAGGGCTTGGATCGATCGCAACCGTCGGATCGTCGGTGATCGGACCGATCGCAATGGTTCGAGATTGGTCATGGCCGATCTGGATCATGGCTTGGATCGATCGCAACCGTCGGATCATCGGTGATCGGACTGATCGCCATGTTCCGAGATCGGTCGTGATCGATCGAGAGCAGGGCTTGGATCGATTGCAACCGTCGGATCGTCGGCGATCGGACCGATCGCAACGGTTCGAGATTGGTCGTGGCCAATCAGGATCAGGGCTTGGATCGATCACAACCGTCAGATCATCGGCGATCGGACCAATTGCAACGATCCGAGATAGGACGTGGCCAATCAGGATCAAGGCTTGGATCGTTCGCAACCGTCGGATCATTGGCGATCGGACCGATCGCCACGGTTCGAGATCGATCATGGCTGATCGGGATCAGGGCTTGGATCGATCGCAACTGTCATATCATCGGTGATCGAACCGATCTCCATGGTCCGAGATCGATCGTGGCCGATCGAGATCAGGGCTTGGATCGATTGCAACCGTCGGATCGTCGGCGATCGGACCGATCGCCACGGTCCGAGATCGGTCATGGCTGATCGGGATCAGGGCTTGGATCGATCGTAACCATCGGATCATCACCGATCAGATCGATCGCAATTATTTTCAGAAAATATAATTTTATCAAATATAATTATCAAATAAAAATATTGCGATGCATTATCGATGCATTTTCCTAGAAAATAAAAATAATTTTTCCAGAGAAAACAAGTTTTAATATTGCGACGCATATAATGCGTCGCAATGTTTTTAAAAAATAAATGTTGTAAAAAATATAAAAATAAAATATTGCGACACAATATATGCGTCGCAATTACTTTTAAAAAAATAATTTTTATCAAATAAATTATCAAATAAATATATTGCGACGCGTTAGCGATGCATTTTCCCAGAAAATAAAAATAATTTTCCCATAAAAAATAAGTTTTAATCTTGCGACGCATATTGTGTCGCAATGATTTTTAGAGAAATAAATGTTGCAAAAAATTTAAAAATAAAACATTGCAACGCAATATATGTGTCACAATTATTTTTAGAAAATATAATTTTTATTAGTTATAATTATTAAAAAATATTGCGATGCATTAGCGACGCAATTTCCTAGAAATAAAAATAATTTCCCAGAGAAAACAAGTTTTAATATTGCGACGCATATATTGCATCGCAATGTTTCTTAGAAAAATAAATGTAATACAAAAATTTAAAAAAAACATTGCGATGCAATATATGCGTTGCAATTATTTTCAAAAAATATAATTTTTATTAAATATAATTATCAGATAAAAATATTACGATGCATTTTTTCAAAAAATAAAAATAATTTTTCCACCGGACATTGGCGCCAAATTAGCGACTCATTAGTGACATAATTAGTTGCGTCGCTAAGTTTTGCATAAAATAAAAAAAAGGCTAAATTAGTGATGGATAAGCGACGCGTTGTTGCATCGCTAATCCATAATAAATTTTAAAAAAATAGGGTGTGATTAGCGATGCAAATTTGCATCGCTAATCACTACTATATAGCTGGGTCGGGCCCGCCCCCCCTCCCCCCGCTTCTCTTCTTCTTCCTCTTCTTACCCTAATCGCCGCTGTCCCCTCCTCCGGCTCCCCCGCCCTCTCCCCTGGCGCTACGAACCACCGGCAGCAGCTCCCCGACTCCGGCGGCATCCCCTCTCTACCGAGGTAAACCCCCCCTCCCCCTCATTTTTTTTTTAAAAAAAACAGTCGTTGCCGGCCACGGCCGCTGCCGTGGCCTGGCCACGGTGGCCAGGCCACCAAAAAAAAATTAATAGGGGGGTTTTCCCCACCCCCCTTCGTTACCGGCCACGGCCATCTTCTCCGGCCATGGCTGCTGCCGTGGCCGGCCAACAAAAAAAATTTAACAGGGGGTTTTCCCCACCCCCCCCTTCGTTGCCGGCCATGGCCGCTGCTATGGCCAGCCATGGCCTGGCCACGGTGGCCAGGCCAACAAAAAAAAATTAACAAGGGGGGTTTTCCCCACCCCCCCTTCGTTGCCGGCCACGGCCACGGCCATGGCCTTCTTCTCCGGGCATGGCCTCGGCCGTGGCCATCTTCTCCGGCCACAGACGCTGCCGTGGCCTGGCCACGGTGGCCAGGCCAACAAAAAAAATTTAACAGGGGGGGTTTTCCCCACCCCCCCCTTCGTTGCCGGCCATGGCCACGGCCGTGGCCTTCTTCTCCGGGCATGGCCTTGGCCGTGGCCATCTTCTCCAGCCATGGCCATTGCTGTGGCCTGCCGTGGCATGGCCACGGTGGCCAGGCCAACAAAAAAAATTTAACAGGGGGGTTTTCCCCCCCCCCCCCCCCCCCCTTCGTTGCTGGCCATGGCCTGGCCATGGTGGCTAGGCCAACAAAAAAAATTTAACAGTTGTATTAAACGAGAGTTCATCAAGTCAATCAGCCGAGTGCCCTGTATTTCAAGAGGATGAGATGGAAATGCATGCAATTGAGGACGACACAAGGGCTCCTAAAACATCACTTAGAGATCCAAATGGTAATGTCCAAGAAATAGTGGATGCAAATGTTCGGTTTCCTTCCGATGATAATTAAACTGATCGCAGTTCAATACGGCATCGGATGTTGAACCAAGATTTTATGAAACAAATAAACCAGCTAAACATAGAGGTTTTTTTAAATTCAATTTATTTTATATATGTTATATTTTTACATATTCAATCATTAATCGTAATTACATTCATGAATCTTTAGTATTTTCAGTATGACCGAGGTAGATCTACCGATGACGGACGGAGTGAGCAGGGACGTAGCCCTACCGCATCAGATCACACGAGCTTTGGAGATGGAGAGTTCGGATCTCCACACATCGCACAGCCTCCGATCTCTCCAGCAGTCGGAGGTGATCCTGCATTGGTATTATCATCCAGCCGATCGGCACATACCTCCGAGAGTTCTTCTATCATCGGCTGCACCGTACTTCGACTGGATGCTCATGGGCTATAAGTATATACTAATTAAAAATATATGTTTATATTTTTAAGTCAATTACTTATAAACATGATTTTTTTAATAGATTTATTGAGCAGCATCATGTATCGAGCCACATCAGCTCCATATTTCAGAGGCGTGCTGATCCCAGTGGCTACGATTGGCCCATGTATCTGCAGCCACAAGGGAGTTTTATTTTTCAGAGTTTCAGGTAAACTTATTAAATACAATTTATCACTGATATAAAATTTCTTAATCTTAATAAATTCTGAAACTAACTGTTTATTTTAATGCAGAAAAAGTTTACATGGGACCCTGCCAGCCATGATGCCATTAGGGCAGCATGGAAGCTCTTACGGGACGCCGATACTCCGACATGCTTCATCGTTGGAGGTCATCGGGTCACCGTCCTGCGCATGTGCCAGAGGGTATTTGGCACGAGTGGCAGCAGGCTGGCAGTCCGATGGCTGGCGCAGGAGGTCCGCATCAGCCAGCACGAACCGCCGATCCGAGAGGGGCGGTCCTGGCACGGGTCTCTCCTGCCACACTTCGGGCTCCATTTCGATTCAGGAGCACAGACACCGTATGGTAAGAAAACATAAATAATTTAATTACTAATTTAGTTATTTATAAATACTTACTTTAATATCAATTTTTCTGTTGTTATAGTCTGAGCAGGAGGGCGAGATCCTGGTGAGTTTCATCTATTCAGGGCGACACACACTAGGAGGGACGGTTCCTGGGTCGATACACGATCAAGAAATTAGCTTTATGTTGTATCTGTTTAATTTCTAAAATTTTATTTAGAGAAATTTATTGATTCATTTATTGTTGATTTTATAATTCAAAGACACGAGTCGAGGAGCTTCACTCCCAGGCATCGCAGGTCGACTCTACTGATGGGGGGACACCCGTCGAACTCTCAGCAGAGGAGAGTCGACGTGTGTTTTTGGAGGTTGTTGTGCCCAGCCGCGAGACCGCAGGGTCTATGGTCTGGGCACTAGAGCTTCTGCATATTTTTCCATCAGGCCTCTAGCTCGCGATATTCTGGTGATATTCCTACCGAGCGTTTAGAGACATTCGGAGATCTATTACGGAGGAGGTTCGTCAGCACAGGACGTTTGGCAGGAGGTTCGAGGAGTTTGAGCACGAGTTCGAGTAGCGTACGGAAGGCCTTCAGCAGGAGCTTGCAGACGTGCGAGAGCAGATGCGTCAGTTGCAGGATATGGTTAGCCGCATGTCGCAGGGTTTCCAGCCTCCACGTGATCGTGCCGATTCTTGATGTATTTTTTCTTTACTTTTTATATTTTGTACATGAAAACTTCAAAATTTAATATATTAATTATTTTAAAAATTGAATGATGAATGTTTGGATCAATATGAGTTATGAATGTTTCGATCAATATTTAAATGCAATGAAATTGTATTAACCGTTTTAATTTTTAATATTTTATTTTTTTAAAAAAAATTAATTAGTGACGCATTAGCGATTGAAATTGCATCGCTAATATTTCAAAATATTATTATTAAATATTGTGATGCAATGACCTGGTCTCAATATTTTAAAAAAATTTAATTAGCAACGCATTAGCGACTCAAATTGCATCGCTAATATATCTAAAATATTATTATTAAATATTGTGATGCAATGACCTAGCATCGTAATATTTTAAAAAAAAATTAATTAGCGACGCATTAGCGACTCAAATTGCGTCACTAATATATCTAAAATATTATTATTAAATATTGTGATGCAACTAAATGCGTCACAATATTGCAATGCAATTGAATGCATCGCAATATCTAATATATTATTAAATATTAAAAATTAGTTTTAAAATTAGCGACGCATTTAGGATGCATCGTAATATTGCGACGCATTTAGTTGTGTCGCAATATATTGCGATGCATTTGTGCATAGCAGAGAGTCGCTGTTAAGCGACGCAATTGCGACAAATTAAGATTGCGACGATGATCTCAGTGACCCCATCATTGCATGCTAATGCATCACAATAGCATGTTTAGCGATGCATTAGCGACGCATTTGGGCGTCACTATATTTTTTTCTCTTGTAGTGTACGGCGAAAGTTTTTTTTTCTACGTAATAGCTCGAAATATAATTTTTTTTATTTTTATTAAGACTTATTATGATGAAATTAAATTTTTCGTAATAAGCAGATTTATTACGACAAAATGTTTGTTTCATCATAATAGAATGAAAAGAATAATTTTAATTAAAATAGAATAAAATATTATTACAATGACATATATTTCATCGTAATAGTGTAGATTATTACGGTGAAATTTTAGTTTCGCCGTAATAGCTCAAAAAATATTTTTTATTTTATTAAGACTTATTACGATGACATTAGATTTCATCATAATAAACATATTTATTATGGGAAAAAAGAATTTTCATCGTAATACAACAAAAAGAATAATTTTAATTAAAATAAAATTAATACTTATTATGATAAAATAATATTTCTTCATAATAGTTCAGATTATTACGATGAAATTTTGTTTCGCCATAACAGCTCAAAAAATAAAAATTTTTTTTTATTTTTATTAAGACTTATTATGATGACATTAAATTTTGTCGTAATAAATAGATTTATTATGGCAATTTTTTTTATCGTAATAGAACACAAAGAATAATTTTAATAAAATAAAATTAATATTTATTTTGATGAAATAATTTGTCATCGTAATAGTATAGATTATTATGTAAAATTTTGTTTCGCTGTAATAGGTTGAAAAATAAACTATTTTTTTATTTTTATTAAGACATATTACAAAAAATTAAATTTTGCCATAATAAAAAAAAATAATTTTAATTAAAATAAAATTAATGCTTATTATGATGAAACAATCAATCGCTGTAATAGTTCGGATGTATTACGATGATATTAAATTTCATCGTAATAACTCTTTATTACGACAAATGCAATTTTGAGTTCGCCGTTATAAAGGAAAATATAATGACGAAAATTTTTTGCCACAATAAATTCATCACAAATAGTATACTTTTTTGTAGTGAATCTTCGGTCCTAATGTTTTTCTAATTTAAGAACTGGTCAAAATTTTGGATACAATTATATTATAAAATAATTTACTTAAAGTCTAAAACCTATTATAATAGGTGGATATGTGAAATATATTAGAATTTAAAAACCTAAATTTAATATTTAGAGTATAATAGAAGGTGTACTCGGGTCATCTTCACCGCCCTATTTGAGAAGTACATGAACGAGGTGTACTCGGGCTGGCCATGGAGGCCATATGGGCTCTTCATTGGGGGGGGGGGGGGGGGGGGTAGGGGGCGCATCATCCAGATTTTGGCTTCATTAGGCGATCGCCATTGTTGATTGAGGGTGGCTTTATCAGCCACATCAAGGACCATGAAAGTTTGCATATTACATAGAAAAAGAAGGTTTATGCTTTCCAATTCTGTGTAGGTGGGAGTTGGTAAGTCAAGATTTATAACTCAATACTTTCATGCTCTTTTTGTTTATTTAAGTGGAGAATGGAAATATGCTCTCACCAGCATGTCACCCTTTGGTTCCCTTAAATGCCACGTCTAGCAAGTCTCGACCATAAAATCTAAATGCCAATACACTTGTTCTATAGAATTCAAATTCCATTATACAAATCTTAACCACATTTTTGGAAGTAAATGACAATTCCTTTCTCCAACCAACAAATAGGAGAACAAATGCTACAATTACATATTTTGGAAGAAAAAGATGCCACATTCTTTTACTAGGACTAGAAGTGGGCCAAGCTGAGTCGGGTCTTACTTTTGCCCAAACTCAACCTGAATTTTTTTTTAACCAAAATTCAGGCTGGACCAAGGCCCAAAAAATATTGCAAAACTCATATATGAGCCCAATCCAAAACCTGTTGGACTGGCCGATCTAGCCCATTTGGGCCCAGAACAGTGGACTGGCCTGAAGGGACCCAGTTTTAGCCCAATGACTGACCCTATAGATATTTTGAAAGTAAGAGAAAGTTGTACATCACCGTAGTGCACTAGATGCGGTGATTCATCTGCATGTAGACCCCATGCGATTAGGCTTGCCCATGAGCGCCGCATCGCTGATGTGCGAGCTTCCGAAAGAAAATAGCATCGTATCTACTTATCAAATTCGTCTGAATTTACAATATTAAACTGTTAAATTTGATGATCGGTGCATGTTTTGTGGAAGGGATGAAATTAAAGAGACAGTTGGATTATTGTTTTATGTGACAAACTCTCTTTCAAATATTCTCTTGCTTGTTGTTTATGATGCGTGTTGTACAATTTGCATTGCATCTTGCCCTCATTTTTCAAGAAGCATTTTGTGATACCAGCGCCCCAGTCTCTCAACCTGGTTTGGGAGAAATTATTGGGCTTGCATTGGGCTCTTTTAGCGGGCCTCAATTAAGCTTGAGTTCAGGCTGGATACAGGATGGCTCTTTTAGCGGGCCTCAATTAAGCTTGAGTTTAGGCTAGATACAGGATGCTCTTCTATCCAGGAAAAGTCTTTGTACACCACCTCTGGTGCAGCAAATCCTACGTGGAGTGTACCTTCTTTTTATTGGTCCACATG
>UESW01004207.1:45065-67159 GCA_900491605.1 Calamus simplicifolius
AATGATTAAAAGAGTGGTATGTGTGATCCAAAGATAAAGAATGATTTTTGTCGACGTTTGCTCGAGGACGAAAGATAAAGAAATGGAAGATCCAAAGCTCGAGGACGTTTGCAGAGTACAGATCACAAGATCGGATTAGGGCTCTAGAAGGTGGGAGGGAAAACCCCAGAAGGAGATGTCTCAAAAGCTGACACATAGATATGGACGCGGACTCTTTGTTATGCTATCATAATATATCTGGTTTTAGTTCTATAAAACGGACAGAGAAAATAAAAGAAATGAAATTGCATGTCATAATTATACATCTAGTCCGTTCTTTAACCTAATAAAAAGGCAGACAAAATAAAAGAAAGGAGTTAAGAATAGAAAATAAAAGAAAGAAAATTGTGGGTCAACAAAACTTATGGAGATCAGAGGCTCTACCATCAGAGCTACATCTCCATAACAACTGATTTCTCAGGATCAATTTTAATAAAGGCTACATAATGAATATTTTGCATTTCTTTTAGCAGAGGAACTTGTTATTTTTTTTATCCCTCCACTGTGATTCCTCGCTCTTTAAAAATGTATGCGTGGTCATTTATTGATTTTTCCATATTTTTTATTCTTTACTATTGCAAATTTGTGATTTGTTTTGATTATATTCTGAATTCCTATTTTTATCCTTATCATTCTTTTCAAACTCTAAACCTTGAGGTCCTGTAGCATCTCCAACTCTTAAGCTTTATCAACTTTTAATATTTTTAAAGCCAACTCGTTCAATATATGCTCCTACCAAATCCATCCAAACCTTCAAACCTTCCATCATGGACACAATTCCAACCCCTGTACTCATAATTGAAATTTTAAACTGCAACTTTGTTAGCTCATACTCGAGTTGCAAATGGCCAAGACTAAAGATCTGGACTCAGGGATAAACTACTTTGTCTCGAACCTAGACATGGAATTGCAAGTGAGTTTGGCAAGAGTTAAAAAGCTAGAATCATGCCAACTCGAGGTATTGAATCTCATCTCCTTTCATACGTGGTCTCTGCATTTCATTCTAATCAGATGGAAGCATCCCCGTCCCAAAGTTAAATGGCTGTTGGTTTTCCTTTCCTTCCAAGTTTAGCTCCACAAACATGGACATACACTGAACACTCCTAGATGGTTCACAGCCATATCCATCTCTTTGATTTATATCTGCAAGAGTATAGTGGAACAACAGTAGAAGAGCTTACAAAATGTTGTAAGTGCTTCATGACAATGCTTAAAGAGGAAAATAAGCCTATGATCTAAGATATTTCCTATATTAGTCCATGAGAAATCTACTGTAACCTATTACAGGAGCAGTTGAAATAATGGAATTCCCCAGTTATCCAATCTATCAATAAATCACTACAACTTGTGCATTCTTCTAACAAGACCAAGCATTTGGCTGACTCTAGCTCCCTTGTATTTTCTTTCACCCACTTACAGCGCCGCCACTCCAAGACCAGCAAGCACCACCACCGACGCCCTTCCCCAACATCCGTCTGTTGGAGAAGGAAAAATTGCGAGACGTTTGGATACGATCCAAAACAAGGCCGCCACCGCTTTCTATTTACAGCACCGGCATCCCCTATAGTGGAACGACTCGATCGGCTTCCAGTGGGGCTGAAATCTGCCGAAGAAGAGGAGTGGGAGATGGTGAAAGCTAGGAGCGAGGGTTTCAGGAAGATATTTTTTTGCCATAATAAGCTAATATATTACGATGAATTTTTTTCTTCACCATAATAAAATAATAGAAATAATTTTAATTCAAATAAAATTAAGCTTTATTATGGAGAAACATTATTTTGCCGTAATAGTCATACATATTACGGCAAAAATTTTGTTTCGCCATAATAGCACGAAGTAATAGCTCAAAATAATTTTTTATTTTTTATAAGACTTATTACGGCAAACTTTTTCTTTGTCATAATAGAACAAAAGGAATAATTTTAATTAAAATAAAATTAAGCCTTATTACGATGAAATAATACTTCGCGTAACAGTGCATTATTACGGCAAAATTTTTTTCAGCGTAATAGCTTGAAATATAATTTTTTTTATTTTTATTAAGACTTATTATGATGAAATTAAATTTTGTCATAATAAGTAGATTTATTACGGCAAATTGTTTGTTTCATCGTAATAGAATGAAAAGAATAATTTTAATTAAAATAGAATTAAATATTATTACGATGACATAATATTTCATCGTAATAGTGCAGATTATTACGGTGAAATTTTAGTTTCACCGTAATAGCTTGAAAAATAAAAATATTTTTTATTTTTATTAAGACTTATTACGATGACATTAGATTTCATCGTAATAAACAGATTTATTATGGCAAAAAAAAATTTCATCGTAATACTACAAAAAGAATAATTTTAATTAAAATAAAATTAATACTTATTATGATAAAATAATATTTCATCGTAATAGTGCAGATTATTACGATGAAATTTTTGTTTCACCATAACAGCTCAAAAATAAAAATATTTTTTTTATTTTTATTAAGACTTATTACGATGACATTAAATTTTGCCATAATAAATAGATTTATTATGGCAAATTTTTTTTTTCATCGTAATAGAACACAAAGAATAATTTTAATTAAAATAAAATTAATACTTATTACGATGAAATAATTTGTCATCGTAATAGTATAGATTATTATGGTAAAATTTTTGTTTTATAATAGGTTGAAAAATAAAATATTTTTTTATTTTTATTAAGACGTATTACGATGAAATTAAATTTTGCCATAATAAAAAAAGAATAATTTTAATTAAAATAAAATTAATACTTATTATGATGAAAAAATCAATCGCTGTAATAGTTCGGATGTATTACGATGATATTAAATTTCATCGTAATAACTCTTTATTACGATGAATGCAATTTTGAGTTCGCCGTTATAAAGGAAAATATAATGACAAAAATTTTTTGCCACAATAAATTCATCACAAATAGTATACTTTTTTGTAGTGAATCTTCGGTCCTAATGTTTTTCTCATTTAAGAACTGGTCAAAAATTTTGGATACAATTATATTATAAAAGAATTTACTTAAAGTCTAAAACCTATTATAAATAGGTGGATATGTGAAATATATTAGAATTTAAAAACCTAAATTTAATATTTAGAGTATAATAGAAGGTGTACTCGGGTCATCTTCACGCCCTATTTGAGAAGTACGTGAACGAGGTGTACTCGGGCCGGCCATGGAGGCCATACGGGCTCTTCATGGGGGGGGGGGTAGGGGGCGCATCGTCCAGATTTTGGCTTCATTAGGCGATCGCCATTGTTGATTGAGGGTGGCTTTATCAGCCACATCAAGGACCATGAAAGTTTGCATATTACATAGAAAAAGAAGGTTTATGCTTTCCAATTTTGTGTAGGTGGTAGTTGGTAAGTCAAGATTTATAACTCAATACTTTCATGCTCTTTTTGTTTAATTAAGTGGAGAATGGAAATATGCTCTCACCATCATGTCACCCTTTGGTTCCCTTAAATGCCACGTCTAGCAAAGTCTCGGCCACTAAAATCTAAATGCCAGTACACTTGTTCTATAGAATTCAAATTCCATTATACAAATCTTAACCACATTTTTGGAAGTAAATGACAATTCCTTTCTCCAACCAACAAATAGGAGAACAAATGCTACAATTACATATTTTTGGAAGCAAAAAGATGCCACATTCTTTTACTAGGACTAGAAGTGGGCCAAGCTGAGTCGGGTCTTACTTTTGCCCAAACTCAACCTAAATTTTTTTTAAACCAAAATTCAGGCTGGACCAAGGCCCAAAAAATATTGCAAAACTCATATATGAGCCCAATCCAAAACCTGTTGGACTGGCCCGATCTAGCCCATTTGTGCCCAAAACAGTGGACTGGCCTGAAGGGACCCAGTTTTAGCCCAAATGACTGACCCTATAGATATTTTGAAAGTAAGAGAAAGTTGTACATCACCGCAGTGCAGCATGCACCAGATGCGGTGATTTATCTGCATGTAGACCCATGCGATTAGGCTTGCCCATGAGCGCCGCATCGCTGATGTGCGAGCTTCCGAAAGAAAATAGCATCATATCTACTTATCAAATTCGTCTGAATTTAAAATATTAAACTGTTAAATTTGATGATCGGTGCATGTTTTGTGGTAAGGGATGAAATTAGAGAGACAGTTGGATTATTGTTTTCTATGACAAACTCTCTTTCAAATATTTCTCTGCTCATTGTTTATGATGTGTGTTGTACAATTTGCATCGCATCTTGCCCTCATTTTTTCATGAAGCATTTTGTGATCCTAGCGCCCCAGTCTCTCAGACCTGGTTTGGGTGAAATTATTGGGCTTGCATTGGGCTCTTTTAGCGGGCCTCAATTAAGCTTGAGTTCAGGCTGGATACAGGACAGCTCTTCTATCAAGGAAAAGTCTTTGTACACCACTGTTGGAAGATTATTGAAAAATTATATGACCCAATCCTTTGATTTTGATGATTACTAAAAGCCATTGAGTTTATTAAAAGATGTAATGAGTTTATTTACATGAGCAATGAATTTATTTTGAACAATCAATGAGAATGTTAAAGTATGACTTTAATCAATTTGAAAGTAACTTCAAGCTCAATGTTTAAGCTTTCAAAAAGAAATTTATAATTCATATTTTAATCAATGAGTTTTTGGAACATTCTTGAATTGATTCTTAATGTCAATTTTATTGTATTCAAGTCAAAACAATGATTTAAAATGAATCTGGAACGATTTTAAAGTCAATCAGAAAATTTCTGATTTTTGATACGTTCCGGAGCCGACTCTTGAGTTTCAGAGTCGACTCCACTCAGTGTACAGAAATGTCATCTGTCTCGAGTCGACCCACGAAATTTCTCGAGTCGACCCCCGATTCTGTCGAGCCGACTCCATGACTGTGCGAGTCGACTCGCTCAGACACCAGAGGTGTTTTTCTGAGCACTTCGCGAGTCGACCCCAACTTTTCATGAGTCGACCCCCGACTGTCAGGAGTCGACACTTTATTTTGGTGAGTCGACCCCTAACTTTCTGAAATTTCTATTTTTGGTATCGAGCTCGAGCCGACTCGGGAAAAGCATGAGTCGACTCCAGCAAATCTGGGCGATTTTTCGAATGCCAACTCAGCGTCAACGGTAAGATTTTTGATTAACGGCTATTTTTCTTTGTTCTAACGGCTATATTTTTGCAGAATCTATAAATAGAGAAGCCGTTTTCAAATCAAAGACAATAGAGAGAGAATCAAAGAAAAAAGAAAAAAAAGAGAAAAACAGAGCATTTTGAAAAAATCCGTGATTCAAAATAGAGTGAAAGAAAAGTGTGAAATCAAAGGAAGCTTCTCTGTGCTCAAGTCACAATCCAAGGAAGCTTCAGAAGAAAATCCAAGAGCATTTCAAGAGATTTTCAACATTCAAAGAAAAGGGGAAAAGCTCAAATCAACTCCAACATTCATTCCGTGAAGAATCGAGCTGAGGCCCGATTCTACACTTCAAAGGAGTTGAAGAAAAGAAGAAAAGCTCAAAGCCAACCAACTGCAAATCAGGCTTTCTAAACTTTTCTTACATTTGTTAATCTGCTCATTAAGGAGCTTGTAACTAAAAAACAATTTATTATTTGTGTCTAGTTCAATCTGGGGGATTGAACTAGTGGAGGTAGTCTTACCTCGGTACAAGCTTGGTAAGCTTGTGTTAGGGTTTTGTGCTGGTGAGCCCTGAAAAACCAGCTGGGTTCGTTGTGATCCCGGAAAACAACAAGTTTGAGTTGTGAGCTTGTAAAACAACTCGGCTGTAATCTAGGAGATTATAGTGTGGACCCAAGTGAATCTTGGGAGTGGACGTAGGTGTTGGATACACCGAACCACTATAAAATCTTGTGTTTGCCGTGCTATTTTCTCTCTCTATCTCTCTTGTGCATTGCTTGTTAATTTCTTTCACTTGCACATCTAAAGTTTAAAAATTTAAAAGGCTTAAATTTTTAAAGAACCCAATTCACCCCCCCCTCTTGGGTTGCCATCTGGGCCAACAATTGGTATCAGAGCTAGTGCTCATTAGATTTTGATCACACGATCAAGAGCTAAAGATCCAAATGGCAACACAAGTTGGTTCATTTTTGCTGAAGGTCATTCTACGAATAGACCTCCTTTATTTAATGGTTCCAACTATTCATATTGGAAAGCTAGAATGAGGATATTCATTCAAGCTTCTGATTATGAATTGTGGGTGTTATAATTAATGGACCTAGTACACCCACACATGTTATTGATGGCACTATTGTTCCTAAGCCCGAAAGGGATTGGAATGATAATGATAGGAAATGGCACAGCTTAATGCTAAAGCCATGAATGTTTATATTGTTCCTTAGATGCTAATGAATTTAATAGAATCTCCACATGTAATTCCGCAAAAGAGATTTGGGATAGATTAGAGGTTACCCATGAGGAACCAACCAAGTAAAAGAATCTAAAGATTAATATTTTGTTCATAAATATGAATTATTTAGCATGGAACAATCTGAAACCATTGCATGCATGTACACTAGATTTACTGATATTGTAATGGTTTGAAAAGTCTTGGAAAAATATACTAACTCTGAACTTGTTCGCAAAATTCTTAGGTCACTTACCAAGATCATGGGAAGCCAAAATGACAGCAATCCAAGAAGCCAAAGGACCTCAACACCTACCCTTGGAAGGAGCTTCTTGGATCCTTATGACCCATGAGCTTCAATGAAGCAACATGTTGAGGAGACAAGAAAGAAGAAGAATTGCCCTCAAAGCTGCAAAAAGGAAGAAGCAGCAGCGATGATGATGATGATGATGATGAGACAGCTCTCCTTGCAAGGAAATTTAAGAAGTTTATGAGGAGAAAGAAACCCTTCCACAAGAAGAAATTTGGAGCAAAGTGGAAGGAGAAAAGAAAAGATAAGGACAAGGACAAAGGACAAAGAGAAAGACCCCTTGACTTGCTATGAATGTAAAAACCGGGCATTTTAGATATGAATGTCCTAATTAAGAAAGCCTACAAGAAAAAGAAAAGGCTATGGCAACTTGGAGTGACAGTGAAGAATCTTCTTCCGAAGAAGAAGAACAAAAGAAGTTGCAAATGTATGCTTCATGGCGGACGACAACGATGAGGTAAGTTCCGAAACCCTTGATGAATTTGCTTTTGATGAATTTTGATGCTTTAATGAACTTGTGATTGATTTCAAGTTTGAAAAAGAAACAAATTTTGAAAAATGAAAACTTAAATTTAATTAAAGAGAAAAATGAAGCTTAATGAAACAAAATTAAAGAAAAGAATCAATCTCTAATGAAAATGATAAACTAAAGAAAGAGTTAAAAATATAAAGACATTGTTGATAAATTTACTTAAGCTCAACTAAACTAAACATGATTTTAGATAGTCAAAAAGCAGTTTTTGACAAAGCCGGATTAGGATATAACACTTTAAGAAAACAAAAATCTTGAAAAATATTTTTGTAAGCCAAAGTAATTTTACTTGTTTTAAATGTAATCAAAAGGACATAAATCTTTTGAATGTAAAACTAAAATAATAAAAATTAAATGTTAAAGGAAAGAAAATATGGGTTCCGAAAGGAACAATATTTGTTGCTACTAACCATGAAGGACCCAAGAAAGCTTGGGTACCTAAACATAAAGTTTGATTATTTGCAGGAATGTCTTGTGGCCAAGAGATCAAAGAAAAGTGGTATCTTGATAGTGGCTGCTCAAGACATATGACGGGTGACAAAGAAGAATTCATCACCCTTGAAGAAAAGAAAGGAGGAGTTGTTACGTTTGGCGATAATGGTAAAGGTCAAATTATGGGCCTTGGTAAATTCAATAACTCCATCCACATTTATTGATAATGTACTTTATGTTGATGGTTTGAAGCATAACTAATTAGTATAAGCCAATTATGTGATAAAGGTTTTAAAGTTTCATTTAAATCTTCTATGCACTGTAGCTAATTCCCATTGATAATAGCATTGTTTTACTGGTTAGAATGGCAATGTTTACTTGGTTGATCTAGACAAATTATCTACTGAGTGATCATTGCTTAATTGCTGAATAATGCTAATATGAATGAAATTGGTTGGTTGTGGCATCGTAGATTAGGTCATGCAAGCACACACCTATTTCAAAACTAATTAAAATGGATTTAGTTAAAGGTTACCTAAATAGATTTTGAAAATAACAAAATATGTGATGCATGTCAATTTGGAAAACAAACAGAAGTTCTTTCAAATCTAAAAATGTTGTTTCAACTTCTAGGCCATTAGAGCTACTTCACATGGACCTTTTTGGACCAACTAGAACCACAAGTCTAGGAGGAAAGAAATATGGTCTTGTGATTGTAGATGATTACTCTAGATTCACTTGGGTAATGTTTTTAGCTCACAAAGATGAGACTTTCTCGATATTCCTGAAATTCTTCAAGAAAGTCACAAATGAGAAAAACACTACCATAGTGTCTCTAAGAAGTGATCATGGAACTGAATTTGAAAATCACTTATTTGAAAGTTTTTGCAATGAAAATGGTATTAATCATAATTTTTCTGCACCTAGGACCCCACAACAAAATGGTGTAGTTGAAAGGAAAAATAGGACTCTAGAAGACATGGCCCGTACCATGCTATGTGAAAGTAACCTCCAAAGTACTTTTGGGCGGAAGCTATTAACACAGCATGTTACATCTTAAATAGAGCCTTAATAAGACCAATTTAAAGAAAACACCTTATGAATTATGGCATGAAAGAAAACCCAATATAAAATATTTTCATGCATTTGGTTGTAAATGTTTTGTTCATAATAATGGTAAAAATAATTTAGGCAAATTTGATGCTAAATCTGATGAAGGAATATTCTTAGGATATTCAACAACTAGTAAAGCATATAGAGTATTTAACAAGAAAACTTAGTTGTTGAAGAATCCATTCATGTAGTTTTTGATGAATCTTTAGCAACTCGTTCTGAAAAGTTGATGATGAGGAAGATACAAACATAATTGAAAAAGATCTTGAAAAATTAAATATTGATGTATCTTCAGATCATGAGCAAGAAGCTAAAGATAATGATTCACCTAAGGATGATGATACAACACTAATCATAATGATATAGATCTTCCTAGAGATTGGAGATATGCTTATAGTCACCCTAAGGAATTGATTATAGGTGATCCATCTCAAGGAATAAGAACTAGATCATCTATGAGAAATTAGTAATCATCTTGCATTTGTATCACAAATTGAACCTAAAACTATTGAAGAAGCTGAAAAAGATAATAATTGGATGTTAGCAATGCAAGAAGAATTAAATCAATTTACTAGAAATAATGTATGGACTTTAGTTGAAAGACCTAAAAATCATTCTGTTATAGGATCAAAATGGATATTTAGAAATAAACTAGATGAAAATGGCATAGTAATTAGAAACAAAGCTAGATTAGTTGCAAAAGGATATAATCAAGAAGAAGGTATTGATTTTGATGAAACCTTTGCACCAGTAGCTAGATTAGAAGCCATTAGACTATTACTTGCATTTGCATGTCATATGAATTTTAACTTATTTCAAATGGATGTAAAAAGTGCATTTTTAAATGGATTTATAAATGAAGAAGTATATGTAGAACAACCACCAGGTTTTGAAGATCATGAATTTTCAAATCACGTTTTTAAATTGCACAAAGCATTATATGGTTTGAAACAAGCACCTAGAGCTTGGTATGATAGATTAAGTAAATTCTTAATTGAAAATGATTTTATAAGAGGAAATGTTGATAAAACATTGTTTTTGAAAAGAAAAGGTAAAGATTTATTAGTAGTTCAAATATATGTTGATGATATTATTTTTGGTGCTACTAACAATCTTCTATGTCAAGAATTTGCTAAGTTGATGCAGGGAGAATTTGAAATGAGCATGATGGGAGAACTCAACTTCTTCCTTGGACTCCAAATCAAACAAAGCAAAGAGGGAATCTTTATCAACCAAACAAAATACACAAGAGAAATCCTAAAGAAGTTTGGTATGGAATCAATGAAACCCCTCGGAACACCAATGAGTCCTTCATGCAAGCTGGACAAAGATGAAGAAGGTAAGAAGGTTGATCAAAATATTATCGAGGTATAATCGGATCCCTACTTTACTTAACTGCAAGTAGACCAGACATAATGTTTGCTGTTTGCTTATGTGCTAGATTTCAGTCTGAACCTAAAGAATCACATTTAATTGCTGTTAAAAGAATACTAAGATATTAAGTGGAACAAAAAATGTAGGTTTATGGTATTCTAGAGACTCCACATTAAATCTGATTGCATACACTGATTCTGATTATGCTGGATGTAAGTTAGATAGAAAAAGCACAAGTGGTGCATGCCAATTCTTAGGAAGTAACTTAATCTCATGGTTTAGCAAAAAGCAAAATTCAGTTGCATTATCAACTACTGAAGCTGAATATGTAGCAGCTGGAAGTTGCTGTGCTCAAATCCTATGGATTAAGCGACAACTTGAAGACTATGGTATCACACTTGATAAAACACCTATAAGATGTGATAACACAAGTGCAATTAATCTAACAAAAATCCAATTCAACATTCAAGAACTAAACACATAGAAATTAGATATCATTTTATAAGAGAACATGTAGCAAATAATGAAATATGTCTTGATTATGTTAACACTGAAGAACAATTAGCTGATATATTTACAAAACCTTTAAGTGAAGAAAGATTCTGTTATCTTAGAGGAGAGTTAGGGATTTGTGATCCATTAGAATGAATTTGAAACCCCTAAGGAAATTTTATCTAAGATTCTTTCAAATCCTTGATCTTTAAGGAAATCTTATCTAGAATTCATATCTAATTGATCTATCATATCCAATGATTATTTTATCAATTTTTATGATCAATTCCGGACACATTTCAGAAATTTCATGTTTTTGCTCTGAAATGGTCTCGGAGCCGACTCGGTGCGTATCGGAGTCGACTCCTGGTTTCTACTGAAACTCTCGGTCGACCCCTCTCGGCGCGAGTCGACTCCACTTCGGGATGGTTTTCTGTGACTGTCCGGAGTCGACCCCTTTTGCGGAGCCGACTCGAAGTGGTCCCAGGTTGATTTATCTAGGGCAGAGTCGACTCGCCGTTCATTTCATTTCAATCTTCAAAATACTCTCTCCAAAATTTCCCCTTCCAAACCTTCCAAATCCTGAATCCCTGATTAACCTTCCAATCGATCAAATGGCACCTAAAACCGAGGTTCTAACCTTGTGCGGCCGGGTGAAGAGGAAGAGAGCCGTGAGGAAGACGTGAGGCGTCCGTGCGTGAGCCTTCTCCAGCACGGATTCCACTTCCTCTTCACTCCGAATGCTTCTCCACTACACTCAGGTAGATAGTTAGCCGATAGATCATTACAACGGGTAGAAAGGTGATTTTGAATTTTTGAGGCAGAGGGTTTTCTTGTTGGGAGACAATTGATAGATGGGTGGGAGAAAATATGTTCTTTAGATTGTCCACCTATCCCTCCTTGTAAAGGAATTTTATAAGAATCTGTCTAGAGGAGACAATGGACTTGTAGCAATGTGAGAGGAAATAGATCTGTGACTGTGATTCTTTCTTTTGGATCTTCCCTTGTCTGGCACTTCCACTTTTCTTCTGATGACCGAGCCCTCTTCAGATTATTAAACGGGATGTTGTCGGTTTGAAGAGGTTTTGCCAATCAATTTCCTTAGAATTGAGATTTTCATAATATTTGCAGTAGGATCTTTTCCAAAGATTGGAAGATTTGATTATGTTCTGAAAGAGATATCTTTGTATGGATGCCATTGTGACGGAAACCTATTAATCTTCCCAGTATGATACTTTGGTACATTGCAGACTGTGGAGGAAAAAGAAATCTAGTCTGCCCTATGGCATGATCTCACTAAATTTTTCAAGCCAAGGGTTGTCATTTCTGATAGTGAGCCAATGAGGAATCTGAGACACACTGATTTTTATAGCTTGGCCACTATTCATAGAATGGGTTTTATCAAGAAGAATGGAAAATGGGAAAGGAAAGGATGATAGAAGATAGAGCTACGATGTGAGGCACAGGACCATCAGTTAGACATCCTTCACCTGCACCTCCGAGCCCTTTTCTGCCCCTGCTCCAGCCCCCTCCATTTTTGATCAAGCTCATCATCTTCTGCCGGTTTCTCAGATCAACAGTTAATGCAACTCAAAGTCTTCTTGATGATCAGTCAGAAAATTAAATCAGAGTTTGAAATAAGTTTATGAATTTAAAGAGACTCTTTATTCATTGGATGATCGGATCACCAAGATTGAGTCTACTCTCAGCACTTCTTCGGAGTCTTTAAGTGGTGATCTCAAAAATATTTTGAAGAACTTAAAGATATTGCGGAGATGGAGAGACCTATGCAAAGTGCAATGCGGAGCTTCAAGACAAATTTGACTGCTTGCACCTTTGTGATGAAAGACTCAAGGATTATGTAAAATTCAATCTGATGGAATGAAGAACATAGTAGATCATTTAACTAGGATTGTAAGAACTCATTTTGAGTATTAGATTTTCAATCCTTGCAATGTATGAAATTTTGTTTTATCAATGTATTGAACATTTGATGTATTAGACCTTTTGATGAAATGAATTCTCTATTTTACTCAATGTATTTCTTCAATGAATGAATGAAATTGAAATCTTATCTTGAAATGAATGTTTATGCTTCTCTACCTTTTTGTTGATAACAAAAAAGGGGGAGAGTTTTATAGTTTTATGATTGAGAAAATCAAATAATCAATGAGATAAACAATGGGATATTTATTTAAGTTTCATAGGGGGAGCTACCTCATTCAGGGGGAGCCTAAGCCTAACTATGAAAACAAAATAAATTCACTAATCAATCATGCATAAACTCAATGTTTTTGTCATCATCAAAAAGGGGGAGATTGTTGGAAGATTATTGAAAAATTATATGCCCCAATCTTTTGATTTTGATGATTACCAAAAGCCATGAGTATATTAAAAGATGTAATGAGTTTATTTACATGAGCAATGAATTTATTTTGAACAATCAATGAGAATGTTAAAGTATGACTTTAATCAATTTGAAAGTAACTTCAAGCTCAATGTTTAAGCTTTCAAAAAGAAATTTTATAATTCATATTTTATCAATGAGTTTTTGGAACATTTCTTGAATTGATTCTTAATGTCAATTTTATTGTATTCAAGTCAAAAAATGATTTAAAATGAATCTGGAACGATTTTAAGTCAATCAGAAAATTTCTGATTTTTGATACGTTCCGGAGCCGACTCTTGAGTTTCAGAGTCGACTCCACTCAGTGTACAGAAATGTGCATCTGTCTCGAGTCGACCCACGAAATTTCTCGAGTCGACCCCCGATTCTGTCGAGCCGACTCCATGACTGTGCGAGTCGACTCGCTCAGACACCAGAGGTGTTTTTTCTGAGCACTTCGCGAGTCGACCCCAACTTTTCATGAGTCGACCCCCGACTGTCAGGAGTCGACACTTTATTTTGGTGAGTCGACCCCTAACTTTCTGAAACATTTCTATTTTTGGTATCGAGCTCGAGCCGACTCGGGAAAAGCATGAGTCGACTCCAGCAAATCTGGGCGATTTTTCGAATGCCAACTCAGCGTCCAACGGTAAGATTTTTGATTAACGGCTATTTTTCTTTGTTCTAACGGCTATATTTTTGCAGAATCTATAAATAGAGAAGCCGTTTTCAAATCAAAGAGGAGAGAGATATTATTTCAAAGAAAAAAAAAGAAAAAGAAAAAAGAGCTTATTTGAAAAAATCCGTGATTCAAAATAGAGTGAAAGAAAAGTGTGAAATCAAAGGAAGCTCCTCTGTGCTCAAGCTCACAATCCAAGGAAGCTTCAGAAGAAAATCCAAGAGCATTTCAAGAGATTTTCAACACTCAAAGAAAAGGGAAAAAGCTCAAATCAACTCCAACATTCATTCCGTGAAGAATCCGAGCTGAGGCCCGATTCTACACTTCAAAGGAGTTGAAGAAAAGAAGAAAAGCTCAAAGCCAACCAACTGCAAATCAGGCTTTTCTAAACTTATTCTTACATTTGTTAATCTGCTCATTAAGGAGCTTGTAACTAAAAAACAATTTCTATTTTTGTGTCTAGTTCAATCTGGGGGATTGAACTAGTGGAGGTAGTCTTACCTCGGTACAAGCTTGGTAAGCTTGTGTTAGGGTTTTGTGCTGGTGAGCCCGTGAAAAACCAGCTGGGTTCGTTGTGATCCCGGAAAAACAACAAGTTTGAGTTGTGAGCTTGTAAAACAACTCGGCTGTAATCTAGGAAGATTATAGTGTGGACCCAAGTGAATCTTGGGAGTGGACGTAGGTGTTGGATACACCGAACCACTATAAAATCTTGTGTTTGCCGTGCTATTTTCTCTTCTCTATCTCTCTTTATTCTGTTTGTGCATTGCTTTGTTAATTTCTTTCACTTGCACATCTTAAATAAAACATTTAAAAAGGCTTAAATTTTTAAAGAACCCAATTCACCCCCCCCCCCCCCCCTCTTGGGTTGCCATCTGGGCCAACAACCACCTATGGTGTAGCAAATCCTACGTGGAGTGTACCGCTTCTTTTTATTGGTCCACATGAATCCTACATGTCTTGATATGATGGGGCAAGGATACCATCTTAAATTTTAACTTGACGTGCATTAATACCTATTTAGTTTTTTTAGATTTGTGTACAGGCTTCGGTGCACGTTTTATGAATGGATATCATAATTTTATAACTATGGTGTTATAAATTTACAATTGGGAATTAATTTTTTTTATTTTCTAAATGGGTGTCTTAATTTTATAAGCACAGTGTCATAAGTTTACAACTAGGATGTCATCTTAAATGTTGATGTAACATACGTTAATACCTATTCACTTTTTTTTTATAATTTGTGTATAGACTGTTTCTAAGTGGGTGTCATAATTTTATAACTACGGTGTCATAAATTTACATGTCGTAATTTTTTTTGGCTTCTTAATGGGTGTTTTAATTTTATATCTACGGTATCCTAATTTTACAATTGGGTGTTATCTTAAATATTGATTTTTTTAAAAAATTTATATACAGACAATTTCATGAATGGGTGTCTTAATTTTATAACTACATTATCATAAATTTATAAAAGGGATATCATAATTTTTTTTTGGTTTTCTGAATGGATGTCGTAATTTTATAACTACGATGTCATAATTTTAAAACTTGGGTGTCGTAATTTTTTTGATCGTGTCATAAAGCTGTCTTAACATTTTTTAATAGGTGTCATATACATGTGGATCAATAAAAAAAGCGGTGTAGCCCATGTAGGATTTGCTGCACCGGATGCAGTGTACAAAGTCTTTTTTCCTTCTATCCAATAGCAAGGAAAAGTCTTAATTTTGAACCCAAGTTTGATCCGAAGTTTTTTTTTTAAAAAAAATTTATCCAACAGCAAGGAAAAGTCTCGGGCTGATTTAAGCCCAATTCCAGCCCTAACCAGCAAGCTGGAGAAACAGAGAAAACTAATGAAAATTTAAAACATAGTCTTCACCAAAATTCTAACCAAACCCCATCTTTTCACTAAAACATCTAGAAAATGATCGAGAATCGAAGAAATCTAACCTCCACCTGATTAGAAGGACAAGTCAACCCGATCATGGAGAAAAAAGGCAGAGTACAGATCACAAGAGCGAGCATAGCGTTCCCTAGCCGCCCTTCATTCCCCTGCTGAGCTACCTCCGCTGTCCGTTCCCAACCCTCTCCATCCCTGAAAGAGAAAAAAAAATTAAAAAAAGGTTAGTTGAAGTGCTTGAATTCACGAGGAACAAAAGGAAGCAAGGAACAATTGGAAATGTAAATGGTGATCGAGGGCACCTCCTCATTGGATTAGGAAACGGGTTCTTCGAAGATTTGGAGATCGGATTAGGGCTCTAGAAGGTGGGAGGGAAAACCCCAGAAGGAGATGTCTGAGAAGCTGATGCATAGATCTAGACGCGACTCTTTCTTATGCTGTGCGAAGCACAAGATAAGATCATCCAAGCAGACAACAGGATCTACCGTCAAAATTGCATGTCATAACACATCTAGTCCGTTTTCTAACCCAAAAATCAAAGTTTTAGTTCTTTAAAATGGACAGAGAAAATAAAAGAAAGGAAGTTGCGTCATAATACATCTAGTCTGTTCTTTAACCCAAAAAAAGGCAGATAAAAAAAAGAAAGGAGTTAAGAATAGAAAATAAAAGAAAGAAAATTGCGGGTCAACAAAAATTATGGAGATACCCCAAAAAAAAGGAAGATAAAATAAAAGAAAGGAGTTAAGAATAGAAAATAAAAGAAAGAAAATTGCGGGTCAACAAAAATTATGGAGATGCGGGGTATCGATACCCCTACCTTTGGTATGCTAAGTGAGCACTCTACCATCGGAGCTACATCTCCATAACAATTGATTTCTCAGGATCAATTTTAATAAAGGCTACATAAATGAATATTTTGCATTTCTTTTGGCAGAGGAACATGTTATTTTTTTTATCCCTCGACTGTGATTCCTCGCTCTTTAAAAACGTATGCGCGGTCATTTATTGATTTTGCTTCGGCGGAAGGTTGTTATAGAAATTTGATGTTTGATTGATAATGTTGAAGAAATTTAACTTATGAAACTTTGTAATCATTTTGGGATGGTAATGCTGAATGCAAAATTATATGAAAGAAGAAGTGCATTTTATAGTTTCAATTTTAATTTATAATTATACACTTGTTACTTTCGTTTTTTGTTGGATGCCTCTAGCTCCTAAATCATGTGCTTGATAATGTTGAATTTTTTTTTTTGAAATAATCTTTTAGTTTGCCATAAGCGATTTGTAAAGAAGAAGACAAACATAAGAATAAGTTAATAATAAGTAACCATCGTAATCTTAAAATGTTGTTATTAATTATAATGTTTTTGCCTAAAATCATTATGCATAACATGTATACAAGGAACTAACATAACAGAACTAATGGCATCAGAATTAATAATATAAAATTATCCATTTTCCTCTTAGAATTAATTAATGTTGTCATCTTCTTGGTTTGGTTAAAAATTATTTTAGTAATTTGACAAATCATGATTACGATCTTTTAGTGATGAAGGAGATTCTTGTTTAATTGTTAAGTACTATTTAGGTTCTGTCTTCTTTGAGAGATGGGAATATTTTACTTCTATGTTAAATTCTCTAGCTCGGAAAGCTTATTTATTTTTTGTAGAGGCGGGTGGTAACGTTGAAGTCTGCTTAGTTTTATTTTATTTTTTTTAATTAAAAAGCAAAAGGAAAAGGAAGTTGCGCATGCCAAAAGGAAGAATGGATGGATATCTATGTTGTGTGTGTATATATATATTAAGAGATGATGATCAAAGGTTAGGAAGCACTTTTAATCCATCCAACTTATTTAGCCTGATACAAAATTTTATAGATTTGCTAGAAAAAAGTCTTAATTAAATTCTAAAAAAAGAAATTCAGGTTTGTTGAACATGTCTAAAATTGGCTCTTTAAGATTAAATTAGGCCTATTAAAAGATAGTTGCAGAACTATATAATGAGTGGGTGTACATGATTACTGAGATAGTAACATAGAATATAACGTCATGAAAAAATGTATTACTGATGTAACTCAGACAAACTATACGTGAATGTTGACATAATAATTTGCATTCTTTTTCATCCTTAAAAATACAGGAGCATGATATTTTCTTAATTTTCTTTCTATTCTGTCATCATAAATTAACCTTCTCATTATCCTTTTAGGTCTTAATGATTGCTGCTTGTCAATTTCATTCGATCCCAACGGCTATACCACAGTCCTCCTCCTCCTCGGTCCGGTCGCTTCGTCCAAGCTTGGAGCTCCGCTGGTGGAAGGTAGCTGTGCGGCCATGCTGGCCTGCATGAAGTTCCACCCAAAAACTGGGTAGTCATGAACTACTGATTGGTAAAAAAAAAAAAAACCGTGGGGCTTATATTGGCTTGAACTCTCTAATTTATTAACATAGTGAGGTCTAGAGTTCTCCATGTTATTTGGATTTTTATATACCTGAATCACATCCTCCAACTCATGCTAGAAAGTTCTACGACAAACAAGAAAGCAACGTAGCTTGGATTTTTTCACTTGTTTTCCGGAACCTCGTTACGTGGTAGAAAGTTCCACGGCAAGAAAGAAATTACGATGTACATAGAAGAGCGGTGAGTAGTGTAACGTAGCTTGAATTTTTTTTTTCTTTCTTTTTTTCTTTGGGATCCCTGTGACATGGTCGCCCAGAAGTCAGAATCCCACCTTATCTTCTCGCGTTCACTGATGGTAGAGATCTCTTCTCCACAGTAGAGAGCCCTTGTTTCTTGTGCTAGAGGAATTAAATTAAATATACGTGTTGTTCAACTGTGAAACTTCTAGAGCAAGGAGCGGTGTATTAATTGCTCGCTTGGGAGCCATCGACCTAGGATAAAGGGATAAAGGTTTTAATTTATCCCTTTATATTTGATCTGTTGTCATCCAAGCAGACAACAATATCTGCCGTCAACAAAAAAAGTAAAAAAAAAAGATTTTAATTCTTTAAAATGGACAAAAAATATGGAGATGCCATCGACCTGGGATAAAGGGATAAAGGTTTTAATTTATCCCTTTATATTTGATCTGTTGTCATCCAAGCAGACAACAAGATCTGCCGTCAACAAAAAAAAGTAAAAAAAAGGTTTTAATTCTTTAAAATGGACAAAAAAATATGGAGATGCCATCGACCTGGGATAAAGGGATAATGGTTTTAATTTATCCCTTTATATTTGATCTGTTGTCATCCAAGCAGGATCTGCCGTCAACAAAAAAAAGGTAAAAAAAGGGGTTTTATTCTTTTAAATAGACACAAATTATGGAGATGCGGGGTATCGATACCCGTACCTTTGGCATGCTAAGTGAGCGCTCTACCATCGGAGCTACATCTCCATAACAACTGATGTATTCCAATTCTTTTTTAAGCTTTTTCCTTTCAATCCGTCATTTAATGCGCTAAGAAAAATATTTCAGGACACCTGCCACGCACACACGATATTTCCTTATGCAACTCTTTTATCAATCAATCCATTATATTTGGCAACAAATCCACAAGTTACACTAATCTCTTCGGATCATTATGAGAGTCCTGTAGCATTATTCTTAAATAATGCAGGCGATCTAAATATTACATATCTCGTCATAATGAAAATCGCGTAATATTATTCATTGGTAAACAGTACTATAGTTGGACTCATCTTCTAAAGCTGAGAATATGGCATTCCTCCCGTCCCATATATATCAAGTTCCTTCTTTGTGTTAAATACGGCATTCCTCCCGTCCCATATATATCCCGTCCCATATATAGCAAGTGCTTATTTTGCACGCTTGGCGTTACACCTTAATTTACGGCTTAAATGCTAATGGAAGATACAAAGCTGAAGAGATAACAAAAAGCTTCATTTCAGAATTTAGATTATATAATATAATTTTTTTTGCGAAGATAAGTAATAAAGTGAACTCGGTAATTAAATTTTTTTTGACCGTCATTTTTTCATTAAGCTCATAAATAGTTAGCGTTATATATATATGCTTTGATGCCATATTTTAGACTACCGGTCATTTTTTTGACCGCCAGTTTCCGTTGAGGATATTAATTGCTAGAGATGGCAAGAATAGTAGTATAGAAACTATATGAATATCTAGCTACCATGCAATCTTATCTCTGGGATATCCTTCCATAAAATATTTGATTTTGCTCCTAAAATGGCATCATACTTGTTGATGACATTTTATGCGTATGGCAGTTTGTGTCCAAATTAAGTTTTGGATTTTATCAGCAAGTTTTCGTTACATTTTTTTTAAAAAAATGGTGCAATGTTCATGATTTAATTAGTTGTAGGCTAACCTATATTTTACATGCCCAAATTGGCACATGTTATGTATAGCTATTGGTGCGTAACATCGGTAGCAAGGCTTAAGGCTGAATGAAGTATGATGTAGAATATTATTTTGAATTGATTAGATTTATGATACATGACACAAGCATGAGAACCAATCTGGATGTATGGCGATAATCAAATTAGATTATCAGACACAGAGTATTGATATGAGATTCTTAATATATATATCTTTAGTGTGCTAATATACTAGTGTGAATTTAATCCTACGGAGTTGCAGGGCTTATTCTGTGATTTTTCCATTTGATGGCGTAATCCAATGCTACTATAAGATATATAAAAGGTGTTAAAATTCTTTTTATTTCGCCATAATAGCACGAAAAGAAATATAAAATTAATTTTTTATTAAAATTATAACTTAACAAAATAAATGCCATTTTAAAGATATAAAAAAAATACAATTAAGATCTTATGCGTTTCTCAATACAATTAAGCAATGGAGTTTGCCCACAACCACACGAATTCCTTCATGCCTTGGGAGTTCGTCGATCTTTCTCCATGTCAATGATTAAAAGAGTGGTATGTGTGATCCAAAGATAAAGAGTGATTTTTGTCGACGTTTGCTCGAGGACGAAAGATAAAGAAATGGAAGATCCAAAGCTCGAGGACGTTTGCAGAGTACAGATCACAAGATCGGATTAGGGCTCTAGAAGGTGGGAGGGAAAACCCCAGAAGGAGATGTCTCAAAAGCTGACGCATAGATATGGACGCGGACTCTTTGTTATGCTATCATAATATATCTAGTTTTAGTTCTATAAAACGGACAGAGAAAATAAAAGAAATGAAATTGCATGTCATAATTATACATCTAGTCCGTTCTTTAACCCAATAAAAAGGCAGACAAAATAAAAGAAAGGAGTTAAGAATAGAAAATAAAAGAAAGAAAATTGCGGGTCAACAAAACTTATGGAGATCAGAGGCTCTACCATCAGAGCTACATCTCCATAACAACTGATTTCTCAGGATCAATTTTAATAAAGGCTACAGAAATGAATATTTTGCATTTCTTTTAGCCAGAGGAACATGTTATTTTTTTATCCCTCCACTGTGATTCCTCGCTCTTTAAAAACGTATGCGTGGTCATTTATTGATTTTTCCATATTTTTTATTCTTTACTATTGCAAATTTGTGATTTGTTTTGATTATATTCTGAATTCCTATTTTTATCCTTATCATTCTTTTTCAAACTCTAACCTTGAGGTCCTGTAGCATCTCCAACTCTTGAGCTTTATTCAACTTTTAATATTTTTAAAGCCAACTCGTTCAATATATGCTCCTACCAAATCCATCCAAACCTTCAAACCTTCCATCATGGACACAATTCCAACCCCTGTACTCATAATTGAAATTTTAAACTGCAACTTTGTTAGCTCATACTCGAGTTGCAAATGGCCAAGACTAAAGATCTGGACTCAGGGATAAACTACTTTGTCTCGAACCTAGACATGGAATTGCAAGTGAGTTTGGCAAGAGTTAAAAAGCTGGAATCATGCAAACTCGAGGTATTGAATCTCATCTCCTTTCATACGTGGTCTCTGCATTTCATTCTAATCAGATGGACGCATCCCCGTCCCAAAGTTAAATGGCTGTTGGTTTTCCTTTCCTTCCAAGTTTAGCTCCACAAAACATGGACATACACTGAACACTCCTAGATGGTTCACAGCCATATCCATCTCTTTGATTTATATCTGCAAGAGTATAGTGGAACAGCAGTAGAAGAGCTTACAAAATGTTGTAAGTGCTTCATGACAATGCTTAAAGAGGAAAATAAGCCTATGATCTAAGATATTTCCTATATTAGTCCATGAGAAATCTACTGTAACCTATTACAGGAGCAGTTGAAATAATGGAATTCCCCAGTTATCAATCTATCAATAAATCACTACAACTTGTGCATTCTTCTAACAAGACCAAGCATTTGGCTGACTCTAGCTCCCTTGTATTTTCTTTCACCCACTTACAGCGCCGCCACTCCAAGACCAGCAAGCACCACCACCGACGCCCTTCCCCAACATCCGTCTGTTGGAGAAGGAAAAATTGCGAGACGTTTGGATACGATCCAAAACAACGCCGCCACC
>UESW01004207.1:67443-92277 GCA_900491605.1 Calamus simplicifolius
TTTGTCTCGAACCTAGACATGGAATTGCAAGTGAGTTTGGCAAGAGTTAAAAAGCTGGAATCATGCAAACTCGAGGTATTGAATCTCATCTCCTTTCAGACGTGGTCTATGCATTTCATTCTAATCAGATGGACGCGTCCCCATCCCAAAGTTAAATGGCGGTTGGTTTTCCTTTCCTTCCAAGTTTAGCTCCACAAAACATGGACATACACTAAACACTCCTAGATGGTTCACAGCCATATCCATCTCTTTGATTTATATCTGCAAGAGTATAGTGGAACAGCAGTAGAAGAGCTTACAAATGTTGTAAGTGCTTCATGACAATGCTTAAAGAGGAAAATAAGCCTATGATCTAAGATATTTCCTATATTAGTCCATGAGAAATCTACTGTAACCTATTACAGGAGCAGTTGAAATAATGGAATTCCCGAGTTATCAATCTATCAATAAATCACTACAACTTGTGCATTCTTCTAACAAGACCAAGCATTTGGCTGACTCTAGCTCCCTTGTATTTTCTTTCACCCACTTACAGTGCCGCCACTCCAAGACCAGCAAGCACCACCACCGATGCCCTTCTCCAACATCCGTCTGTTGGAGAAGGAAAAATTGCGAGACATTTGGATACGATCCAAAAACAACGCCGCCACCGCTTTCTTTACAGCACCGGCATCCCCTACAGTGGAAAGACTCGATCGGCTTCCAGTGGGGCTGAAATCCGTCGAAGAAGAGGAGTGGGAGATGGTGAAAGCTGGGAGCGAGGGTTTCAGGAAGATATTTTTTGCCATAATAAGCTAATATATTACGATGAACTTTTTTTTTCACCATAATAAAATAATAGAAATAATTTTAATTCAAATAAAATTAAGCTTTATTACGGAGAAACAATTTTTGCCGTAATAGTCATACATATTACGACAAAAATTTTGTTTCGCCATAATAGCACGAAGTAATAGCTCAAAATAATTTTTTATTTTTTATTAAGACTTATTACGACAAACTTTTTCTTTATCGTAATAGAACAAAAGGAATAATTTTAATTAAAATAAAATTAAGCCTTATTACGATGAAATAATACTTCGTCGTAACAGTGCATTATTACGGCAAAATTTTTGTTTCAGCGTAATAGCTCGAAATATAATTTTTTATTTTTATTAAGACTTATTACGACGACATTAGATTTAATCGTAATAAACATATTTATTATGGCAAAAAAAAATTTCTTCGTAATACTACAAAAAGAATAATTTTAATTAAAATAAAATTAATACTTATTATGATAAAATAATATTTCATCATAATAGTGCAGATTATTATGATGAAATTTTTGTTTCACCAAACAGCTCAAAAAATAAAAATATTTTTTTATTTTTATTAAGACTTATTACGATGACATTAAATTTTGCCGTAATAAATAGATTTATTATGGCAAAAAAAATTTTCATCATAATAGAACAAAGAATAATTTTAATTTAAATAAAATTAATACTTATTACGATGAAATAATTTGTCATCGTAATAGTATAGATTATTATGGTAAAATTTTTGTTTTGTCGTAATAGGTTGAAAAATAAATATTTTTTTATTTTTATTAAGAGTATTACGATGAAATTAAATTTTGCCATAATAAAAAAAGAATAATTTTAATTAAAATAAATTAATACTTATTATGATGAAAAAATCAATCGCTGTAATAGTTCGGATGTATTACGATAATATTAAATTTCGTCATAATAACTCTTTATTACGACGAATGCAATTTTGAGTTCGCCGTTATAAAGGAAAATATAATGACAAAAATTTTTCACCACAATAAATTCATCACAAATAGTATACTTTTTTGTAGTGAATCTTCGGTCCTAATGTTTTTCTCATTTAAGAACTGGTCAAAAATTTTGGATATGTGAAATATATTAGAATTTAAAAACCTATTATAAATAGGTGGATATGTGAAATATATTAGAATTTAAAAACCTAAATTTAATATTTAGAGTATAATAGAAGGTGTACTCGGGTCATCTTCACTGCCCTATTTGAGATGTACGTGAACGAGGTGTACTCGGGCCGGCCATGGAGGCCATACGGGCACTTCATGGGGGGGGGGGGGGGGGGGGGTAGGGGGCGCATTGTCCAGATTTTGGCTTCATTAGGCGATCGCTATTGTTGATTGAGGGTGGCTTTATCAGCCACATCAAGGACCATGAAAGTTTGCATATTACATAGAAAAAGAAGGTTTATGCTTTCCAATTTTGTGTAGGTGGTAGTTGGTAAGTCAAGATTTACAACTCAATACTTTCATGCTCTTTTTGTTTAATTAAGCAGAGAATGGAAATATGCTCTCACCATCATGTCACCCTTTGGTTCCCTTAAATGCCACGTCTAGCAAAGTCTCGACCACTAAAATCTAATGCCAGTACACTTGTTCTATAGAATTCAAATTCCATTATACAAATCTTAACCACATTTTTGGAAGTAAATGACAATTCCTTTCTCCAACCAACAAATAGGAGAACAAATGCTACAATTACATATTTTTGGAAGCAAAAAGATGCCACATTCTTTTGCTAGGACTAGAAGTGGGCCAAGCTGAATCGGGTCTTACTTTTGCCCAAACTCAACCTAAATTTTTTTTAACCAAAATTTAGGCTGGACCAAGGCCCAAAAAATATTGCAAAACTCATATATGAGCCCAATCCAAAACCAGTTGGATTGGCGCGATCTAGCCCATTTGTGCCCAAAACAGTGGACTGGCCTGAAGGGACCCAGTTTTAGCCCAAATGACTGGCCCTATAGATATTTTGAAAGTAAGAGAAAGTTGTACATCACCACAGTGCAGCATGCACCAGATGCGGTGATTTATCTGCATGTAGACCCATGCGATTAGGCTTGCCCATGAGCGCTGCATCGCTGATGTGCAAGCTTCCGAAAGAAAATAGCATCGTATCTACTTATCAAATTTGTCTGAATTTAAAATATTAAACTGTTAAATTTGATGATCGGTGCATATTTTGTGGTAAGGGATGAAATTAGAGAGACAGTTGGATTATTGTTTTCTATGACAAACTCTCTTTCAAATAATTCTCTACTCATTGTTTATGATGCGTGTTGTACAATTTGCATCGCATCTTGCCCTCATTTTTTCATGAAGCATTTTGTGATCCCAACACCCCAGTCTCTTAGACCTGGTTTGGGTGAAATTATTGGGCTTGCATTGGGCTCTTTTAGCGGGCCTCAATTAAGCTTGAGTTCAAGCTGGATACAGGACGACTCTTCTATCCAGGAAAAGACTTTGTACACCACCTCTAGTGCAGCAAATCTTATGTAGAGTGTACCGCTTCTTTTTATTGGTCCACATGAATCCTACATGTCTTGATACGATGGGGTAGGGATACCATCTTAAATTTTAACTTGACGTGCATTAATACCTATTCAGTTTTTTTAGAATTTGTGTACAGGCTTCAGTGCATGTTTTACGAATGGATATCGTAATTTTATAACTATGGTGTTATAAATTTATAATTGGGAGTCATAATTTTTTTTTTTTTTTTAAATCGGGATCAGGGATTGGATCGATCACAACCATCGGATCGTCGGCGATCGGACCGTTCGCCATGGTCCGAGATCGGTCGGCCGATCGGGATAAGGGCTTGGATCGATCGCAACCGTCGGATCATCGGCGATCGAACCGATCTCCATGGTTCAAGATCGATCGTGGCCGATCGAGATCAGGGCTTGGATCAATTGTAACCATCGGATTGTCAGCGATCAGATCGATCGCCACTGTCCAAGATCGATCGTGGCCGATCGGGATCAGGGCTTGGATCGATCGCAACCGTTGAATCATCGGTGATCGGACCGATCGCCATGGTCCGAGATCAGTCATGGCCGATCGGGATCAAGGCTTGGATCGATCGCAACCATCGGATCGTTAGCGATCGACCGATCGCAATGGTTCAAGATCGATCGTGGCCGATCGGATCAGGGCTTGGATCGATCGCAAACGTCAGATCATCGCCGATCGAACTGATCGCAACGTTCAAGATTGGTCGTGGCCAATCGGGATCTGGGCTTGGATCGATTCAAACCATCGGATAGTCATTGATCGGACCGATCGCCACGGTTCGAGATCAGTAATGGCCGATCGGGATCAGGGCTTGGATCGATCGCAACCGTTGAACCATCGGTGATCGACCATCCCAATGGTCCGAGATTGGTCGTGACCAATCGGATCAGGGCTTGGATCGATCGCAACCATTGGATGGTCGGCGATCGGACCGATCGCCACTGTCCGAGATCAGTCATGGCTGATCGGGATCAGGGCTTGATCGATCGCAACCATCGGATCGTCGGTGATCAGACCGATCGCTACGGTCCGATCAGGATCAGGGCTTGGATTGATCGAAACCGTCAGATCGTCGGCGATCGGACCGATCGCCACAGTCCGAGATCTATCGTGGCCGATCGGGATCAAGGCTTGGATCGATCGCAACCATCGGATCATCGGCGATCGGACCGATCGCCATGGTCTGAGATGGTCGTGGCCGATCGGGATCAGGGCTTGGATCGATCACAACCGTCGGATCGTTGGCGATCGGACCGATCGCCACTATCCGAAATCGGTCGTGGCCGATCAGGATCAGGGCTTGGATTGATCGCAACCGTCGGATCGTCGGCGATTGGATTGATCGCCATGGTCCGAGATCAATCATGGCCGATCGGATCAGGTCTTGGATCGATCGCAACCATTGGATCATCGACGATCAGACCGATAGCCATAGTTCGAGATCTATCGTGGCCAATCGGGATCAGGGCTTGGATCGATCGCAACTATCGGATCATCGGCGATCGGACCGATCGCCACGGTCCAAGATCGGTCTTGGCCGATCGGGATCAGGGCTTGGATCGATTGCAACCATCGAATCATCAGTGATCGACCGATTGCAATGGTCCGAGATCGGTCGTGGCCGATCGGGATTTGGGCTTGGATCGATCGTAACCATCGGATCGTTGGCAATCGGACCGATCGCAATGGTCCAAGATCGATCGTGGTCAATCGAGATCAAGGCTTGGATCGATCACAACCGTCGGATCATCGCCGATCGAACCGATCACAACGGTCCGAGATCGATCGTGGTCGATTGGGATCAGGGCTTGGATCAATCGCAATCGTTGGATCGTCGGCGATCAGACCGATCGCAATGGTCCAAGATTGCTCATGGTCGATCTGGATCATGGCTTGGATCGATCGCAACCATCGGATCATCGGCGATTGGACCGATCGCCACGGTCTGAGATCGATCGTGGCCGATCAAGATTAGGGCTTGGATCGATCACAACCATCGGATCATCGGCGATCGGACCGATCGCAACGGTCCGAGATCGGTCATGGCCAATCGGGATCAGGGCTTGGATCGATCGTAACCATCAGATCATTGGTGATCGGACCGATTGCAATGGTCCAAGATAGGACGTGGCCGATCAGGATCAGGGCTTGGATCGATCGCAACCATCGGATCGTCGGCGATCGGACCGATCGCCACGGTCCGAGATCGGTCGTGGCCGATCGGGATAAGGGCTTGGATCGATCGCAACCGTCGGATTATCGGCAATCGAACCGATCTCAATGGTCCAAGATCGATCATAGCCAATCGGGATCAGGGCTTGGATCGATTGCAACTATTGGATCGTCAGTGATCAGACCGATTGCCACGGTCCAAGATCGGTCGTGGCCGATCAGGATCAGGGCTTGGATCGATCGCAACCATCATATCGTTGGCGATCGGACCGATCGCCATGGTCCAAGATCTGTCGTGGCCGATCAGGATAAGGGCTTGGATCGATCGCAATCGTCGGATCATCGCGATCGAACCGATCTACACGGTCCGAGATCGATCGTGACCGATCGGGATCAGGGCTTGGATCGATTGCAACCATCGGATCGTTGGCGATCAGACCGATCGCCACGGTCCAAGATCGGTAGTGGCCGATTGGGATCAGAGCTTGGATCGATCACAACTGTCGGATCATCGGCGATCGAACCGATCGCCACGGTCCAAGATCGGTCATGGCCGATCAGGATCAGGGCTTGGATCGATCACGACCATCGGATCATCGGCGATCGGACCGATCGCCACTGTCCGAGATCGGTCGTGGCCGATCAGGATCAGGGCTTGGATCGATTGCAACCGTCGGATCATCGGCGATTGGATCGATCGCCATGGTTCGAGATCAGTCGTGGCTGATCGGATCATGTCTTGGATCGATCGCTACCATCAGATCATCGACGATCGGACCGATAGCCACAGTTCGAGATCTATCGTGGCCGATCGGGATCAGGGCTTGGATCGATCACAACCATCAGATCATCGGCGATCGGACCGATCGCCACGGTTCGAGATCGGTTGTGGCCGATCGGGATCAGGGCTTGGATCGATTGCAACCATTGGATCGTCGGCGATCGAACCGATCACCATGGTTCGAGATCAGTAATGGCCGATCGGGATCAGGGCTTGGATCGATCGCAATCGTCTGTTAGGGAGATTGTTGAGAAATTGTTGCCCCAATCTAATTGATTTTGATGATTACCAAAAGCCATGAGTATATTAAAGATGCAATAAGTTTATTTACCTAAGAAATGAATTTATTTAGAATAATCAATGAGTATGTTAAGTATGACTTTAATCAATTTGAAAGTAACTTCAATCTCCATGTTTAAGCTTTCAAAAAGAAATTTTTATACTTCATATTTCAATCAATGAGTTTTTGGAATATTTCTTGAATTGATTCCTAATGACAATTTTATTGTATTAAAGTCAAAAAAATTGATTTAAAATTAATCTGGAACGAATTTCAAGTTAATCAGAAATTACTCTAATTTTTGATACGTTCCGGAGCCGACTCTAGAGTTTCAGAGTCGACTCCACTCAGTATACAGTGATTCCTGATTTTTATGAGTCCATCCCTGTGATTTCATGAGTTGACCCCCGATTCTGTCGAGCCAACTCCATGACTGTGTGAGTCGATTCCGCTCAGACACCAGAGAAATATTTTTCTGAGCACTTCGCGAGTCGACCCCTTGCCTTTCATAAGTCGACCCCCGACTGTCAGGAGTCGACACTTTATTTTCATTGAGTCAACCCTTTAACTTTCTGAATATTTCTATTTTTGGTATCGCGTCTTCGAGCTGACTCGCCCAAAGCTGGAGTCGACTCCAACAAATCTGGGCGTGATTTTTCTGAATGCCAACTCAGCGCCAATGGTAAGATTTTTCATCAACGGCTATATTTCTTTGTTTCTAACGGCTATATTTTTGTAGAATCTATAAATAGAGAAGCCGTTTTCAAATCAAAAAAATAGAGATACACATCAAGAGAGAAAAAGAAAAATCCTTCAGAAAAAGAGAAAAACAGAGCGTCATTTGAAAAAATCCGAGATTCAAAAATAGAGTGAAAGAAAAAGTGTGAAATCAAAGGAAGCTTCGTCTGTGCTCAAGTTCAACAATCCAAGAAAGCTTCAGAAGAAAATCCAAGAGCTATTCAAGAGCAACTCAAGAGATTTTCAATATTCAAAGAAAGGAAGAAAAAGCTCAAATCAACTCCACCGTTCAGTCCATGAAGAATCCGAGCTGAGGCCCGATTCTACACTTCAAAGGAGTTGAGAAAAGAAGAAAAGCTCAAAAGCCTACCAACGACAAATCAGGCTTTTCTAAACTTTGTTCTTTTATTTGATTATCTGCTCATTGAGGAGCTGTGTACTTGAAAAACAATATTTCTATTATTTGTGTCTAGTTCAATCTGGGGGATTGAACTAGTGGAGGTAGTCTTACCTCGGTACAAGCTTGGTATAGCTTGTGTTAGGGTTTTTGTGCTGGTGAGCCCAGAAAAACGGCTGGGTTCGTTGTGATCCCGGGAAAACAACAAGTTTGAGTTGTGAGCTTGTAAAACAACTCGGCTGTAATCAAGGAAGATTATAGTGTGGACCCAAGTGAATCTTGGGAGTAGACGTAGGTGTTGGATACACCGAACCACTATAAAATCGTTGTGTTTGCTGTGTCTCCTTTATCTCTATCTCTATCTCTATCTTATTGATTGTATTTTGTTTTAGCATCTGCATTCACTTTCACTCACTAAGCAAACAAATACTTAAAAAGGTTTAAATTTTTTAAAGAACCCAATTCACCCCCCCCCCCCTCTTGGGTTGTCATCTAGGCCAACAATTGGTATCAGAGCGAGTGCTCATTAGATTTTGATCACACGATCAAGAGCTAAAGATCCAAATGGCAACTCAAGTTGGATCATTTGCTGAAGGTCATTCTACGAATAGACCTCCACTGTTTAATGGTTCAAATTATTCTTATTGGAAAGCAAGAATGAGGATATTCATTCAAGCTTCTGATTATGAATTATGGGGTGTTATAATTAATGGACCTAGTACACCCACACATGTTATTGATGGCACTATTGTTCCTAAGCCCGAAAGGGACTGGAATGATAATGATAGGAAGATGGCACAGCTTAACGCTAAAGCCATGAATGTTTTATATTGCTCTTTAGATGCAAATGAATTTAATAGAATCTCCACATGTAATTCCGCAAAGGAGATTTGGGATAGATTAGAGGTTACCCATGAGGGTACCAACCAAGTAAAAGAATCTAAAATTAATATTCTTGTTCATAAATATGAATTGTTTAGCATGGAACAATCTGAAACCATTGCTTGCATGTATACTAGATTTATAGATATTGTAAAGGTTTAAAAAGTCTTGGTAAGACATATACTAACTCAGAACTTATTCAAAAATTCTTAGGTCACTACCAAGATCATGGGAAGCAAAATGACAGCAATCCAAGAAGCAAAGGACCTCAACACTCTACCCTTAGAGGAGCTTCTAGGATCACTTATGACCCATGAGCTGACAATGAAGCAGCACGTAGAGGACACAAAGAAGAAGAAAGTGATTGCCCTCAAAGCTGCAAAGAAGAAGAGAGCAGCAGCGATGATGATGATGATGAAGAGACTGCTCTCTTAGCTAAAAAGTTTAAAAGATTCATGAGGAGAAAGAAACCCTTCCACAAGAAGAAATTTGGAGCAAAGTGGGAAGGAGAAAAGGATAAGAACAAGGACAAGGACAAAGAAAAAGAGAAAGACCCCTTGACTTGCTATGAGTGTAATAAACCAGGGCACTTTAGGAATGAATGTCCTAAATTAAAGAAACCCTACAAAAGAAAAAGAAGGCTTATGTGGTGACTTGGAGTGATAGCGAAGAATCTTCTTCCGAAAAAGAAGAACAAAAGGAAGTCAAATGTATGTTTTATGGCGGACGACAACGATGAGGTAAGTTCCGATAACCCTTGCGATGAATTTGCATTTGATGAATTATTTGATGCTTTTAATGAACTTGTCGGCGATTTCAAGGTTTTGAAAAAGAAATATAAGCTTTTAAAAAATAAAAATTTAACTTTCATTAAAGAAAAGGAAGATCTTAATAATGAAGTTAAGAAACTTAAATCTGAAAATAAATTTTGGTAAAAGAAAAAGAATTAATTTCCAATGAAAATGATAAACTAAGGAAAGAGGTTGAAAAACATAAGAACATAATTGATAAGTTTACCTTAAGCTCAGCTAAATTGGACATGTTATTAAATAGTCAAAAAGCAGTTTTTGACAAAGCCGGATTAGGGTATAACACTTTAAGAAAACAAAAATCACTGAAAAATATTTTTGTGCATGCTGGCCAAAGTAATTTTACATGCTTTAAATGTAATCAAAAAGGACATAAATCTTATGAATGTAAAATTCTAAAACCTAATAAAATCTTAAATATTAAAGGAAAGAAAATATGGGTTCCGAAAGGAACAATATTTGTTGCTACTAACCATGAAGGACCCAAGAAAGCTTGGGTACCTAAACATAAAGTTTGATTTCATTGCAGGAATGTCTTGTGGCCAAGAGATCGAAGAGAAAGTGGTATCTTGATAGTGGCTGCTCAAGACATATGACGGGTGATAAAGAAGAATTCATCACCCTTGAAGAAAAGAAAGGAGGAGTTGTTACATTTGGCGACAATGGCAAAGGCCAAATCTTGGGGTTTGGTAACATTCAAATAACTCCCTCCATATATATTGAAAATGTACTTTATGTTGATGGTTTAAAGCATAACTTAATTAGTATAAGCCAATTATGTGATAAAGGTTTTAAAGTATCATTTGAATCTTCTATATGCACAGTAGCTAATCCCATTGATAATAGCATTTTTTATTGGAAATAGAAATGGCAATGTATACTTGATTGACTTAGATAATTTGTCTACTAATAATCATTGCTTAGTTGCTAATAATGCTGATATGAATGAGATTGGTTGGTTGTGGCATCGAAGATTAGGTCACGCAAGCACACACCTGATTTCAAAACTAATTAGAATGGATTTAGTAAAAGGTCTACCTAAAATAGATTTTTATAATAACAAAATATGTGATGCATGTCAGTTTGGAAAACAAACGAGAAGTTCTTTTAAATCTAAAAATGTTGTTTCAACTTCTAGGCCATTAGAGCTACTTCACATGGACCTTTTTGGATCAACTAGAACCACAAGTCTAAGAGGAAAGAAATATGGTCTTGTGATTGTAGATGATTACTCTAGATTCACTTGGGTAATATTTTTAGCTCACAAAGATGAGACTTTCTCGATATTCCTGAAATTCTTTAAGAAAGTAACAAATGAGAAAACACTACCATAGTGTCTCTAAGTTGGTAGTGTCTCTAAGAAGTGATCATGGAACTGAATTTGAAAATCATTTATTTGAAAGTTTTTGTAATAAAAATGGTATTAATCATAATTTTTCTGCACCAAGAATCCCTCAACAAAATGGTGTAGTTGAAAGAAAAATAGAACTTTAGAAGACATGGCCCGTACCATGCTATGTGAAAGTAAACTCCCGAAATACTTTTGGGCGGAAGCTATTAACACAGCATGTTACATCCTAAATAGAGCATTAATAAGACCTATTTTAAAGAAAACACCTTATGAATTATGGCATGATAGAAAACCCAACATTAAATATTTTCATGCATTTGATTGTAAATGTTTTGTTCACAATAATGGTAAAAATAATTTAGGCAAATTTGATGCTAAATCTGATGAAGGAATATTCTTAGGATACTCAACAACTAGTAAAGCATATAGAGTATTTAACAAGAAAACTTTAGTTGTTGAAGAATCCATTCATGTAGTTTTTGATGAATCTTTAGCAACTCGTTCCGAAAAATTTGATGATGAAGAAGATACAAACATAATTGAGAAAGATCTTAAAAAATTAAATATTGATGTATCTTCAGATCATGAGCAAGACGCTAAAGATAATGATTCACCTAAGGATGATGATACTAACACTAATCATAATGATATGGATCTTCCTAGGGATTGGAGATATGCTTATAGTCACCCTAAGGAATTGATTATAGGTGATCCATCTCAAGGAATAAGAACTAGATCATCTATGAGAAATATTAGTAATCATCTTGCATTTGTATCACAAATTGAACCTAAAACTATTGAAGAAGCTGAAAAAGATAATAATTGGATGTTAGCAATGCAAGAAGAATTAAATCAATTCACTAGAAATAATGTATGGACATTAGTAGAAAGACCTAAAAATCATTCTGTTATAGGATCAAAATGGATTTTTAGAAATAAACTAGAAGAAAATGGCATAGTAATTAGAAACAAAGCTAGATTAGTTGCAAAAGGATATAATCAAGAAGAAGGTATTGATTTTGATGAAACCTTTGCACCTGTAGCTAGATTAGAAGCCATTAGGCTATTACTTGCATTTGCATGTCACATGAACTTTAATTTATTTCAAATGGATGTAAAAAGTGCTTTTCTAAATGGATTTATAAATGAAGAAGTATATGTAGAACAACCACCAGGTTTTAAAGATCATGAATTTTCAAATCATGTTTTTAAATTGCACAAAGCATTATATGGTTTGAAATAAGCACCTAGAGCATGGTATGATAGATTAAGTAAATTCTTAATTGAAAATGATTTTATAAGAGGTAATGTTGACAAAACATTGTTTTTGAAAAGAAAAGGTAAAGATTTATTAGTAGTTTAAATATATGTTGATGATATCATTTTTGGTGCTACTAACAATCTTCTATGTCAAGAATTTGCTAAGTTGATGCAGGGAGAATTTGAAATGAGCATGATGGGAGAACTCAATTTCTTCCTTGGACTCCAAATCAAACAAAGCAAAGAGGGAATCTTTATCAACCAAATAAAATACACAAGAGAAATTCTAAAGAAGTTTGGTATGGAATCAATCAAACCCCTCGGAACACCAATGAGTCCTTCATGCAAGCTGGACAAAGATGAAGAAGGTAAGAAGGTTGATCAAAAATATTATCGAGGTATAATCGGATCCCTACTTTACTTAACTGCAAGTAGACCAGACATAATGTTTGTTGTTTGCTTATGTGCTAGATTTCAGTCTGAACCTAAAGAATCACATTTAATTGCTGTTAAAAGAATTCTAAGATACTTAAGTGGAACAAAAAATGTAGGTTTATGGTATTCTAGAGACTCAACACTGAACTTAATTGCATATACTAATTCTGATTATGCTGGATGTAAGTTAGATAGAAAAAGCACAAGTGGTGCATGCCAATTCTTAGGAAGTAACTTAATCTTATGGTTTAGCAAAAAGCAAAATTCAGTTGCATTATCAACTACTGAAGCTGAATATGTTGCAGCTGGAAGTTGCTGTGCTCAAATCCTATGGATTAAGCGACAACTTGAAGACTATGGTATCACACTTGATAAAACACCTATAAAATGTGATAACACAAGTGCAATTAATCTAACAAAAAATCCAATTCAACATTCTAGAACTAAACACATAGAAATTAGATATCATTTTATTAGAGAACATGTTGCCAATAATGAAATATGTCTTGATTATGTTAATACTGAAGATCAATTAGCTGATATATTTACAAAACCCTTGAGTGAAGAAAGATTCTGTTATCTTAGAGGAGAGTTAGGGATTTGTGATCCATTAGAATGAATTTGAAACCCCTAAGGAAATTTTATCTAAAATTCTTTCAAATCCTTGATCTTTAAGGAAATCTTATCTAGAATTCACATCTAATTGATCTATTAAAATCCAATGATTATTTTATCAATTTTTAAGATCAATATCCGGACACATTTCAGATTATCTAAAACTTTATGTTTTTTGCTCTGAAATGGTCTCGGAGCCGACTCGATCAGTATCGGAGTCGACTCCATATTTCTGCTGAAACTCTAGAGTCGACCCCATCTCTGCGCGAGTCGACTCCACTTCGGGATAATTTTCTGTGACTACCCGGAGTCGACCCCATACTTTGCGGGAGCCGACTCGAAGTGGTCCCAGGTCGATTTATCTAGGGCAGAGTCGACTCCTCGTTCGTTTCTATCATTTCAAATCATCCAAATACTCTCTCCAAAATTTTTCCTAACCTACCAAATCCTCAGAAATCCCTGATTAACCCTTCCACTAATCAAATGGCTCCTAAAACCCATGGATCTAGCCTTGGTGCGGCCGGGGTGAAAAGGAAGAAGGCGGTGAGAAAGACTGTGAGGCGTCCCGCTCGTGAACCTTCACCGAGCATGGATTCAACCTCATCCTCTTCGACTCCTAGTGCTTCTCCCTCTATGGCCCCATCTCAGGTAGATCAACTTGCCGATAGAGTGATTACAACCGGGAGGAAAGTCGATTTTGAATTATTTGAGGCTGAAGGATTTCTTGTGGGGAGGCAGTTGATTGAAATGGGATGGGAAAAGATATGTTCTTTAGATTGTCCTACCTACCCAGCCCTAGTTAAAGAATTTTATAAAAATCTATCAAGAGAGACAATGGACTGGTAAGCATCATTAGAGGAAATAGAATATCTGTGATAGTGGATTTGCTTTCAAGGTTGTTGGATCTTCCAGTGTCGGGTACCTCTACTTTTTCATCTGATGATAGAAGCCCAGCTCTATCAAGATTGCTTAACAGGGAGATTGTTGGTTTTGAAGAAGTCTTTGCTAATCAACTGTCCTTAGAATTAAGACTTCTCCACAATATTTGTAGTAGAATCCTATTCCCCAAGATTGAGATTTGACTATGTTTCTGAGAGAGATATATTTGTAATGGATGCTATAGTGACTGGTAAACCCATTAATCTTCCAAGCATGATATTATGGTACATTGCTGATTGTGGGAGCAAGAGGAAATCTAGTTTACCCTACGGCATTATTCTAACTAAAGTCTTTCAAAGCCAAGGGATAATCATATCCGATAGTGAGCCAATGAGAAATCTAAGACATACCGATTACTATAGTTTGGCCACTATTCATAGAATGGGTTTTGTGAAGAAGAATGGCAGATGGGAAAGGAAAGGTATGATGGAAGATAGAGCCATGGACATTGAGGCACCTGGACCGTCAGTTAGATATTCATCTCCTGTACCTCCGAGCTCTTCTATTCCTGCTCCAGCCCCTTCTCCTGCTCCGATGGTAGATCAGTCATCTTCATTGTCTGTCAGTTTTTCAGATCTTCAGTTAAGGCAGCTTAAAAGTCTTCTTGATGATCAGGCAGATAAATTGAAATCAGAGTTTGACAACAAATTTATGAATATTAAAGAAACTCTTTATTCTTTAGATGATCGGATCACCAAGATTGAATCAACCCTTAGCACTTCATCTAATCTTTAAGTGGAGACCTAAAGAATATTTTTGAAGAACTTAAAGACGTCTGTGGAGATGGTGAGACCTATGCAAAATGCAATGCTGAACTACAAGACAAAATATTAACTGCTTGTACTTTTGTAGATGAAAGACTGAAGGATTATGTTAAGATTCAAACTGACGGAATGAAAAATATTATAGATCACTTAACAAGGATTGTAAGGACTCACTTTTGATGTAATAGATGCTTAGTCTTTGCAATGTAATGAAGTTCATATTATGTTTTACATTTTGATACATTGATGTAATGAAAAGTCAATTTTGAATGCTTAATGTAATCTAAGTTTGAATGTACTTCTCCTATTATCAATGAATCTCAGATTTTGTTAAAACATATCTTGAATGAATGATTGTGATTATGTTTGATGCTTCTCTACCTTTTTGTTGATAACAAAAAAGGGAGAGAGTTGTGTAACTATATATGCATGGGAGAAATGAAACTAATTGAATGAATGAGATAAAAGGAAGTAATAACTAAACATTACACATACAGTAAATGAATGAAAAAGCAATTTAGATGAAAAGGCTGTATTTTGACATTAAATTGTGTATAATCTTAAACTGAATGAATGGAATATTTATTTGAGTTTCATAGGGGGAGCTACCTCATTCAGGGGGAGCCTAACTATGAAAATAAAATAAATTCCTTAATCAATCATGCATATACTCAATGTTTTTGTCATCATCAAAAAGGGGGAGATTGTTGGGGAGATTGTTGAGAAATTGTTGCCCCAATCTAATTGATTTTGATGATTACCAAAAGCCGTGAGTATATTAAAAGATGCAATAAGTTTATTTACCTAAGAAATGAATTTATTTAGAACAATCAATGAGTATGTTAAGTATGACTTTAATCAATTTGAAAGTAACTTCAAGCTCCATGTTTAAGCTTTCAAAAAGAAATTTTTATACTTCATATTTCAATCAATGAGTTTTTGGAACATTTCTTGAATTGATTCCTAATGACAATTTTATTGTATTCAAGTCAAAAAATTGATTTAAAATTAATCTGGAATGAATTTCAAGTCAATCAAAAATTACTCTGATTTTTGATACGTTTCGGAGCCGACTCTAGAGTTTCAGAGTCGACTCCACTCAGCATACAGTGATTCCTGATTTTCACGAGTCGACCCCTGTGATTTCATGAGTCGACCCCCGATTCTGTCGAGCCGACTCCATGACTGTGTGAGTCGACTCCGCTCAGACACCAGAGAAATATTTTTCTGAGCACTTCGCGAGTCGACCCCTTGCCTTTCATGAGTCGACCCCCGACTGTCAGGAGTCGACACTTTATTTTCGTTGAGTCGACCCTTTAACTTTCTGAATATTTCTATTTTTGGTATCGCGTCTTCGAGCCGACTCGCCCAAAGCTGGAGTCGACTCCAACAAATCTGGGCGTGATTTTTCTGAATGCCAACTCAGCGCCAACGGTAAGATTCTTCATCAACGGCTATATTTCTTTGTTTCTAACGGCTATATTTTTGCAGAATCTATAAATAGAGAAGTCGTTTTCAAATAAAAAAAAGAGAGATACACATCAAGAGAGAAAAAGAAAAATCCTTCAGAAAAAGAGAAAAATAGAGTGTCATTTGAAAAAATCCGAGATTCAAAAATAGAGTGAAAGAAAAAGTGTAAAATCAAAGGAAGCTTCGTCTGTGCTCAAGTTCAACAATCCAAGAAAGCTTCAGAAGAAAATCCAAGAGCTATTCAAGAGCAACTCAAGAGATTTTCAATATTCAAAGAAAGGAAGAAAAAGCTCAAATCAACTCCACCGTTCAGTCCGTGAAGAATCCGAGCTGAGGCCCGATTCTACACTTCAAAGGAGTTGAGGAAAAGAAGAAAAGAAGAAAAGCTCAAAAGCCAACCAACTACAAATCAGGCTTTTCTAAACTTTGTTCTTTTATTTGATTATCTGCTCATTGAGGAGCTGTGTACTTGAAAAACAATATTTCTATTATTTGTGTCTAGTTCAATCTGGGGGATTGAACTAGTGGAGGTAGTCTTACCTCGGTACAAGCTTGGTATAGCTTGTGTTAGGGTTTTTGTGCTGGTGAGCCCAGAAAACCGGCTGGGTTCGTTGTGATCCCGGGAAAACAACAAGTTTGAGTTGTGAGCTTGTAAAACAACTCGGCTGTAATCAAGGAAGATTATAGTGTGGATCCAAGTGAATCTTGGGAGTGGACGTAGGTGTTGGATACACCGAACCACTATAAAATCGTTGTGTTTGCTGTGTCTCCTTTATCTCTATCTCTATCTCTATCTTATTGATTATATTTTGTTTTAACATCTGCATTCACTTTCACTCACTAAGCAAACAAATACTTAAAAAGGTTTAAATTTTTTAAAGAACCCAATTCACCCCCCCCCCCTCTTGGGTTGTCATCTGGGCCAACACCGTTGAATCGTCGGTGATCGGACCGATCGCAATGGTCCAAGATTGGTCGCGACCGATCGGGATCAGGGCTTGGATCGATCGCAACAGTTGGATCGTCAGCGATCGGATCGATCGCCATGGTCCGAGATCGATTGTGGTCGATCAGGATCAGCGGTTGGATCAATCGCAACCATCGGATCGTCGGCGATCAGACCGATCGCAACAGTCTGAGATTGGTCGTGGTCGATCTGGATCACGGCTTGGATCGATCGCAACCATCGGATCATCGGCGATCGGAACGATCGCCACGGTCCGAGATCGGTCGTGGCCGATCGAGATCAGGGCTTGGATCAATCGCAACCGTCGGATCATCGGCGATCGGACCGATCGCAACGGTCTGAGATCGATCGTGGCCAATCGAGATCAGGGCTTGGATCGATCGCAACCATCGGATCATCGGCGATCGAACCAATTGCAATGGTCCTAGATAGGACGTGGCCAATCAGGATCAGGGCTTGGATCGATCGCAACCGTCGGATCGTCAGCGATCAAACCGATCGCCACGGTCCGAGATCGGTCGTGGCCGATCGGGATAAGGGCTTGGATCGATCGCAACTGTCGGATCATCGGTGATCGAACTGATCTCCATGGTTTGAGATCGATCGTGGCTGATCGGGATCAGGGCTTGGATCGATTGCAACCATCGGATCATCGGTGATCGGACCGATCGCCACGGTCCAAGATCGGTCGTGGCCGATAGGGATCAGGTCTTGGATTGATTGCAACCATCGGATCGTCGGCAATTGGACCGATTGCCATGGTCCGAGATCAGTCATGGCCGATCGGGATAAGGGCTTGGATCGATCGCAACCATCGAATCATCAGCGATCGAACTGATCTCCACGGTCCAAGATCGATCGTGGCCGATCGGGATTAGGGCTTGGATCGATTGCAACCATCGGATCATCGGCGATCAGACCGATCGCCATGGTCCAAGATCGGTCATGGCCGATCGGGATCAGGGCTTGGATTGATCGCAACCGTCGGATCGTCGGCGATCGAACCAATATCCACGATATGAGATCGATCGTGGCCGATCGAGATCAGGGCTTGGATCGATCACAACCATCAGATCATCGGTGATCAGACCGATTGCCATGGTCCGAGATCAGTCGTGGAGGATCAGGATCAGGGCTTGGATCGATCGCAACCGTCGAATCATCAACGATTGGACCGATCGCCATGGTCCAAGATCAGTCGTGGCCGATCGGGATCAGGGCTTGGATCGATCGCAACCATCGGATCGTTGGCGATCGGACCGATCGCAACGGTCCGAGATCGGTCGTGGCCGATCGGGATCAGGGCTTGGATCGATCGCAAACGTCGGATCGTCACCGATCGGACCGATCGCAACGGTCCGAGATCGGTCGTGGCAGATCGGGATCAGGGCTTGGATCGATCACAGCCGTCAGATAGTTGGCAATCAAACCGATCGCCACGGTCCGAGATCGGTAATGGCCGATTGGGATTAGGGCTTGGATCGATCGCAACCATCAGATCGTCGGCGATCGGACCGATTTCAACGGTCCGAGATCGATCGTGGCCGATCGGGATCAAGGCTTGGATTGATCAAAACCGTCAGATCGTCAGTGATCGGACCGATCACCATGGTCCAAGATCGGTCGTGGCCGATCGGTATCAGGGCTTGGATCGATCGCAACCGTCGGATCATCGGCAATCGGACCGATTGCCACGGTCCGGGATCGATCGTGGCCGATCGGGATCAGGGCTTGGATCGATCGCAACCGTCGAATCGTCAGTGATCGGACCGATCGCAACGGTCCGAGATTGGTCATGGCCGATCGGGATTAGGTCTTGGATCAATCAAAACCGTCGGATCATCAGCGATCGGACTGATCGCCACGGTTTGAGATCGGTAATGGCCGATCGGGATCAGGGCTTGGAACGATCGCAACCGTCGTATCATCGGAGATCAAACTTATCGCAATGGTCCGATATTGGTCATGGCCGATCGGGATCAGGGCTTGGATTGATCGCAATCGTTTGATCGTCGGTGATCGGACCGATCGCCATGGTCTAAGATCGGTCGTGGCCGATCGAGATCAGGGCTTGGATCGATCGCTATCGTCGGATCGTCATCAATCGAACCGATCGCCAAGGTCCGAGATCGATCGTGGCCGATCGGGATCAGGTCTTGGATCGATCGCAACCGTCGAATCATCGGTGATCGGACTGATCGCAATGGTCCGAGATCGATCGTGGCTGATCGGGATCAGGGCTTGGATCGATCACAACTGTCGGATCGTTGGTGATCGGACTGATCACCACGGTCCGAGATCGGTCGTGGCCGATCGGGATCAGGGCTTGGATCGATCGCAACCGTCAGATCGTTGATGATCGGATCAATCGCCATGGTCCGAGATCTGTCGTGGCCGATCGGGATCAGGTCTTGGATTGATCGCAACCATCAGATTGTTGATGATCGGACTGATCGCCACAGTTCGAGATCTATCATGGCCGATCGGGATCAAGGCTTGGATCGATTGCAACCGTCGGATCATCGGCGATCGGACCGATCGCTACGGTCCGAGATCGGTCATGGCTGATCGGGATCAGGGCTTGGATCGATCGCAATCGTCGGATCATCGGCGATCGGACCGATCGCAACGGTCCGAGATCGGTCGTAGCCGATCGGGATTAGAGCTTGGATCGATCAGATCGTCGGCGATCAGACCGATCGCAATGGTTCGAGATTGGTCGTGGCCAATCGGGATCAGGGCTTGGATCGATCGCAACAGTCGGATTGTCGTCGATCGGACCGATCGCAATGGTCCGAGATCGGTCTTGGTCGATTGGGATTAGGGCTTGGATCAATCGCAACCGTCGGATCGTCGACGATTGGACCGATCGCAACGGTCCGAGATTGGTCGTGGTCGATCTGGATCATGGCTTGGATCGATCGCAACCGTCAGATCGTCGGCGATCGGACCGATCACCACGGTCCGAGATCGGTCGTGGCCAATCAAGATCAGGGCTTGGATCGATCGCAACCATCGATCGTCGGCGATCGGATCGATCGCAACGGTTCGAGATCGGTCTTGGTCAATAGGGATCAGGGCTTGGATCGATCGCAACCGTCGGATCATCGGCGATTGGACCAATTACAACGGTCCGAGATAGGACGTGGCCGATCAGGATCAGGGCTTGGATCTTTCGCAACAGTCGGATCGTCGGCGATCGGACCGATCGCCACGGTCCGAGATCAGTCGTGGCCGATCGAGATCAGGGCTTGGATCGATCGCAACCATCGGATCATCGGTGATCGAACCGATCTCCACGGTCCGAGATCGATCGTGGCCGATCGAGATCAGGTCTTGGATCGATTTCAACCGTCGGATCATCGGCGATCGGACCGATCGCCATGATCCGAGATCGATCGAGGCCGATTGGGATCAGGGCTTGGATCGATCGCAACCGTCGGATCGTCACCGATCAGACCGATCATAATTATTTTTAGAAAATATAATTTTTATCAAATATAATTATCAAATAAAAATATTACTATGCATTATCGATGCATTTTCGTAGAAAATAAAAATAATTTTCTTAGAGAAAATAAGTTTTAATATTGTGACGCATATATTGCGTCGCAATATTTTTTAGAAAAATAAATGTTGTAAAAAAATATAAAAATAAAACATTGCGACGCAATATATGTGTCGCAATTATTTTCAGAAAAATAATTTTTATCAAATATAATTATGAAAAAATATTGCGATGTATTAGCGATGCAATTTCCTAGAAAATAAAAATAATTTCCGAGAGAAAATAAGTTTTAATATTGCGACACATATATTGCGTCGCAATGTTTCTTAGAAAATAAATGTAATACAAAAATTTAAAAATAACATTGCGATACAATATATGCATCGCAATTATTTTCAGAAAATATAATTTTTATCAAATATAATTATCAGATAAAAATATTGCGATGCATTTTTCCAGAAAATAAAAATAAATTTTCCACCGGACATTGGCGCCAAATTAGCGACTCATTAGCGACACAATTAGTTGCGTCGCTAAGTTTTTGCATAAAATAAAAAAAAGGCTAAATTAGTGATGGATTAGCGATGTGTTGTTGCATCGCTAATCCATAATAAATTTTTTTAAAAAATAGGGAGTGATTAGCGATGCAAATTTGCATCGCTAATCACTACTATATAAGCTGGGTCGGGCCCGCCCCCCGCTTCTCTTCTTCCTCTTCTTACCCTAACCGCCGCCGTCCCCTCCTTCGGCTCCCTCCGCCCTCTCCCCCGGCGCTACGAACCACCGGCAGTAGCTCCCCCACTCCGGCGGCGTCACCTCTCTACCGAGGTAAGCCCCCCTCCCCCTCATTTTTTTTAAAAAAAACAATCGTTGCCGGCCACGGCCGCTACCGTGGCCGTCTTCTCCGGCCACGGCCGCTGCCGTGGCCGGCCATGGCCTAGCCACGGTGGCTAGGCCACCAAAAAAAAATTAATAGGGGGGGTTTTCTCCACCCCCCCTTCATTGCCGGCCATGGCCACGGCCGTGGCCGTCTTCTCCGGCCATGGCAGCTGCCGTGGCCGGCCAACAAAAAAATTTAACAGGGGGGTTTTCCCCACCCCCCCTTCGTTGCCGGCCACGGCCGCTGCTATACTTATTATGATGAATAATACTTCACCGTAACAGTGCATTATTACGGCAAAATTTTTTTTTCAACGTAATAGCTCGAAATATAAATTTTTTTATTTTTATTATGACTTATTATGACAAAATTAAATTTTGTCATAATAAGTAGATTTATTATGGCAAATTGTTTGTTTCGTTGTAATAGAATGAAAAGAATAATTTAATTAAAATAGAATTAAATATTATTGCGATGACATAATATTTCATCGTAATACTACAAATTATTACGGTGAAATTTAGTTTCACCGTAATAGCTTGAAAAATAAAAATATTTTTTTTTATTTTTATTAAGACTTATTACGACGACATTAGATTTCATCGTAATAAACAGATTTATTATGGCAAAAAAAATTCATCGTAATATTACAAAAAGAATAATTTTAATTAAAATAAAATTAATACTTATTATGATAAAATAATATTTCATCATAATAGTGCAGATTATTACGATGAAATTTTTGTTTCACCATAATAGCTTGAAAAATAAAATTTTTATTTTTATTTTTATTAAGACTTATTATGATGACATTAAATTTTGCCATAATAAATAGATTTATTATGGCAAAAAAAAATTTCATCGTAATAGAACACAAAGAATAATTTTAATTAAAATAAAATTAATACTTATTACGATGAAATAATTTGTCATCGTAATAGTATAGATTATTATGGTAAAATTTTGTTTCACCGTAATAGGTTAAAAAAAAATATTTTTTTATTTTATTAAGACGTATTACGATGAAATTAAATTTTGCCATAATAAAAAAAAGAATAATTTTAATTAAAATAAAATTAATACTTATTATGATGAAAAAATCAATCACTGTAATAGTTTGAATGTATTACGATGATATTAAATTTCATCGTAATAACTCTTTATTACGATGAATGCAATTTTGAGTTCGCCGTTATAAAGGAAAATATAATGATGAAAATTTTTTGTCACAATAAATTCATCACAAATAGTATACTTTTTTGTAGTGAATCTTTGGTCCTAATGTTTTTCTCATTTAAGAAATGGTCAAAAATTTTGGATACAATTATATTATAAAAGAATTTACTTAAAGTCTAAAACCTATTATAAATAGGTGGATATGTGAAATATATTAGAATTTAAAATCCTAAATTTAATATTTAGAGTATAATAGGTGTACTCGGGTCATCATCATCGCCCTATTTGAGAAGTACGTGAACGAGGTGTACTCGGGCCGGCCATGGAGACCATACGGGCTCTTCATGGGGGGGGGGGGGGGGCGTAGGGGGCGCATCGTCCAGATTTTGGCTTCATTAGGCGATCGCCATTGTTGATTGAGGGTGGCTTTATCAGCCACATCAAGGACCATGAAAGTTTGCATATTACATAGGAAAAGAAGGTTTATGCTTTCCAATTTTGTGTAGGTGGTAGTTGGTAAGTCAAGATTTATAACTCAATACTTTCATGCTCTTTTTGTTTAATTAAGTGGAGAATGGAAATATGCTCTCACCATCATGTCACCCTTTGGTTCCCTTAAATGCCACGTCTAGCAAAGTCTCGGCCACTAAAATCTAAATGCCAGTACACTTGTTCTATAGAATTCAAATTCAGTTATACAAATCTTAACCACATTTTTGGAAGTAAATGCCAATTCCTTTCTCCAACCAACAAATAGGAGAACAAATGCTACAATTACATATTTTTGGAAGCAAAAAGATGCCACATTCTTTTACTAGGACTAGAAGTGGGCCAAGCTGAGTCGGGTCTTACTTTTGCCCAAACTCAACCTGAATTTTTTTTAACCAAAATTCAGGCTGGACCAAGGCCCAAAAAATATTGCAAAACTCATATATGAGCCCAATCCAAAACCTGTTGGACTGGCCCGATCTAGCCCATTTGTGCCCAAAACAGTGGATTGGCCTGAAGGGACCCAGTTTTAGCCCAAATGACTGACCCTAGATATTTTGAAAGTAAGAGAAAGTTGTACATCACCGCAGTGCAGCATACACCAGATGCGGTGATTTATCTGCATGTAGACCCATGCGATTAGGCTTGCCCATGAGCACCGCATCGCTGATGTGCGAGCTTCCGAAAGAAAATAGCATCGTATCTACTTATCAAATTCGTCTGAATTTAAAATATTAAACTGTTAAATTTGATGATCGGTGCATGTTTTGTGGTAAGGGATGAAATTAGAGAGACAGTTGGATTATTGTTTTCTATGACAAACTCTCTTTCAAATATTTCTCTGCTCATTGTTTATGATGTGTATTGTACAATTTGCATCGCATCTTGCCCTCATTTTTTCATGAAGCATTTTGTGATCCTAGCGCCCCAGTCTCTCAGACCTGGTTTGGGTGAAATTATTGGGCTTGCATTGGGCTCTTTTAGCGGGCCTTAATTAAGCTTGAGTTCAGGCTGGATACAGGACAACTCTTCTATCCAGGAAAAGTCTTTGTACACCACCTCTGGTGCAGCAAATCCTACATGGAGTGTACGTTTCTTTTTATTGATCTACATAAATCCTATATCTTGATACGATGGGGCAGGGATACCATCTTAAATTTTAACTTGACGTGCATTAATACCTATTTAGTTTTTTTAGTATTTGTGTACAGGCTTCAGTGCACGTTTTATGAATGGATATCGTAATTTTATAACTATGGTGTTATAAATTTACAATTGGGAGTTGTAATTTTTTTTTGTTTTCTAAATGGGTGTCTTAATTTTATAAGCACAGTGTCATAAGTTTACAACTAGGATGTCATCTTAAATGTTGACGTAACATACGTTAATACCTATTCACTTTGTTTTTTAGAATTTATGTATAGACCTGTTTCTAAGTGGGTGTCATAATTTTATAACTACGATGTCATAAATTTACATATCGTAATTTTTTTTGGCTTCTTAATGGGTGTTTTAATTTTATAACTATGGCATCCTAATTTTACAATTGGGTGTTATCTTAAATATTGATTTTTTTTT
>UESW01004207.1:92615-176255 GCA_900491605.1 Calamus simplicifolius
ATGAGAAATGATTGTGTTGTTTATATATATATATATGCAAAAAAAGTCCAGGAGGAGGGCCAGGACCCACCAGCATTGTTACCTGCCATGTCTTGATCCTTAGGCCATTTTTAGTGTTGGTAATCCGGGCTCCATCCACGTGAACACTGTGAACTTCATCATGCGTTTTCGATTTGCCCAAGCTTCCATACTAGTTAGTAATGGAATGAGCAGCAGGATAATTAGTAATTACTATGATATTATATATTATTACCATCCGACGAGTAATTAAGAGGCTTTTTGAGTGACCTTACCTTATTCCATGACCAGGTTTGGTGCAGTCTGAATGTTCATCCGACACCTACCCATCCCATAATTCAACTTGAAAAAACCTACTAGCCAAGTTCGTCAATTTCCATGTCAGAAATCATAAAGAATTCAATCACATTAGGAAATTAACAACAAACCTGAGGACCAGGAAGTAGGAAACCAGTATCGGAAGAGGAGAATATCAGAACAGAACATTTGGAGTTTTGGACGTACAAATATAGGAATTTCCCTTTCTAACAAAAAACAGAATAGTTTCAAGCTTTCCACAAAAAACTGTGTACAAACCAATCGACCAAAACAAATAATTATTACATTCAATGTGCAGGGGAATTAGAATTCACAAGATCTCAATTCTTGCATTTTTTTGTTTCAGCAACATAAATCACAAAGTTCCCTAAATTTAACTGAGAAGTTAATGTATATTAAACTAAATTTAAATTTGTTAAACTAAATTTACAAATTTAACTGAGAAAAATTTGTTAAACTAAATTTACAAACATTTAAATTAACCTGTATATTAAACCAAAATTAATGCAATTAATAATCACATTGCTTACCATTAATTCCAAATTACATTTCATACATTCTTAAAATCACATTGCATACATTTCATTGCATCAACTAAGAGAGTTACAAGTTAAAGTTTAACAAAATTTAAAAATACATAAAATGGAAGATCTAAAATAAAAGTAGTGAGGTCAATGATTGTAGGAGGAAGATCGTCACGTCCGCTCCGATCTGATGCTCCAGGAGCCTATAAGAATAATTAAAAAAAATTAATTTGCTTAACTATCAATTGCAATATTAGATAAATAATTGATATAATAAGAATATATATTTAATATAATATATATATACCTGAGTGGAACAAACATGTGTATGATAGATGTAAGCCGCTCAATGTGCTCTCTCATAGAATCCATCGCTGCTCTATCGGCGGCACTCCTCTGTCGCATCTCCTCCATCTTTGCTCTATCATTGGCACTCTTCTGTCGATCTCCTCCATCTCATGCTCAAGTCTGCAAACATCTGCAGAATCTGCAGCAACACGTTCATTTCTATTCATCTCAGATAACTGAGTGGGGGTGACTCCAACTCCATAATCCCTCACTCGACCATAGCGCTCCGGCCCATCAACTCCGTAAATACGTCGGCCTCAATACGATCACTCTGTATAGAGTCATCAACACGCTCAGCAATAAGAGCTATAGCTCTTTCCTGTATTAATTTAAAAAATTAGTTAGATCTTATTGAATAATAAATCAAATTAAAATCGTTGCATGAAATAAATTTAATAAATAATTACATAAGTCCTTTGACTCATCTCGGACAAAGTGCCATCACGGTGAATATGAGTCATTCGGTTAAAAACTCCACCTCACCAGGTTTCCGTCCATGCTCATCCATCTACAAGAAATATTACATTTTTTTAAAACTAAATTTTATATTGATAAAACTAAGTGTCCGTTCATGCATTTATACCTACATACACACATTGTTCATGTCAATGTAAAAACATGTGAAACATTGCTAAAGATTGAAGAAGACGGAGACTAAACTGAAAATTACATCAAAATTAATCCTGTCTTTCCCATTCTTTTCATCAGTTTCATTTATATGAGCTGCTTAGTTAAGTGTAAAATGTTGGTGCTTGTATCATGAAGTGCTTGTTATGAAGACAAGTTTTGATGCCACTTTTCCCCTCTTGAAGTGCCATTTTCATTTTTAACTCTCATGTGTTTTCCTATCGTTCATAAGCTGGAGTTGCTGGGCCTAATTGTCTTGCTCTCTTATGTGTTACCAGCAAGAATGTGAGGAGCTGGCAAGGAAGGTGGCTGAACTGAACAGTGAAAATAGTGCACTAACCATAGAACTTGAAAAGAATTCTTTAGTCTGCGGACTATTATCATGCTTTAGTATTGCTGTAATATTAACTGCAGTGAATAATTGAAATCTTATCTTAATGCCACTGGAAGAATGTCAAAATGTATCTGCATCTCTTCTAAATGTGGATCATGACATGCTGGTCATTCTTTCAAACTCAGCTGTCCCACTATAATTTTCTTTAGAAAAACCATGCTTCTTCTGGTTTCCCTTGTTATGATTTCTTGTGTTGGAATCATCCAATCTCGCCTCCTCATTGTCATTATTTTAACAGAATTTTCACTGCTTTTTAGAATAATTTGTTAATCTAAACTATTTATTGCAATAGGCAGGCTTGACTCGCTTCTATGGGCTGGTGTGGCTTCTGCTTTAATTTTCTTAATTTTCTTTTATTCTGTCATCATAAATAACCTTCTCATTATCCTTTTAGGTCTTAATGATTGCTGCTTGTCAATTTCATTTGATCCCAACGGCTATACCACAGTCCTCCTCCTCCTCGGTCTGGTCGCTTTGTCCAAGATTAGAGCTCCATTGGTGGATCGTAGCTGTGCAGCCATGCTGGCCTGCATGAAGTTCCACTCAAAAACTGGGTAGTCATGAACTACTGATTGATAAAAAAAAATCATGGGGCTTATATTTGACTTGAACTCTCTAATTTATAACATAGTGAGGTCTAGAGTTCTCCATGTTATTTGGATTTTTATATACCTGAATCACATCCTCCAACTCATGCTAGAAAGTTCTACTACAAACAAGAAAGCAACGTAGCTTGGATTTTTTCGCTTGTTTTCCGGAACTCGTTACGTGGTAGAAAGTTCCACAGCAAGAAGAAATTATGATGTACATAGAAGAGCGGCGAGTAGTGTAACATAGCTTGAATTTTTTTTTCTTTCTTTCTTTTTTTCTTGGGATCCCTGTGACATGGTCGCCCAGAAGTTAGAATCCCACCTTATCTTCTCACGTTCACTGTAGTGGTCTTCGCAACGGTAGAGATCTATTCTCGATAGTAGAGAGCCCTTGTTTCTTGTGCTAAAGGAATTAAATTAAATATATGTGTTGTTCAACTATGAAACTTCTAGAGCAAGGAGCGGTGTATTAATTGCTCGCTTGGGAGCCATCGACCTGGGATAAAGGGATAAAGGTTTTAATTTATCCCTTTATATTTGATCTGTCATCCAAGCAGACAATAAGATCTGCCATCAACAAAAAAAAAAGTAAAAAAAAAAGATTTTAATTCTTTAAAATGGATAAAAAATATGGAGATGCCATCAACCTGGGATAAAGGGATAAAGGTTTTAATTTATCCCTTATATTTGATCTATTGTCATCCAAGCAGACAACAAGATCTGCCATCAACAAAAAAAAAGGTTTTAATTCTTGAAAATGGACAAAAAAATATGGAGATGCCATCGACCTGGGATAAAGGTTTTAATTTATCCCTTTATATTTGATCTGTTGTCATCCAAGCAGGATCTGCCATCAACAAAAAAAAGGTAAAAAAAGGATTTTTATTCTTTAAAATGGATACAAATTATGGAGAGCGGGGTATCGATACCTGTACCTTTGGCATGCTAAGTGAGCGCTAACAACTAATTTATTCCAATCCTTTTTTAAGCTTTTTCCTTTCAATCCGTCATTTAATACCCTAAGAAAAATATTTCAGGACACCTGCCACGCACACACCGATATTTCCTTATGCAGCTTTTTTATCAATCAATCCTTATATTTGGCAACAAATCCACAAGTTACACTAATCTCTTCATATCATTATAAGAGTCCTGTAGCATTATTCTTAATAATGCAGGCGATCTAAATTTTACATATATAGATATCTCGTCATAATGAAAATCGCGTAATATTATTTGTAGGTAAACAGTACTATAGTTGGACTCATCTCCTAAAAGCTGAGAATATGGCATTCCTCCTGTCCCATATATATCAAGTTTCTTCTTTGTGTTCTGTATTGAGAATATGGCATTCCTCCCTAGCCTCCGCCAACTTTTGTTTGGCACCCCTCAACACCTGCATGCATTCAAACCTTGGGCTTGACTAATTTGCCGTGATGGTTGCATCTGACATTCCCATGCATGGTCTCGGGCCCCACCCAAGGAGCCAATCCTAAAAAAAGCTAATATCATTAATGAATTACGGCTAGCTAGACGCCAAATTAGATATATCTTCTATTGGGTCCCTTTCCAATGTATGAAAGTAGAGGGTTGCCACTGGCCTTTTCTAATATTTATGTCTTCTCCATCTATCGCAAGAAATTTTTGAAGTATTGGAGCAAGTGCTTATTTGCACGCTTGGCGTTGCACCTTAATTTACGGCTTAAATGCTAGTGGAGAGTTCTTTGGGGACATCGGGTGCAGTGCCACGAACAAAACATGGGAGTTATGATCAACCATTCTTTGTCCGTTTTGCCTCTTATGCGTTTCTCAATACAATTAAGCAATGGAGTTTGCCCACAACCACACGAATTCCTTCATATATATATATATATATATATATATATATATATATATATATAGTGCTTTGATGCCATCTTTCTAATGGGGATTTTAGACTACCGGTCATTTTTTTTGACCGCCGTTGAGGATATTAATTGCTAGATATGACAAGAATAGTAGTACGAAAATTATATGAATATCTAGCTACCATGCAATCTTATCTATGGGATATCCTTCCATAAAATATTGATTTTGCTCCTAAAATGGCATCATACTTGTCGATGACATTTTATGCGTATGGCAGTTTGTGTCCAAATTAAGTTTTGGATTTATCAGCAAGTTTTCGTTACATTTTTTTTAAAAAAAATGGTGCAATGTTCATGATTTCTTTGCTCTACAAGATATGATTGCAAATTTAATTAGTTGTAGGCTAACCTATATTTTACATGCCCAAATTGGCACATGTTATGTATAGCTATTGGTGCGTAACATCGGTAGCAGGCTTAAGGCTGAATGAAGTATGATGTAGAATATTATTTTGAATTGATTAGATTTATGATACATGGCACAAGCATGAGAACCAATCTAGATGTATGGCGATAATTAAATTAGATTATCAGACACAGAGTATTGATATGAGATTCTAAATATATATCTTTAGTGTGCTAATATACTAGTGTGAATTTAATCCTACGGAGTTGCAGGGCTTATTCTGTGATTTTTCCATTAGATGGCGTAATCCAATGCTACTATAAGATATAAAGGTGTTAAAATTCTTTTTATTTCACCATAATAGCATGAAAAGAAATATAAAATTAATTTTTTATTAAAATTATAACTTGTTATGACGAAAATAAATGCCATTTTAAAGATATAAAAAAAATACAATTAAGATCTTATGTGTTTCTCAATACAATTAAGATCTTATGCTAAATAGCGATGCATTTTGTTGCGTCGCTAATTTTATGATTTTTTAAAATTATTTAATATTAAAAATTAATTTAGTTATATTTTTTGTTAAATGCATCGCTAATGCATCGCTAAATAGCGATGCATTTTGTTGCGTCGCTAAACTAACGATTTTTTAAAATTTTCTAAATTTTTGCATCGCTAATACATCGCTATTTAGCGATGCATTTTAATGTGTCGCTAAATTAACAATTATTTAAAATTATTTAAAATTAAAAATTAAATATTTTTAATTTTTTTGTCAATGCGTCGCTAAATAGCGACGCATTTTGTTGCATCGCTAAATTAACATTTTTTTAAAATTTTCTAAATTTTTACGTCGCTAATGCGTCGCTATTTAGCAACGCATTTTGTTGCGTCGCTAAATTAATGATTTTTTAAATTTTCTAAACTTTTGCGTCGCTAATGCGTTACTATTTAGTGACTCATTCTAATGCGTCACTAAATTAATATTTTTTAAAATTATTTAAAATTTAAAATTAATTTTTTTTAATTTTTTGTCAAATGCATCACTATTGCATCACTGTTTAGCGACGCATTTGTTCATTGCTAAATTAATAATTTTTTAAATTTATTTAATATTAAAAATTAATTTTTTAAAATTTTTTGTTAAATGCGTCGCTAAATAGCGACGCATTTTATTGCGTCGCTAAATTAATAATTTTTTAAAATTTTCTAAATTTTTGCATCGCTAAAACGTCGCTATTTAACGATGCATTCTAATGCGTCGCTAAATTAACGATTTTTTAAAATTATTTAAAATAAAAAATTAATTTTTTTTAATTTTTTGTCAAATGCGTCGCTAATGCGTCGCTAAATAGCGACGCATCTTTTTGCGTCGCTAAATTAATAATTTTAAAAAATTATTTAATATTAAAAATTAATTTTTTTTATTTTTTGTTAAATGCGTCGCTAATGAGTCGCTAAATAGCGACGCATATTGTTGCGTCGCTAAATTAATAATTTTTTAAAATTTTTTAAATTTTTGCGTCACTAATGCGTCGCTATTTAGCGATGCATTTTGTTGCGTCGCTAAATTAATAATTTTTAAAATTATTTAAAATTAAAAATTAATTTTTTAAATTTTTTTGTCAAGTGCGTCGCTAATGCGTCGCTATATAGCAAAAAATATTATAGTCAAATTATCAAGTTTAAATTTTTTTTTATTATAATATATGTTTTTTGGTTTTCTCAATGGTTATCTTTTTTTTTTTGCACTCTATAATATAAAAGTAAGAATTTTCTGTAAAACCATTTTAAAATATTATATAGTTAAATATTGTAATATTCAATACATTTGTATATGATATGTATTAAAGTATTATTTAATATGTCATATAATATAATTATTTAATATATATTTTATATTATATTATTCAATATCAAATAATATTTGTGGTATAAATAATGTTATTTATTTATAATATTTATATCATTAAATTATCTAAACTTATAATATAAATAATAGTATAGACATATTAAAAGTTATTTAAATTAAAAAGTTAATATACAAAAGGTCATAAATATCAATAATTCTAAATTTAGCATTTATATATTATGATTTAAATACTATATTAATATTAAATTTAATATTAATGTCTTATATTATAATATATTTAATATTGAATATAAATATTATATTAAATATTTAAATATTATTGAGTGAATATTAAATATATAATCAAAATGAATATTCTTAAATATTCATATGGAGTCAAAAGCATAATTTAAGATTATTAGGCTTTAATAATCTTAAATACCAATCTTTGATATGAAAATTAGATTATCATGATTTATGATAATTTAAGATTACTAGAAATCAAATATTAACACCTAAATTATCATGTCAAAGTATCAAATTTGGTGACCTGTATAGTAATTTTATATTATCAAAATAGATTATCACCAATCAAACTCTTCTTAAGATATGACAAAAGAGAATATCAATCATAAAAGAAGATTACTAAAACAGGTTTTTGCAATCAAAATCATTAAAGGTGATTTCGATGATTCTAGCTATGGGTCAACGTTTAATTAATTCTTTCATTTACTATAAATTAGTATCCAATTAATTCTTCTATTTACTTCTAATTTCTTAAGGCAAACGATATCCATCTATCATAAGTGGTAACCGGTAACGTGTTGAGCTAGAAGTAGAGATAGCAAGGATAAGAAGCTACTTTTTATCCCTATTTCTATCACTATTTTAGCCTTCTATCTTCATCTCAATCCTAGCCAATGAAAATAGAGACTTCTCCGTCTCCATTCCTGCATGGATCCCCGTCTCCATCTACCCAACTTTTAATAAAGTCCCTATTTTCATACTCACGGAGACCCCTATCCTATCGTCCCATCTTTGATACTAATTTTTTTTATTTTAGTTTTATTCACTACATTTTAACAAAAATAAAGTATTAAGTACCTAACAAATAAAATAAATTTAAATAAATTTATTATAATTACAAATTTTATGAATTAATTTAAAAAAATATATTAATCATAACCATAAAAAGTATAATAATAAGTTTGTGAGCTATTTCATAAAAAAATAAATATATTCAACCATGAATCTTAATAAATAAAGAATGCGAGTGCATATTATTTTAAAGTATGAAACTACATTTAGAATAATAAAATAATAAAATATATTAAGTAATAAAAATATATGAAGTCCTCATGAGGTGGGGAATACCCTCTTTGTCCTTGATCCATCTCTATTTAGAAATAAAAAATCACAGTGATGGTAATGGGGAAAAAAACCAGCCTCTATTCGAAGATCGAATGAGGATGAGGGGTCGGGACGAAGAATGTGTCCTCCTCTCCATTAAGCATTTTCTAGTTAATAATGATAAACATATGTTGCTAATTAAATAATATTATTATACACATGTCGTTCTTTAAGTAGGAACCGCACGAGGAATACCCAGCGAACTTCTCCTAAATTTTGCTCTATTAAATGGGTGAAACCAAAGGAAGTTAATAATCATCGTTACACATAGGAGCTCAAAAGTTTGAGAAATTTTATTTGGCCCGTTTTTACTCAATGATCCCCTTAATTTTTTTTCACTCAATAGCCTCCCAAAATTATTCAGTAGCTCCTTTAAATTTTAAAATACCTAAACTATCCCTTTCCCTTTACCTTCCCCGCCCTTCTCGCTTCACATTTGGCCGAGTCTCTGTTCGGCTCAGCAGGCCGAACATAATTGCTGGGCCGAACAAAATTAAATTCTGTTCAGCCCTATGTTGGAATCTATTCGGCCCATCAGGATCGAACATGTTGATCAGTTCGGCTCTGTGTTGCCGAACAGATTTGACATGTTTGGCCATATAGACCGAATAACTCACGAACGGATAAAAAAAAAATTTGACGGTGGGGATATTTTAATCTAAATTTTTTAGAAATAATATATCCTTTTTTTAAAGTAGAGTGAAGGGCTACTAAGAAAAAAGTGCAGGTCAAATAGAATTTCCCCAAAAGTTTAGGGTCAACCCATGGCCTACGACGATCCCATGACATAGAAGTTACAAGAAGACGCTAGATAGCCTTGGGCATGAATTTTAATGGGTCATTCCCTTAGCTGCTAAGATCGGGCCCAGCCTGCTCAAACGAAACATAGGCCAAGTTATAAGCTCTTGATCTCGACCTAATTAAAAATAATCGCAGCAATCGAGTATCCAACTTTTCATATTAGGGCGTGGATGATTTTTCCCCCAATTTTTCTAAGAGGAATTGTGCCTACAAATAACTTAATATTAGTAAATTATTCCAAATTGGTCTATGGTAAGCCCAAGATTAATAAACTTGGCACTCCATTTGATAGTTTGATGGAAAGTATATTGCTACCGCACTCAAAAATGAATCCAACGGTAGCTTACAACTAAGGTTACATTTGGTGCATCGCTAGTAATCCTAAGTGATAATGTGGATTATTTATAAGATAAATTATCACATGATAGATTACTAATCATATAACATCAAATTTTTAAAATATTTCTAAATTAAATTTATTAAAAATTTATATTATTATGCATTTGATTTAAAAATTATATTTATAAATAATGTTTAAAAATTTTTATATTTATAAATAATATTTAAAGCGATAAATGAGGATGCCGAAGGCCACTGATCGAAAGAAATTTCGTAGTGTGTCGTGAGGCCTCTGAGTGACGGACAGGCTCGACTCCCCGAAAGAGGATGTGGCTTGGAACCTTCGGAGATGGATAGAAGAGGATGCGAGTAGGGAGCGATCAAAAGAAAAAAAAAATTTATTAAAAAATAATTTATCAGATTATCATATCTTTGCTAAAATGGATAATCAGAGGTAATTCAGACTATTTAAATTATCAATAATTTGGATAGATTATCTGTTACTAAACGCCTTTAATTGAAATGATGTGAAATTATTAATTGGAATGGACAATATAAAATTTTAACTTGGTCACATCACCCAAGGCCAAAATCTCTGATCGCTCACTCCAACGGGTAAATCATGCGAAAGAAAATTCCAATTCCAATCCCAATTAACAGGAAATAAAATGTATTAAATTTGACACCTTCCCAACAAAATAAAATAAAATAAATCTTGCAATGGACCCATCAAATCTTTGGAAACGCTAAAATAAAGATATAAAATAAAATAGGACGGCTACTTCTCGGCATAAGTCCTCCATGTCCACAAGCACAAAGAACGGAAGAAAGAGCAATCGACCTGGGTCTCATCAGCATTCCAATCGTCTCCTTGAAGAAGGTCGGTAGAGAGGCGCTTAAATTTGTGGAGGGCCCAAGCAAAGCATTCCAAGGGACCGCACTATTTTCAGTCATCGAGCGAAACATCGGAGGAGGATTAGCCCAAGTTTCTCACTTATGTTCCATGTCAACAATCACCGTGTCAATTAAGGTTTTGTAAATCTCACGATTTGTCTCAATTTTTATAAAGATTTTAAGTCTTATGAGACTGCTCAATTTTTTATCAAATAGAATGCATCCTGATGTGGCTAATGTAGCCACAAGGGTAATTTCGATAAAACCAAAACATCAGTGCACCCCGGCATCTCCAAGCCCGCCGAGTCGGCCCTGACCATTCCTGGTCGGCCCTTCTCGGCCCCGGCGTCTCCAAGCCCGTCGAGTCGGCCCCGACCATTCCTGGTCGGCCCTTCTCGGCCCGGCGTCTCCAAGCCCGCCGAGTCGGCTCCAACCATTCCTGGCCGGCCCTCTCGGCCCCGGCGTCTCCGAACCCGCCGAGTCGGCCCCGACCATTCCTGGTCGGCCCCTCTCGGCCCCGGCGTCTTCAAGCCCGTCGAGTCGGCTCCGACCATTCCTGGCTGGCCCTTCTCGGCCCCGGCATCTCCGAGCCCGCCGAGTCGGCCCCGACCATTCCTGATCGGCCCCTCTCGGCCCCGACCATTCCTGATCGGCCCCTCTCGGCCCCGGCGTCTCCGAGCCCGCCGAGTCGGCCCCGACCATTCCTGGTCGGCCCTTCTCGGCCCCGGCGTCTCCGAGCCCGCCGAGTCGGCCCCGACCATTCCTGGCCGGCCCTTCTCGGCCCCGGCGTCTCCAAGCCCGCCGAGTCGGCCCCGACCATTCCTGGCCGGCCCCTCTCGGCCCTGGCGTCTCCGAACCCGCCGAGTCGGCCCCGACCATTCCTGGTCGGCCCCTCTCGGCCCCGGCGTCTTCAAGCCCGTCGAGTCGGCCCCGACCATTCCTGGCTGGCCCTTCTCGGCCCCAGCATCTCCGAGCCCGCCGAGTCGGCCCGACCATTCCTGATCGGCCCCTCTCGGCCCCGACGTCTCCAAGCCCGCCGAGTCGGCCCCGACCATTCCTGGTCGGCCCTTCTCGGCCCCGGCGTCTCCGAGCCCGCCGAGTCGGCCCCGACCATTCCTGGCCGGCCCTTCTCGGCCCCGGCGTCTCCAAGCTGCCGAGTCGGCCCCGACCATTCCTGGCCGGCCCTTCTCGGCCCCGGCGTCTCCAAGCCCGCCGAGTCGGCCCCCGACCATTCCTGGTCGGCCCTTCTCGGCCCCGATGTCTCCAAGCCCGCCGGGTCGGCCCCGACCATTCCTGGTCGACCCCTCTTGGCCCCGGCGTCTTCAAGCCCGCCGGGTCGGCCCCGACCATTCCTGGCGGCCCTTCTCGGCCCCGGCATCTCCAAGCCCACCGAGTCGGCCCCGACCATTCCTGGTCGGCCCCTCTCGGCCCCGACGTCTCCAAGCCCGTAGAGTCGGCCCCGACCATTCCTAGCCGGCCCTTCTCGGCCCCGGCATCTCCAAGCCCGCCGAATCGGCCCCGACCATTCCTGGCCGGCCCTTCTCGGCCCCGACGTCTCCAAGCCGCCGAGTCGGCCCCGACCATTCCTGGTCGGTCCTTCTCGTCCCCGGCGTCTCCAAGCCCGCTGAGTCAGCCCCGACCATTCCTGGTCGGCCCCACCCCGGCACGTCCTAGTCGGCGAGGCTAGCCCCGGACACCCCTGGCCGACCCAGGTAAGCCTCGGCTCCCTCGGGAGAGTCGAGACTTCCCGGTTTCCTCCAAATCTGCCCCAACACAGCCCTGGTAGCTCGGGACGCTACCCCTCTGACCCGCGCCACCTGACAACGCCAGATCCAACTACCCTCTGGCCACACTGCTGATGGGACTGGACCCAACTACCCAATAGCCCTACTGGCTAATGGGACTTAGCCCACCAACCGCTGTTTTCTCCCTTTCCGATGAGACAGGACCCACCAACCAGCGCAAATTCACACAACTCCCAAGAACTCCGCGGACATTCCTTCTTCATGGAATCCCACGTGATCATGCTAGGGTCAACCCCTATAAAAAGGTGAATCCACTCAACAAACAGTTATGCGCGATAACCCCAAAAAATCGCTATCCTAAGGCTCAAAGAGGAATCCCTCCTCCTCGGGAACGCCTTTTTCATCTAAAAAGACCTCATTCGAGCTCCTCTTCTGCTGTGACCTCAATTGCTAACTTGAGCGTCGGAGGGTCCCACCGGAGAATCCTCTCCAGTCCTGGGACTTCTTTGTAGGCAACCTGGTGAAGCAAAGGTTTGAGAATCAGTCCGTTCCCGATGTTCAGGACCAGTGATTGGGCGTCATCAGATTGGCGCGCAAGGTAGGGGGCTGTTGGTGTAGGATGCAGCAAGTATCTCAGGGCCTCCCTGTGCTATATCTCGACAAACTCTACTCCCCCCTCTCTTCTTTCCTTGAAGCCATGGTGGTGACACGAGCTTAGGACGCTTCCATCAGCTGTCCAACGGGGCTTCCCCTGCCAGTTAGGCAGCAGGAGGCCAACCCCCCTGCTGCCGATCCTCCAGTCACCTGCCCACCATCGAACGCAGCCGTCCAAACAGTGGAGCAACTGGTGACCCTCTCCCAGCAAGTCCAAACTCTCACTGCTATGGTCCATGGGCTCCAGCAGCAGCAGTCCGTGGCCATCCAGCACCAAACCGCTTCCTCCGCCAGTCAGCAGTCGGCGAGGGGAGATTCTCCACGGCGAGAGGTCGATCGGCGGGAGGCCGGTCGTCACCCAGCTTCCCCTAGGAAGCCTCGCCACGAGCCCTCCAAGCGGCCACGGTCCCCTGATCGTGGCCCCAGCAAATTTTCTCCTGGGCTGCGTCATCAAGAGGAGCCAAAGCGGAAGACCTGACTCCTGTCTCCTTCTCCATCTTCTTCTTCTTCTTCTTCCTCCTCCGAGCCATCTCGGAGGGCCCCAACAATCAGCCGACAGGCAGAGGAGTGCCTGGAGGAGTACAATTGGTGGCTGGACGAGCTCGCCAGGAAGATCAACATTAGCCGGAGGAAGAGTTCGACACCCATCCTCCTTACACCCGTCGAATATTAGAGGAGCCTATCCCCTCCAGATTTTGCTTCCCCCAGATGGACCCGTATGATGGTACGATAGATCCTCTCAACCATCTCGAGAGTTATAAAGTAATGATGCAGGTCTAAGGCGCTTCAGACGCCCTTCTCTGCAAGGCCTTTCCCACCACTCTACGGAAGGCCGCTCGCGCGTGGCACTCGCGCTTGTCCTCTCACAGCATCGACTCCTTCCGAGAACTGGAGAAGGCCTTCCTGGCACATTTCGACACTTGCCAACAAATTTCAAGGGTAGCGGACAGCCTCTTCTCCGTGCGCCAGAAGGAGGGAGAGTTGCTGCGGAACTTTATGTCCCGGTTCAAGGCTGCTGCCCTCGAGGTCTACCATCTCGATGATGCGGTAGCAACGTTGGCGTTGAAGCGGGGACTCCTCTCGTCCCGCTTCACCTTTTCTTTGGATAAGAAGCTCCGAGCTCTTATTCCGACCTCCTCCTTCAGGCTCAAAAGTACATTCGTGCGGATGAAGCCGACTTCACCCGCCGAGAATCTTCAAGGAGCTCCAGCCACAAGCCCGCTCGCCCTGAGCCAAGCGGACCCCCTCGACACCGGCAAGCTGACCCGCCTCGCCGATCCGACAACATGCGTAGAAGCCCTGTCCCCGACGAGAGCAAGCTCACACATCTTCTCACCCCTCGATCTCACATTCTGATGGAGATCAAAGGCGAGCCTTACATCCAGCGCCCTCCTCCCATGAAGAAAGGTCCTCCGCGACAAAAGCCGTACTACCGATTGCACCGGGACTATGGCCATGACACTAACAGCTGCTACAGCTTGAAGCGGGCCATCGAGGAGCTCATTCAGTGGGGCTACCTCGGCAAGTATGTTTAGAAGGCTCAGTAGCCGCTGCCGCCCTCATGGGGCCTCCGCATGTTCAGGCCCCGGTCGATAACGCCCCCACAGAGCGAACGGTCGGAATGGTGTCCTGGGGTCAGCCTCCACATCTAAGCGGCCGAGGGAGGAGGAGGTGCCGAGTAATGTAATTCCTGCGGGGATCTGCTGTCGTAGAAAATGTAAACAATGAAGGCATCGTCGTTCTATGACGATCGCCAAGCACCCTAAAGAGGATATTAGTTGATAGTGGCAGCTCAGCTGACATCCTTACCTACGACGCTTTTGTTCGGATGGAATTATCTTTGGACTCCCTTTAGCCTATGGCGACCCCTTTGGTCGGTTTTACTGGGGACTCCGTAAGGGTTGAAGGTGAAATACCTTTGCCTGTGACAGCCGGAACGCTGCCATGCCAAAGCACAGTAATCATGAAATTCCTGGTTGTGAGGGTTCCCTTGGCGTACAATGCCATTCTCGGGCATCCATGTTTGAACCTTTTGGATGCAGTTATCTCCACCCGGCGTTTACTGGTGCTGTTCCCCACTAGTCAAGGAGTCGGAGAGATGCGCGGTGAGGTCAGCCCAGTCCTGCTCTGTTATCACGCGGCATCAAGTCCTCTGGAAGTTGAACCAACTTTTGAAGCATCCGACCCCAAAGACTATAACAAGGGAGGGGAACCAGCTGAACACCTTTTAACCTTCCCTCTTGGAGATGACCCGGCAAGGGCCGTCCGTGTCGACAGACTCCTTCCCCCAGAAGACCGGGAGCATCTCTTAGCCTTTTTACGGGCTAATTCAGATGTTTTTTCTTGGTCATCATCTGATATGCCCGGCATCCCTCCGGAAGTGATCACCCATAAGCTCAACATTGATCCACGGCACCGTCCAATCCACCAAAAGAAGAGAAGCTTTGCTCCTGATCGACAAAAGGCTATTGACGAGGAAGTCAACAAGCTACAGTGTCGGCCACATCCGGGAGGCACACTACCCTAGTTGGCTGGCTAATGTGGTCATGGTGCGTAAGGCAAATGGAAGCTGAAGGATTTGCATAGACTTTGTTGACCCAGTTTGATTTTGATGATTACAAAACAAATTAAGCAATTCTAAGATTGATTCAGGGAAGTTCGGTCGCCTTGCAAGTAAGTATCTTCATGCAAAATTGACTGGTAAGAAAGTACTTCATTTAATTTTCTTTGAATATGATTATTAGCCTGGGAGTTAACTGGTTAGCTAGCTTGTTATTCCATTTAGCTAACTGGCACGACTTTCAGCTAGCTGAGAAACTTTCACAGTGATTGGGCCGAACGATCTTGCATTTTAGCTAGCTTGTTAGCTAGCTGCAGTTTCTTCAGCTAACTAAAATGCTCGTCTCAGGTGCCTGGCCGAACATCCTCCTTTTTTAGCTAGCTGGTGAGTTAGTTTGTTAGCTAGCTGGAGCTCTTTCAGCTAACTAAGAAACTGTCTTAGGTTCCTGGCCGAATGTCCTTTTCTTTTAGTTAACTGGTGAGCTAGCTTGTTAGCTAGCTGGAATTCCTTCAGCTAACTAATTCGCTCGTCACAGTGCATTGGCCGAACACCCTCAAATTTTAGCTAGCTGGCTGGATGTCTTGTTAGCTAACTGCAACTCCTTTCAGCTAGCTGGCGTTTGCTTAGTTAACTGTTTAGCTATCTATGGAGCTAGCTGAGAAACCTTTTAGCTAGCTGACGTTTCATTCAGTTAACTATTCATCTAACTAACTGTTTTATTTTTTTCCTGCAGCCGAAAGGGATTCAAATTCAGTTAGCTGGAGAGCTAACTATGGATGCATGAAACTTTTTCTCTGCCGTTGCTTTTTCCCTGATAGTTAACTAAAGAGCTAACTGACCGTTGCTTAGTTAGCTGCCTAGTTAACTAAGTATTCAGCTTTTTACCCTGCTGGCCGTTGCTTTTTTTGTGAGTTAGCTGAAGAGCTAACTAACGACCTTCTAGCTGACTGAAGAGATACCTATGGATGTCTTATTTGTTTTTAGTCTCTCTAGTTAGCTAACTGATTAGCTAGCTGAGGTCCCTTGCTTAACTCTTGGATGATGGCATTCATATCCTCGGCTACTTGGATTTATTTTTCAGTCAACCACCGCCTGAGCTCTTAAGAGTGTTCTTTCTCTCTTACTCTCTCTCTATTGCTATTTCAAGCTATATTTAACTTTTGGATTTTTGAATTTTTGCAGTGCTTATCCTTCCTCAAATGGAGATCTGCATTCAATGCTTAAGGGAAACATGTTTAACGGTTATATTTTCTTCCCATTATTAGTTCTATTTATTTCTTATGTATCTAATGGATATTTTCTTGTTAGATGGTTATAAATAGCTGGGATTAGAAGCACACCTTGATGATTTTTGAAAAAGAAATTTTAAAGAGAGAAAAATCCAAGAAAAGAGCCTTCATTGAATATTTATTGAGTGGTTGCTGTGCATTCAAGTTCATTCCTTGCTCCGAAAGGTCGTCCGAATCATTAAAGCTTTTCAAGCATTCAAGACTTCAGCTGCTTCAACCTAGTTCATTTATTGCTGAGTTTATTGCTTCAAAAAATTGTAAAGTATATTCTGAATATTTTCTCTTTGTAGGAGCTTCTCCTTTACATACTCTGATTATCTTGTAAAAGGGTTAGTGAACCCTGATTTGTTATTGGCCTCCTTGTGCCATTTAAACAAGAGGACTAGCCTAGGTTTGGCTAGGGGTTTTTGGCTTCCTTGTGCCGTGAAACAAGAGGACTAGCCTGGTTTGGCTAGGGATTTTTGGCTGCCTTGTGCCGTATAAACAAGAGGGCTAGCCTGGTTCGGCTAGAGGTTGTAATCGTTGTGATACGATTAGTGAAATTCCCAAAGGTTTTGGGGAGTGGATGTAGGTGCTGAGTTTGGCACCGAACCACTATAAACTTCTGTGTGTTTGTGATTGCTTGCTTTTCTGTTGATATTATTCTGTGCACCCCACTTCACCGCTGCAAATCAAAATTAGGGTTGAAAGCACATATATCTACATAGCTATTAAATTTTTTAAATAACCCAATTCACCCCCCTCTTGGGTTACTACATCTGGGCAACAAGTGGTATCAGAGCAGCGTGCTCTTGATTTCTATAGCTTTGATTAGCTTGGAGCCAAAGATCAATAGTAATCCCAATGAATTCCATGTTGATTGAGGGACAATCAACTAATAGACCACCTTTGTTCAATGGAACAAACTACACATATTGGAAAGCACGAATGAAAATCTTCATTCAAGCACTAGATTATGATTTATGGGGAATCATAATTAATGGACCTCACACACCCACTATTATGATTGAAAATGTCAATATTGCAAAACCTGAATCTGAATGGGATGAGCAAGATAAGAAATTAGCTCAATTAAATGCTAAGGCTATGAATGTTCTTTATTGCTCGCTTGATGCAAATGAGTTTAATCGCATATCTACATGTATGTCTGCTAAGGAAATATGGGATAGACTTGAAGTCACCCATGAGGGTACAAATCAAGTCAAGGAATCCAAAATAAATATGCTTGTTCATAAGTATGAATTATTTAAGATGGACCCTACTGAAAATATCACTGATATGTTTACTAGATTTACTGATATCATTAATGGTTTGAAAAGTTTGGAAAAATCTTATGCTAACAGTGATCTAGTTAGAAAAATTTAAGATCTTTACCTAGATCATGGGAAGCAAAAGTGACTGCTATACAAGAAGCAAAAGATCTCAACAACTTATCACTTGAAGAGTTGGTTGGTTCTTTGATGACTCATGAACTTCAGCAACGACAACATATTGATGAAGATGATTCAAAGAAGAGAAGGACCATGGCATTGAAGAGTGCAACTCAAGAAGATGAGAGTGAAGAAACCACAAGTGATAGTGAGAAAGATGATGATATGGCACTTATCTCAAGAAAATTTAAAAAGTTCATGAAGAAAAAGAGATTTGGAAAAAGAAAGCATTTTGTCAAAGGAGATCATAGCAAAGATAAGGAAAAGAGTGAACCTCCAACATGCTATGAGTGTAAGAAGCCTGGACACATCAGACCAGATTGTCCACTATTAAAGAAGGCATCTAGAAGAATAAAGAAAAAGGCAATGATGGCCACTTGGAGCGACAGTGAAGCTACAAGTTCAGAAAATGAAGAGAAAACTGAAGTTGCCAATGTTTGCTTCATGGCTGATAATGATGAGGTAAGCCCTAACTTTTTAGATGACTTTACCTTTGATGAATTACATGTGCATTTTATGAACTTATTGATGATTTTGCAAATTTAAGTTCAAAAAGCAAAGAATTGAAAAATGAAATCAAAAATCTTACTCTTGAAAAAGAAAGAATTTCAAAGGATAATGAATCATTGTTAAAGGAAAACCAAGATTTGAAAAATGAAGTGATAAATTAAAACCAATTGTTGATAGATTTAGTCTAAGTTCAGAAAAATTAGAAATGATTTTAAATAGTCAAAGAGCTGTTTACAATAGAGCTGGTCTTGGATACAATCCTTTTGAAAGACAAAAATTTTTAAAAAATATTTATGAGCATGCTGATGATTCTACTAAAATTACATGTTTTAAATGTGAAAAATTGGACACAAAGCTTATTTGTCAAACACAAAAGATAAGGAAAATATGGATCCCAAAAGGAACCATTTTGACTAACCCTAAAGGACCCAAGAAAGCTTGGGTACCTAAGAACAAAATTGAAATTGTGTATGCAGGTGTGTCTTGCAACCCGAGCAATTAAAAGACAATGGTACTTGGACAGCGGGTGCTCAAGACACATGACCGGTGATGAATCACAATTCATCACTTTGGAAGCAAAAGATGGAGGTGTTGTTACTTTCGGTGATAATGGCCAAGGAAAAATAATTGGCATTGGAAAAATAGGTATCACACCTCATGCTTATATTGATAATGTTTTGCTTGTGAAAGGACTGAAACACAATTTACTTAGTATTAGTCAATTATGTGACAAAGGATTTAATGTTACATTTGAATCATCCTTATGCATTGTTAAAAATCCTGCTAATGAAAACATGAATTTGTTGGTCAAAGGCATGGTAATGTATACATTGTTAATTTAAATGATTTGCATGATCAAATGTTGATTGCCTAGTTGCTACTAATAATAAAACTGATAATAGTTGGTTATGGCATCGTAGGCTAGCTCATGCAAGCATGGATTTACTATCTAAATTAATTAAAAAGGATTTAGTACATGGTTTGCCAAAACTTGTTTTTGAAAAAGATAAGATTTGCAATGCTTGTCAATTTGGAAAACAAACCCGAGTTTCTTTTAAATCAAAGAATTTATTTCAACCACTAGACCATTGGAGCTCTTGCACATGGATTTATTTGGTCCTACAAGAACCACTAGTCTAGGAGGTAAAAGATACGGTTTCGTTATTATTGATGATTTCTCTCGCTTTACATGGGTTTTATTTCTAGCTAGTAAAGACGAAGCATTTCCAGCATTTCAAAAATTATTTAAAAGAATTACAAATGAAAAGAATTCTTCTGTTTTATCAATACGAAGTGATCATGGAAAAGAATTTGAAAATAAATCTTTTGAAGAATTTTGTAATGAAAATGGAATTGAACATAATTTTTCTGCACCAAGAACACCACAACAAAATGGAGTAGTTGAAAGAAAGAATAGAACATTAGAGGAAATGGCGCGTACCATGTTGTGTGAAAGCAATCTTCCTAAATATTTTTGGGCAGAAGCTATTAACACTGCATGTTATGTTTTAAATCGTGCATTAATCAGACCTGTTTTGAAAAAGACTCCATATGAACTTTGGAAAGGAAGAAAACCTAATATAAGTTACTTTCATGTTTTTGGATGTCGATGTTTTGTATTAAATAATGGAAAATCAAACCTTGATAAATTTGATGCTAAGTCTGATGAAGGAATTTTTCTCGGATATTCTTTACATAGTAGAGCTTTTAGAATATTTAACAAAAAGACTTTAGTAGTTGAAGAATCAATTCATGTTATCTTTGATGAATCTAATGATCTTCCATCAAGGAAGGGAAAAGGTATAAATGATGCAGATGACATTGAAGATCAATTCAAGGACATCACATTAAAGGACAAGAACGATACACAAGAGGTAAGTGAAGAAGAGAACGCTGACCTACCTGAAGCCTCACAAGGTAATGATGAATTAGAAAGAGGATGGAGGTATGTTCTTAGTCACCCTAAAGATCTAATTATTGTGATCCTTCTCAAGGATTAGGAACAGATCATCATTTAGAGATATATGTATTAATTTAGCATTTGTTTTTGCCATATGAGAACTAAATGATATTGATGATAAATTAAATGAAATTTAGAAACAAATTAGATGAACATGATAATATAATTAGAAATAAGGCAAGATTAGTAGCTAAGGTTATAATCAAGAAGAGGAATTGATTTTGATGAAACTTATGCCCCTGTTGCTAGATTAGAAGCCATTAGATTACTTCTTGCTTATGCTTGTTATATGAATTTTAAATTATATCAAATGGATGTTAAAAGCGCTTTCTTAATGGATATATTGCTGAACAAGTTTTGTGGAACAACCACCCGATTTGAAAAATCTTGTGTTCCAAACCACGTTTCAAATTAACAAAGCTTTGTATGGTTTGAAGGCTTATGAAAGATTAAGCAAATTCTTGATTAGTAATAATTTATTCGAGAAAATGTGATACAACTTTATTTATTAAAAGATAAATATGATATATTAGCATTCAAATCTATGTTGATGATATCATATTTGGTGCCACTAATGAATCTTTGTGCAAAGACTTTGCTAAGCTTATGCAGGGAGAGTTCGAGATGAGTATGATGGGTGAAATGAATTCCTCGGACTTCAAATTAAACAAAGCAAAGAGGATCTTCATAAGCCAATCCAAATACATCAAGAAAATTTTGAAGAAGTTTGGCATGAAGAAATCTAAAGTATCGGTACATTTGTCGAGTGATATGGGTTGGCCCATGATCGACAACTAGTAGTATTAGCTTGATCTATTTACTCCTTGCTTGATATGATTTTATTGTAAGACTTGAATTATTAAATGCCTACTTTATTAGGGATATCATTTCTTGATCATATCTTATAATAAATTGCCTATGCATGAAATGAAAAGGATTTGATAAAGGTGATGCATATTTTATTATAATATCTTGTTTGTATATCACCTATGTAAGAAATCTTATTTTATCATATGAAATGTGAAATTGAATTGTGGTGATTGTTATAGAATGCCTATGTATTTTTTATATACATTGAGATTAGCACGATACATTTTAAAATGTTTTGATTATATGACATTGGTATCATTTCTTGCATAAAACTTTTATTACATATAGACCAAATTTGAAATTAAGGGGGAGAAGAATGTAAGCATATTTGAACTCAAATATTTGATGTGGTATCTGTTAATATTGTATCTCAACAAGTTTTAAATTAGTAAGGGGGAGAAGAAACTTACTTGAATATTTGGATACTTTGATGCATTAAGCACTATGATGTATTAAATATCAAATATCTTACTGTTATAAGTGCTTTGATGTATGAATGTGGTATTAACTCTTATATGTGGCAATGATTTGAATGCATATCAAACTATGAAACTACCACCTTGCTCCAATATATATATATATATATATATATATATAGGTGATATTTTGATCCCACATTCAAAGTTTTTTTAAATTGGTATCAATTGAGTTATGAAAAATGATTGTTATTAAATGATTAATATTTTTGTATCTATTGTTACTATTGAAGATTAGAATTTTCTTTAAATATAAACTTTGTTGTGAACTTTAATATTTGGACTTTGACGTATTTGAATTTTGATATATGTTATTTTTATGATTTGAGATTATGAACCTTGATGAACTTTGATGTATCTTTGGTGTATGGTTGAAATTATATCTTGTATGATCAAGCCATAAGCTTAATAGTTTGTATTATGTACTTATGCTTTTTAATGCATTATGAATGCTTAATGTCTTTTCCTTGATGAATGCTTAATTGTGCACATTTTTCCATCTCTTTTTGATTAATGACAAAAAGGGGGAGAGAATAGCATACACTTCATTACATTAAGGGAGAGAAATAGTATCCATATATTCAGAAAATTCATGGGGAGAAATTAGCTGTAAAGAGAAAACTATATACACTTGCTCTTTATATGCTTAAAGGTTTTGTCATCATCAAAAGGGGGAGATTGTTGACCCCAGATTGATTTTGATGATTACAAAACAAATTAAGCAATTCTAAGATTGATACAGGGAAGTTCGGTCGCCTTGCAAGTAAGTATCTTCATGCAAAATTGACTGGTAAGAAAGTACTTCATTTAATTTGCTTTGAATATGATTATTAGCCTGGAGTTAACTGGTTAGCTAGCTTGTTATTCCATTTAGCTAACTGGCACGACTTTCAGCTAGCTGGGAAACTTTCACAGTGATTGGGCCGAACGATCTTGCATTTTAGCTAGCTGTTTAGCTAGCTTGTTAGCTAGCTGCAGTTTCTTCAGCTAACTAAAATGCTCGTCTCAGTGCCTGGCCGAACGTCCTCCTTTTTTAGCTAGCTGGTGAGTTAGTTTGTTAGCTAGCTGGAGCTCTTTCAGCTAACTAAGAAACTTGTCTCAGGTGCCTGGCCGAACGTCCTTTTCTTTTAGTTAACTGGTGAGCTAGCTTGTTAGCTAGCTGGAATTCCTTCAGCTAACTAATTCGCTCGTCACAGTGCATTGGCCGAACACCCTCAAATTTTAGCTAGCTGGCTGGATGTCTTGTTAGCTAACTGCAACTCCTTTTAGCTAGCTGGCGTTTGCTTAGTTAACTGTTTAGCTATCTATGGAGCTAGCTGAGAAACCTTTTACCTAGCTGACGTTTCATTCAGTTAACTATTCAGCTAACTAATTGTTTTATTTTTCTCCTGCAGCCGAAAGGGATTCAAATTTAGTTAGCTGGAGAGCTAACTATGGATGCATGAAACTTTTCCTCTGCCGTTGCTTTTTCCCTGATAGTTAACTAAAGAGCTAACTGACCGTTGCTTAGTTAGCTGCCTAGTTAACTAAGTATTTAGCTTTTTACCCTGCTAGCCGTTGCTTTTTGTTGTGAGTTAGCTGAAGAGCTAACTAACGACCTTCTAGCTGACTGAAGAGATACCTGTGGACATCTTATTTATTTTTGTCTCTCTGGTTAGCTAACTGATTAGCTAGCTGAGGTCCCTTGCTTAACTCTTGGACGATGGCATTCATATCCTCAGCTACTGGATTTATTTTCAGTCAACCGCTGCTTGAGCTCTTAAGAGTGTTCTTTCTCTCTTACTCTCTCTCTATTGCTATTTCAAGCTATATTTAACTTTTGGATTTTTGAATTTTTGCAGTGCTTATCCTTCCTCAAATGGAGATCTGCATTCAATGCTTAAGGGAAACATGTTTAACGGTTATATTTTCTTCCCGTTATTATTCCATTTATTTCTTATGTATCTAACGGATATTTTCTTGTTAGATGGTTATAAATAGCTGGGATTAGAAGCACACCTTGATGATTTTTGAAAAAAAAAATTTAAAGAGAGAAAAATCCAAGAAAAGAGCCTTCATTGAATATTTTGAGTGGTTGCTGTGCATTCAAGTTCATTCCTTGCTCCGAAAGGTCGTCCGAATCATTGAAGCTTTTCAAGCATTCAAGACTTCAGCTGCTTCAACCTAGTTCATTTATTGCTGAGTTTATTGCTTCAAAAAGTTGTAAAGTATATTCTGAATATTTGCTCTTTGTAGGAGCTTCTCCTTTACATACTCTGATTATCTTGTAAAAGGGTTAGTGAACCCTGGTTTGTTATTGGCTTCCTTGTGCCATTTAAACAAGAGGACTAGCCTAGGTTTGGCTAGGGATTTTTGGCTTCCTTGTGCCGTGAAACAAGAGGACTAGCCTGGTTTGGCTAGGGGTTTTTGGCTGCCTTGTGCCGTATAAACAAGAGGGCTAGCCTGGTTCGGCTAGAGGTTGTAATCGTTGTGATACGATTAGTGGAATTCCCAAAGGTTTTGGGGAGTGGATGTAGGTGCTGAGTTTGGCACCGAACCACTATAAACTTCTGTGTGTTTGTGATTGCTTGCTTTTTAGTTGATATTATTCTGTGCACCCCACTTCACCGCTGCAAATCAAAATTAGGGTTGAAAGCACATATATCTGCATAGCTATTAAATTTTTTAAATAACCCAATTCATCCCCCTCTTGGGTTACTACATCTGGGCAACAGACTTCACCGACCTCAACAAGGCATGTCTAAAAGACAGCTTTCCCCTGCCAAGAATTGATCAGCTGGTGGATTCCACCTCCGGGCATGAGCTCCTCAGCTTCATGGATGCCTTCTCAGGATATAATCAGATAAGAATGGATCTCAGCGACGAAGAGCAGACCTCCATTGTGACGGAAAAAGGCATTTATTGCTACAAAGTGATGCCTTTTGGTCTCAAGAATGCGGGGGCAACTTACCAAAGATTGATGAACAGAGTGTTCCAGGACCAGCTAGGCCGGAATATGGAAGTCTATGTAGACGACATGCTGACAAAGAGCACCCGCGCCTCTGATCAAGTCTTCAACTTAGAGGAGACCTTCAACAACCTCCATCGCTTCCAAGTTAAGCTGAACCCCAAGAAGTGTGCTTTTGGGGTCACAACAGGCAAGTTCCTGGGTTTCATGGTGACCCAGCGGGGGATCAAGGTGAACCCAGAGAAGATCAGCGCCATACTCGACATGAGGCCACCATCCAGCAAGAGGGAAGTGCAGCGATTAACCGGAAGGATAGCGGCTCTAAGTCGTTTCCTCTCCAAATCGGCCGAGCGATGCTTGCCTTCAAGGCCTTGCGGAAGATAAATAGCTTCGAGTGGACAGATGATTGCCAGAGAGCCTTCGACGGATTGAAGGCATTTCTATCCTCTCCGCCGCTCCTATCCAAGCCAAGAGATGGGGAAAGTCTTTTCCTCTACTTAGCCGCTTCTTCGGAAGCCGTTAGTTCATTTTTAGTGCGTCTCGATGCTGATGGAACTCAAAGGCCTGTCTATTATGTGAGAAAGGTCCTCCATGACGTAGAAGTTAGGTACTCCAAAATAGAGAAGGTTATCTTCATCCTGATAGTCTCTGCTCGGCGTCTCCGCCCGTATTTTCAAGCCCATCCTATTGTGGTGCTCATGGATCAGCCCCTGCGAGCCATCCTGGCTCGTCCAGATACCTCGGGCCGACTCGCCAAGTGGGCCATCAAGCTGGGAGAGTTCGACCTTTCTTTCCAGACTCGACCGGCTCTGAAGTCCCAAGTTTTGGCTGACTTCCTAGTTGAATGCACTTGGGCAGAGGAGATGAATGAGGAGGTTACCAAGGAACAGCGCGAGCCCGAACCAGGCGGAGATCGAGAAACTTGGATTCTTCATGTGGAAGGCGCATCAAACTCTCAAGGAAGTGGCGCCGGCCTCATTCTTGCCGGACCAGGCGAAGAGAGGACAAAATGCACCCTGCGGTTTCTATTCGAAGCCACCAACAATCAAGCTGAGTACGAGGCCCTGCTGGCCGGGTTAAGGCTAGCCCAGGAGTTTGGAATAAGGCATCTCAGAGCTTTCACGGACTCGCAACTCATCTCCGGGCAAATCAATGGGGAGTACGAAGTGCGTGACCCAGTTATGACTCAGTACTTGGGCAAGGTTCGGCTCCTGACCTCCCGCTAGCTTATTTCAATATCAGTTATATTCCACGGAGCGAAAATGCCAAGGCCGACATCCTTTCTCGTCTGGCCACCTCTGCCGACGATGTGGCAAGGGATGCTTACATTGAATATTTGGAAAGACCCAGTATAGAGGATAGCGAGGAAATCCTTTCGCTCACCCAAGAGCCCACATGGATGGACGCCTACGTTCGTTATCTCACTGATGGCACACTCCCTGATGACCGTAACGAAGCCAGGCTGCTCAAGTGGAGAGCCTCCAAATTCATCCTCCTCGATGGGCGTCTATACAGAAGGTCATTCTCCTATCCCCTGCTCAAGTGTGTGGGACCTGCCGATGGCCGACTACATCCTCAGAGAAATCCACGAGGGCATCTGTGGAAACCATATGGGAGGCAGATCCTTAGCCCAAAAGGCCCTCCGTCAGGGATACTTCTGGCTCACTATGAGGGAGGATGCGGCTAAACTAGTTCAGAAATGCGATGGTTGCCAGCACCATGCACACATCCAACATCAACCGTCTACCCGCTGAACCCACTCTCGGCCCCATGGCCTTTCGCTCAGTGGGGAATGGACATTCTCGGGCCATTCCCCCTAGCTTCCGGGCAACGAAGGTTCTTGCTAGTCGCCATTGACTACTTCACCAAATGGGTCGAGGTCGAGGCGCTAGCCAAGATCACTGAAAGCAAAGTCAAAGCTTTCTTTTGGAAGTCAAATCATATGCCGTTTTGGCCTGCCTCACACCCTCGTCACGGACAACGGCCGCCAATTCAACAACGAAGCATTTAAAGTCTTCTGTGACGAGCTAGGCATTCATCACCGATTCACCTCTGTCGGCCACCCCCAAACCAACGGGGAGGCCGAGGTTATGAACCGCACCATCCTTAGAGGACTCAGAACCCGGTTAGACGGGTCTAAAGGTCGATGGGTGGAGGAGCTCCCCAGCATGATATGGGCCTATCACACGACCCCAGAGCCCCGACGGGCGAGACTCCCTTCAGTCTTGCCTTCGGATCCGAAGCCGTCATTCCTGTCGAGATCGGATTACCCAGTCCACGCATGGAGTCCTTCAGTGAGGAAAACAACTCCGCGCTGATTCGGGCTAATTTGGATTTCATCGACGAGGCGCATGATCGGGCAAGGCTGCGCATGGCGACTTTTCGTCAGCGAGCGGCCAGTACTACAATGCTCGAGTTCGTCTTAAGGTTTTTCGCTGTGGAGACTTGGTTTTGAGAAAAGCTGAGGTTTCAAAGCCTATAGAGGGTCCTTATCGCATCGCCGAGATACTCCACCGGGGGCATACAAACTAGAAGAGCTCGACGGATAACCCATTCCACGTACCTGGAATGCGAACAACCTTCGCCAATATTATCAATGATGTATTCCCCTAGGGCGTAAGCAATAAAGGAGGTCCCTTCTGACGCAACAGCCTACTCTCCCTTGCATCCAAGGACCAAGTCTCTTAAAAGGAGCTCGCCGCATCGCAGCTAACGGACACCACTCGGCCCCGGCACGGCGGTGCCCCCGAGTCGGTTAAGACCCTAGCAGCTCCGTACCCGGTTGAGTCGCCCTTCAAGCGGCACACAAACCCCTGAAGCAGTTCAAAAGGAGCTCACCGGCATCGCGGCTAATGGGACACCACTCGGCCCGGCACGGCGGTGCCCCCGAGTCGGTTAAGACCCTAGCAGCTCCGTACCCGGTTGAGTCGCCCTTCAGGCGGCACACAAACCCCTGAAGTGGTTCAAAAGGAGCTCGTCGGCATCACGGCTAATGGGACACCACTCGGCCCCGGCACGGTGGTGCCCCCGAGTCGGTTAAGACCCTAGCAGCTCCGTACCCGGTCGAGTCGCCCTTCAGGCGGCACACAAACCCCTGAAGCGGTTCAAAAGGAGCTCACCGGCATCGCGGCTAATGGGACACCACTCGGCCCGGCACGGCGGTGCCCCCGAGTCGGTTAAGACCCTAGTAGCTCCGTACCCGGTCGAGTCGCCCTTCAGGTGGCACACAAACCCCTGAAGCGGTTCAAAAGGAGCTCGCCGGCATCGCGGCTAACGGGACACCACTCGGCCCAGGCACGGCGGTGCCCCCGAGTCGGTTAAGACCCTAGCAGCTCCGTACCCGGTCGAGTCGCCCTTCAGGTGGCACACAAACCCCTGAAGCGGTTCAAAAGGAGCTCGCCGGCATCGTGGCTAACGGGACACCACTCGGCCCCGGCACGGCGGTGCCCCCGAGTCGGTTAAGACCCTAGCAGCTCTATACCCTATCGAGTCACCCTTCAGGCGGCACACAAACCCCTGAAGTGGTTCAAAAGGAGCTCTCCGGCATCGCGGCTAACGGGACACCACTCGGCCCCGGCACGGCGATGCCCCCGAGTCGGTTAAGACCCTAGCAGCTCCGTACCGGTCGAGTCACCCTTCAGGCGGCACACAAACCCTGAAGCGGTTCAAAAGGAGCTCGCCGGCATCGCGCTAATGGGACACCACTCGGCCGGCACGGCGGTGCCCCCGGGTCGGTTAAGACCCTAACAGTCCCGTACCCGGTCGAGTCACCCTTCAGGTGACACGCAAACCCCTCACAACAGTGGAATCAGCCCTAGCCATCTTTGGCCAATCCAAATGCCTCCAAAATTAGGTTTGGCGTCGAGTCGCCCGGGGATCTTTCCAAGCCTTTGGAAGATTCATACGTAAACGAGCTTTCTTGCAAATAGCCTGCGACAGCACAAAACATCTTAAGTGACCGTTCACATGGCCGGCCTACATCCTATAGACGCACTTCAAATATTGGCTAAGTCCGGAGTCACGGAACATTTCAGAAGATACTATATTCGGCCACGACATCGTCAGCATATATGATTTGGCCACAAGAAGTAAAGCATAGTAAGGCGTTTTTCTCAGAATAAGAAAGACTGGATGGATCAAAACACAAAGAAATTAGGAGAAAAAGTCTTTTTCATTAGCTATTGAAGAAAGGTACAAAATTGGGCCCGAGGCCGGTTATACACAATAAAGCAAAGAAAAATAACTCAAGGCTCGCCGGGGCCAGGCTTTGCTTCGTCCTTTTTCTCCACGGGCTCCTCATCGGACTCCCCAGGTCGGATGTCTCAAGTTCAGCAATACCGATCTTGAGGGCCGCGGATACTTTGACCTTGCACATCTCGAAGCCCTGAACATAAGCATCGAGGCTGGCCTCGATGACTTCCTGCTTGAACTCCGGCGAGGCCTTATAATTGGAGACGGCCTGCCCCGCCTCTCTTTGGCCCGCTGTGCTCTGGCCTCGGCCTCCCAGGCCTTGCTCTCGGCCTCTTCGGCGCAGGCGCTGGCCTCATCAGCACAGGCCACCGCCACGGCCTTCTCAGCCCGCCTCCGCTGCCGCCTTCTCCGCGGCGGCCGCCCTCTCTGCTGCAATCCGAGTCTCCTCCTCGGTGCGTTGAAGCTGCCGAGTCAACTCCTCGTTCTGCCCGCGGTGGCCTTCAATCTCTTTGAGGCCAACTCCATTTTGGCCTCGGCTGCGGAGGCCCGGCCGCTCTCGACTTCAGCCCGGCTCCCCATCTCCCTCAGGCAACCGGCCCAGCTCTCCTCACGGGCCGAGGTTTCTTGATGAAGGCGAGCAAGGCTTTCGACCTGCGCCATGCTCTCCTTCTTATATCTATCGGCCCGCACCAAGGCCTTGGTTATTGCATTGGAAGAATGGGCCAGCGCCTCACGGAGGCCCAATGCTCCATTGACCAGCGGTAGCAGAGGAAGCATGTCAGCTACAGAAGAAGAAGAAATATGGGAAAAATAAGAAGTATTCAAAATTTACCTGGACAATAAAGACCATGACCATATCTAGGAGTGCGGAGTGATTCATTCCCCGTGTCTCCCCTTCAAACTCGGCGGTTTGGACTCCCGACAGGAGGCGGAAGGCCTGCGCGGCGTCCGCCATTGTGCCGACCGGGGACCAGCCTCGTCTGCCCCACCTGCGGGCCTTCGGCTTGGGGGCGGGGGCGCCAGGCCGATTGGTGGGATGAGCTCCCCGACTCACCCCTTTGCTTCTCGATCACCTCCGCCCCGTTCCGGCCTCCCTGGCGACCGGCTCCCCCTCGCTGGCGGTTGGGGGAGCACCTTCCCTCTCCGGCTTTGCAGCAGCTGGAGGGCCGACAGCAACACCCCCCCTACCTCGAGCACATCGGTGGTGGCAGGAGCTTCCTCCTCTCCATCCAAAATTACCACCGTCGTTTCGGTGGTGGCCGGGATCTCCCCTTCTTTGATTTCGGCCCTCACTGGCTTCCGGGCCGCTCCTACAACTGGCTTCTTCTCAGCCGGCTCCCCCGCAGGCGTTGGGGCTGTGGGGGCTACGGTCGGCCTGGCCAGCTCCCTTTCCCGGAGTTTCTTCGCCGGCTTGGACGACTCTCTAGTCGCCCACCTTTTCTGCCTCAAAACAGCCTCGAAATCACTGGCGGAAACCTTCATTGTTGCACAAAAAGAATGATGCATTAGTGGCGGCATACAGTAAATCGAAGGACGGATAGAAGGATTTAGGCGCCAAGCTCACCGGTCGCCGGGCTAACTCGGCTTCTACTAGGTTCTCCTCGGACAGGAGTTCCTTGTAGCCGGGATTTGACAGTTGGACAGTTGGGTGAATAATTCCTTATCCCTATCCCCTACGATGGAATCTTCGTTGGAGCTAGCATCGGACTCCCTCCAAGCGGCCCTGACCCCCTCGACGTGGGCCAAAAGAAATCTAGGTTTCCACCCCTTAATTTTGGACGGGAGGCCTAAGGGGAAAGCTCTACCCGGCCTGGCGGTAAATGCCCACCAGTCACCCTCACCTTGGCGGCGGAGCTTATAGAAAGCTCGGAACAGAGATAGCCCTGGGCAGGCCCCCTCAAAATGGCAAAGGATGACAAGGCGCAGATGATCCGAATCGAGTTCGGAGTCAACTGTGCCATATTAACCTATACCTATCTAAGAGATTAAGTAAAAAAGGATGGAAAGGAAGGCGCAGCCCACACGGAAGAACTCCTCATACAGAGCGACCGACCTGGATGGTCGGAGGTCACCCTGTCCTCGGGCCCCAGCGCGGACAGGCCAATGAAGTCAGGGACATGGTATTTGGCTCTAACGGCCTCTACGTCCTTAGAGGTCATGGTTGAAGCCATCCCTGCGGGACCCGCTGGATCAGAACTCACCACTGAAGGAAGCACCGGACGACGAGAGGACAAGGGGACTGCCCTAATAGGAGGACCAGAGGTGGTCGGAGGTCCTATTGCCCCCGATTGACCACAGATGACAACGCCGCCCACCGACTGAGGCATTCGACTACTAGCTACAGGGGCCTGGTCTTCACTGCTAGATTGGGAAGACTCTTCTACGGGTCTCTTGCCCTTCCTAATGGCACGGCGGTCCATAGGTTAAAAAAAGGGATGAAACTAACCTGGGAGTTGGAAAGACTCATGTCGCAGAAGAACTCAGGGAAGAAGAAAGTAGAAGAAAGCAATGGCAGCGTAAAAGTTTCTACAGGCCCTTGAAAGGTTTTTATAGCCCCTGTCTCTAGCTAACGCCGCCCGAGATCCCGTCATCTGGCGTGCGTCCATTGCGTTGTAGGCTGCCAGCCGAAAATCTTGCATGCGCCCGAGGCGTGCCGCCTCGATCCGCTCCAAGAGATGTGATCCCCGGCCAATCGTGGGCCATAGAAAACAGAGCGACAATGATGTCCTTGCCTTTTTTCATCACCCAATGAGCTCCTTCTCCGGAGCGTCCGGCGCCAACATCATCACCACCTAACGCATGATTACGGGAGATCTTCGAAGCGATACTGCCTCGAAACAAAGCGCCAGCTCATCAACCCATTTAAAGCACACTAAAGGAAGCAATCATTCTTTTTGAATTTTTGCGCCCCTTTCGCCCAAAGGATTGCAGGCGCGTGGTCCTTAGCGCTCAGGGGCGGAGGGGCATCTGATGTGGCTAATGTAGCCACAAGGGTAATTTTGACAAAACCAAAACATCAGTGCGCCCCAGCATCTCCAAGCCCGCCGAGTCGGCCCCGATCATTCCTGGTCGGACCTTCTCGGCCCCGGCGTCTCCAAGCCCACTGAGTTAGCCCCGACCATTCCTGATCGACCCCTCTCGGCCCCGGCATCTTCAAGCCCGCCAAGTCGGCCCTGACCATTCCTGGCCAGCCTTTCTCGGCCTCGGCTTCTCCAAGCCCATCGAGTCAGCCCCGACCATTCCTGATCGGCCCCTCTCGGCCCGGCGTCTCCAAGCCCGCCGAGTCGGCCCCGACCATTCCTGGTTGGCCTTTCTCCGCCCCGGCATCTTCAAGCCCGTTGAGTCGGCTCCGACCATTCCTGGCCGGCCCTTCTTGGCCTCGGCGTCTCCAAGCCCACCGAGTCGGCCCCGACCATTCTTGGTCGGCCCTTCTCGGCCCCGGCGTCTTCAAGCCCGCCGAGTCAACCCCCGACCATTCCTGGTCGGCCCTTCTTGGCCCCGGCGTCTCCAAGCCCGCCGAGTCGTTCCCGACCATTCCTCGTCGACCCCTCTCGGCCCCGGCGTCTCAAGCCTGCCGAGTCGGCCCGAACATTCCTGGCCGGCCCTTCTCGGCCCCGGTGTCTCCAAGCCCGCCGAGTCGGCCCCGACCATTCCTGGTCGGTCCCTCTCGGCCCGGCGTCTCCAAGCCCGCCGAGTCGACCCCGACCATTCCTGGTCGGCCCTTCTCGGCCCCGGCATCTCCAAGCCCGCCGAGTCGGCCCCGAACATTCCTGGCTGGCCCTTCTCGGCCCCGGTGTCTCCAAGCCCACCGAGTCGGCCCCGACCATTCCTGGTCGATCCCTCTCGGCCCGGCGTCTCCAAGCCCGCCGAGTCGACCCTGACCATTCCTGGTCGGCCCTTCTCGGCCCCGGCATCTCCAAGCCCGCCGAGTCGGCCCCGACCATTCCTGGCCGGCCCTTCTCGGCCCCGGCATCTCCAAGCCCGCCGAGTCGGCCCCGACCATTCCTGGCCGGCCCTTCTCGGCCCCGGCGTCTCCAAGCCCGCCGAGTCGGCCCCGACCATTGCTGGTCGCCCCGCCCCGTCATGTCCTAGTCGGCGAGGCTGGCCCCGGCCACCCCTGGCCGACTCAGGTAAGCCTCGGCTCCCTCGGGAGAGTCGAGACTTCCAGGTTTCCTCCAAATCTGCCCCAACACGGCCCTGGTAGCTCAGGACGATCATCTCTGACCTGCGCCACCTGACAACACCAGATCCAACTACCCACTGGCCACGCTGCTGATGGGACTGGACCCAACTACCCAATAGCCCTACTTTCCGATGGGACTTAGCCCACCAACCGCCGTTTTCTTCCTTTTCGATGGGACAGGACCTACCAACCAGCATAGATTCATGCAACTCCCAAGAACTCTGCGGACATTCCTTCTTCACGGAATCCCACGTAATCATGCCAGGGTCAACCCCTATAAAAAGGTAAATCCATTCAATAAACATGTATGCGTGATAACCCCAAAAAATCGCTATCCTAAGGCCCAGAGAGGAATCCCTCCTCCCCGGGAATACCTTTTTCATCTAAAAAGAGCTCATTCGAGCTCCTCTTCTGTTGTGACCTTAATTGCTAACTTGGGCGTCGAAGGGTCCTACCAGAGAATCCTTTCCGATCATAGAACTTCTTTGCAGGCAACCTGGTGAAGCAAAGGTTCGAGAATCAGTCCGTTCCCGATGTTCAGAACCAGTGATTGGGTGTCATCACATCCTAAATAATAACGAGATCTTAAGTTTGATAGCATTGAAAGGTCGCAACCGTCTCCTCAAAGGAAAGTAGAGCTTTTTCAAAAAAAAAAAATATTTTGAATAACGTCCGAAATAATTATCCCCTGTAGCACTACACCCTTCTACTGCATTGCCTCCAAAGAGTAGCATCACATGTTTCGTATTGTCTATGGGAGCCTACTCTGAAAATACGAATCCAAATCTCTTTCATCATTTCATCAAACATCTTTCAAGCTGTCTCAGTTGCGAAGATTTTGCACTGAAAAGTGATCAATGAATTCTAAATATAACAAATGGGACCTAGGCTTTAAACTATATGATCATAGGGTTTTCATTATTTTTGGGATGTTTGGTGAGTGCAAGGTGCAGGCATGATAATTTTACCTCAACTCAATAGAATCTATCTCGGTGCCGGCTTATCTTGAAGAAACTAAAATCTTTAATGATAGAATCAATTGAAAGCAGACCTGATCTAATCCTATATTTAGAAAAGTAACATATGATTTGTATACTATGGGCTTCATTATTGATGTGAGATTGGCAAATCATTTTTGTTTCCTAATCCAATAAAATGGGATTAGACAATCTCATTTAGTCTCAATCCTCATGCCATTCGATGAATCAAACGCGCCTTAAGTTTTGAACGGATTCAAAATAAATATTGGCTAAACTACATAATTAATTCTTTTACTTAGAGGATCGTGTCATTTTAATCTTAAATTTTAAAAATTATAAAAATAATCTAAACTTTATATTTTGTACCTAATTAACTCCTAATTTTTAGGATTATTTTTATATTTTTTAAAATTTAAAGATCAAATTAACATAACCCTTAAGTATAGGAATTAATTATATAATTTAATTTAAATATTTTAAAATAAAAGTTTTATTATAAACGATGATACCAAATTGATGTAGATATACTCTGCACCAAATATATATATCTATTAATATTTTTTAAAATATTTTTTAAGACTTCAAAAAAAAAAAAAACTTGCCTCTTATACGATAGGATGTTTTAAAGGGTTTTTAAATATTTTAATATAATATTTTAAGATAATTTTAAAAAATAAAAAGGATGATATAAAATGGAATAAAATTAAAGCTGCATTTGATATAAATGATAGGATGAGATAAAAGGAAGAAAAAGGTGAATAAAAATAGATATAATAAAAAGTATTCTATATTTTGTTTGGTGATAAATGATAATATATTAGATAAAATAATTATATTTTTTAAAAAAATAGTAATTATTATTATGAGCAACGATAAAAAAAAAAGATAGCATAAAAAAAAAATATTTTACGATTCGCGAGTCCTCCTCCTCTTCCTCCTCCTCCAATGAAAGAATTCAGAACAAAGTTTCATTCTGCTCCATAAAAAATAAACATAGAAAAGAGTCGACAGTTCAAAGTACGAAGCGCACCCAAAAGTTACAGAGAGGCGCGGTGTCGCGTCAGAAAAGCCACGTGGTGTTCAGATTCTCCAGATACGGAATCCCGATATTTGCATCCAGTGGGCCCTACGTTGCCTTGTCCTCCACCGACCGTCCTCAGAGAAAAACAGCTTTCTCGTGACTCCGGTCCGTCGCACCAAGGGGGGAGGGCTGGCTGACACGTTCAACACACGCGGCATGACAAACAAGCGATGGATGTGACCCTGCGGCCGATATTTTTCACCCCCAGGCGCCATGATCTTACCACCTTTCGTTGGAGTACAAGTACTCATTGTTGGCTTTTGTTTCCCTTCTTACCTGCCTCTTCTTTTGGCATGGAAAAAAAAGATATTTATGAACAGCTTCAAAGAATATTACCCTCCGTCATGGTCTCGTCAGCTACCATATTTCATGCTTCATCATTCTTAATGACATGCCATCTGTCAACCATCGTAGATAAATCATTATTATATTTATATATATATATATATATATATATATAACTAATGATGAATAATACAACAAGGTTTGGATTAATCATAAAAAATTATCATATATAGTTTTGATCTCAATTTTTTTAAAAAAATTTAAATTATTATTTATTATAATTAAATTTCTAATGTTATAATAATGTTACATTCCATCATTAATAGTTATGATTTATGTTATAAAATTATTAATATATATATATATCAATATTATTATTATATAAATTAAAAGTGTATTTATTCATCTCTTTTATCTCTTGTGCATATAGTATATATATCTGGGGTGATCTTAAAAGGCTCTAATCACATTGATGCGGTATAAAAAAAATAATTATATTAATATTAATAAATTGGATTGTAGTACTTAATTGCTTGTTTGATTTTTTTTATAAAAAATTTGCAGAAAAAAATATTTTGGTGAGAGAAAAAATGTTAAAAATAAATATCATTCTATTATGATATTTATTGTATAAAAAAGTTTAAAAAAATGTGTTTTTTTATAAGGAATTGTAATATATAAAAAAGTTAATATTTTTTTTGAGGAAATGATTTTTAAGCGCTCATTTGATATTTTTATCTTTAAAAAAAATTTATACCGTAATATTAATTTTACAATAGAAGGGACGAAGCACGCAATTTTCCCTCCTCCATCGGCCGCGCACTTATAAAAAATTATAATTTTTCGACTTGAAATAAGGGCCCCGTCAAGTCCATCTAGCTATTTAAAATTAAAACTCCGTGCACCGATTCGCCGCTTACTTCACTCGAAAGGTATCGTTTCTATATATATATAAACCTAACCGAACCGAACTCAAAAGCTCGCTCCACACCTCCATTCGCGGCGCCTTCTTCTTTCGCTCTCCGCTTCGCCTGGAGAGAGCTGGACGGGACAAGAGAAGAGAGGAGCCTTCATGTGAGAGATAACTTCCCCTCTTTCTCCGTGCCCTCTTCCGAGCTGCCCAATTATCCTTATATTCGCTCCAAATTTCTCATATTTTTGATGAATTTTGGTGCCACTTTGTCGATCTTTCGTTCTGACTGTTTCCACCCCCGATGCCCTAGGGTTTGATCCAGTCGCACGAGAAATCCGCTCGGGGCTAGGGCATCTGCGTTCCATCTTTTAACGGATCGAAGCAGTTATGGTGGGGAGCGTGGGGAAGGGGTCCATGGATCTGGAAGAGAAGGTGGAGCCGCTGCCGAAGGAGTTCGATCCGAAGGAGATCTCGGGTCCCGTGGCGTCTGAGCCGAATGGAGTCGCGAAGGAGGGGAACGGGGAGTTCCGGGAGATCGTGCTTGGCAGGAATGTGCACACAATGTGCTTCGCCATCAACGAGCCGGAGGCGGACGACGAGGTCACTGGTGAGAGGGAGGCTTATATGGCCAGCGTCCTGGCGAGATACAGGAAATCCCTCTTAGAAAGGACCAAGCACCATTTAGGTATGATAAACGTTTCTTTCTAAAATAAAAGTTTACGATCTGAGATTATTGCATCTTTCGATCCATACACTACCAGATGTAGCTCTGCTTTAATCGAAGCTGTTCGCAAATTTTGCATGTGAAATTTGGAAGTATGCTGAGATAGAGGATTTTGTTTCACTTTAAGCTATGCTTTTTTTCTAGGAACTCCATGAAAGATCGCATTTTAGTTGCATCTTATTTTCTTCTCTGGTAACTAAGGTAATACAGGATCTTTTTCTTTAAGCACCCAGATCACACTGCTGGTAGTCCTATATTCGGGTATTTTGATTGGGATGTATGATACTGGACTTTGTTCACCACCAGTAGGGGCACTTTAATTGGGGATATGTGCAGGATTCTTTTCTCCAAGAGGGCAAAATTTTCCTCAATCTCTTCAACCAGTGTCTCTGTTAGAGCTGGATATCGGAATGCTCCCAAGTAAAACCAAGAAAGTAAAAGAAATAGTTCAATCCAGCATTTGATTAGTCTAACCAAGCAACAAGTTTCACCATGATTGCTTAATAACATTTTAATGTTATTCGTCTTGCGTCTTGTGCCTCTGGAATACTTTGAAGCACTCATAGTTTAGGCACATGTTTATGTCACAAATGTCTTGTATTCCTTGTATCCAGACGTATCACTATCCTGAATGTGGTAAGATCCTCCAACTTCTTGCTTTCTTTACATCCTTGGCCTATATGTTCCAAGCTTTTAACTGTCTTCGCACTGACTATTGCGAAGATAAACCTATTGGAAAAGTCTTGCAGCCGACTCTTGATTCAGTCAAGTGAATGATATTGAAAAGGAAGATACTTAAGTTTACTTCCCTGTAATTGTGCACTGATCTGTAATGGTAACCTTTCAATTATAGAGGTTTGCAGCTGTAAGAGCCTTTAATTCTTATCTATGAATGCTTTGATCTTATCCCTACAATTTTCTTTCAGAATATAAAAAGAATCTTTATGCTGTTGCATCACAATGATCGGTATTTATATGACAGCTGTAACTAGGTAATTATTGGAAAATGCTATTTAGTTCATTCTCCACTCCTATCATTTTGTCAGATGTTCAGTATATATTGCTGCAAGTGGCCAAAGAGCATCTGGTATCAATATCTTGCAGGCCCAACTCGCCTTATTATCATTTTTCATGAACTCAGTATTCTTTAGTGTTATATTTTAAAATTTAACTCATAGGGAATCCATTATTTGCTAAAACATGTCAGTAGTGTAGCATAGAAATGGCTAAATTCTTCCATTTTATGTCTGATAATGGTTCTGTTTTAGGTTACCCCTACAATTTGGACTTTGATTATGGTGCTCTGGGTCAGCTGCAACATTTTTCCATCAACAATCTAGGTGATCCGTTCATTGAAAGCAACTATGGCGTCCATTCCAGGCAGTTTGAAGTGGGAGTATTAGATTGGTTTGCTCGTCTTTGGGAATTAGAAAAGAATGAATACTGGGGTTACATCACAAATTGTGGTACCGAAGGGAATCTGCATGGTATTCTTGTCGGGTCAGTAACTTACAGTTTGATGTCTAGGAAATGATTTAGTAACACAAATGATGTGCACAGAACCCCACCCCCATTCAAAAATGGGTGCACACACACAAAAAAAAGAAGAAAGAAAATAAATAAAAGAAAGAAAGAGGTGGAGCTTTCCCATTGCTCCTCTCTCCTGCAGCCTGTATGGCATCAATACAAGAATGAGCAATGTGTAGGCAACACCATCAGTTCTATGACATATTTTGTGCGAGATTCTGGTATTCTTCTTTGGAAAGATACTCAACTCAACTCATCTAATCCTTTTTCTCAACTACATGGGGATTCTTCTTTGGAAAGATGAAATATAAAATATCTGGTTATTTGAATTTTAACACTGCTATGCTATTTGCAATTGGCTGCAGGAGGGAAATGTTTCCAGATGGGATCTTATATGCCTCAAGAGAATCTCACTACTCGGTTTTTAAAGCAGCAAGGATGTATCGGATGGAATGCGTAAAGGTTGACACTCAGGTCTCGGGTGAGATTGATTGCAAAGACTTCAGAAATAAACTACTCCAAAACAAGGAAAAACCAGCCATTGTCAATGTCAACATTGGTAAAATACCCTCCATATTTTCTTTTTCTTGCTTCCATGCTAGTTTTTTTCTTGGCTTTCTAATTTTTATTATCTGCAGGAACAACCGTGAAGGGAGCAGTCGATGATCTTGATCTGGTTATACAAACTCTTGAAGAGAGTGGGTTTAAAGATAGATTCTATGTTCATTGCGACGGCGCTCTCTTTGGGCTCATGATGCCATTTGTTAAGCGGGTATGGTCCTTTTTACTTAATTAACTTATGCCTATCAGTATTCATTGTGATGGTGCTCTCTTTGGCCTGGCATTCAAATTCCTAATATGGGCTATATATTACTTTTGTGTTGGACAGGCACCTAAAGTAACATTTAAAAAGCCTATTGGAAGCGTGAGCGTGTCTGGCCACAAGTTTGTTGGATGTCCGATGCCTTGTGGCGTGCAGATAACCAGACTGAAGCACATCAACGTCCTTTCGAGTAACGTTGAGTATCTTGCTTCCAGGGATGCCACCATCATGGGCAGTCGCAATGGTCATGCCCCAATCTTCCTCTGGTATACCCTGAACAGAAAAGGTTACAGAGGATTTCAGAAAGAAGTCCAGAAGTGCTTGAGGAATGCTCACTATCTAAAAGATCGCCTTAACGCAGCAGGAGTTGGTGCCATGCTCAATGAGCTCAGCAGCACTGTTGTATTTGAGAGGCCAAAAGATGAGGAGTTTGTCCGCCGCTGGCAACTTGCTTGCGAGGGAAATATTGCGCATGTGGTGGTCATGCCCAACGTCACGATTGAGAAGCTTAATACTTTCTTGGACGAACTGGTTCAGAAACGTTCTTGCTGGTTTGAGGATGGGAAGACACCGTCTCCCTGTATTGCAGCAGACATTGGTGATGAGAACTGCCTCTGTTCTCTGCATAAGAATTGACGGATTATTGTATTTAGAGGCTTGTTGTTTTTGTTGTTTGATGCGGTGAAACTTGTATTTCTTGTTGCTTATTGTTGTAGGAAATAATTTTTGGTAATCATGGAGGAAATGTTTTCAATCTTTTCTTTTCCAATATCGTTCTTTCTTTTAGTATCAAACACTGAGGACAGGTAAGGAGTTTACGGTTTTTATTTCTTAAATTTATATTTCTCATTAAATGAGATCATATTGTTTGATCTCAATTTCCCTCTTTACAGTGGTGCTAAGCCAGAAAAAGCCTATTTTGAGTATGAGCAATCGTTGATGGATATAGGCACTTACAGAGTTTTCTCCCTGCAACTGAGGATCCATGCACTAATCTACATTTCTAAATAATAAAAAATGGGGATTTGTAGAATGACACCTACCTCATCGGGTGGGTTTTCAAATGGGGGGGGGGGTTTTGGGCTCCTCAGATCTCCGCTTAATTTTCTAAATTTTTGAATTTCTATTCGGAATGAAATTCTTTCTAAAATTCACATGTTACTTAGATATTTATTTATTTTTTTTTTTTTTTTTTGTATCTGCAATTGTAGTTCGATTCACAGATATCAACTTTGGCTGAAGGGTTGGACACCTGCAACAAGACTTTTGTCTCCAGCGGCCACCAGATGGAAGCAAGTAAGCATTTGATCGACTTCGGTTTTCCTTCCAAATTTTTCTTTTTAATTTGAGTTTCGCATTCTATTAATACATCGAACTTGTCAATATTTGCAAAGCCTTTCATATTGCAGAAATTAGAGAATTAAGACCACCATTCCTCTGATTTCATTCCCTTGTACATATCAATCTAGTCTAGTGTTAGTTCCAGCTGTTTGGAGGATGCGTTTCTAGTTTGTAGTCTTGGGCATTCAATCAATACACAAAAAAAAAAAAGGGGGGGGGGGTTGGGTTTGGGCCTTCAATGTTCAGATTCTTTTTTTTTTTTTTTTTTTTTTCTGAAAAATTGGTTTTATCATGCTAAAACCGTGAGACAACCTACCAGAAAAATAAACCTTTAACCTGCCATCCATTTTTCTTAAAAAAAAAAAAGAGAAAAAAAATAAATAAAAGAAGAGAGCACCTTTTCTACGTTTTAAAGCTGATAAAAAGGATATCTCACTTCTTGCCTGCATCGAAACAAAAAGGACCAGATGAATGTAACACGCCAAAGGCCAGACACATAAAATCAATGTATCCAAGACCTCTCTTTCAGACTTCCCTCTCTGTGTCATGATGCAACGAAACGATGCCAAAGACGATATAGGCAGGTAGGTGACATGGAGCTTTCTTTTCTCTTCTTGCTAAAAGCTCTGGTCGTTGTCACGAGTCACCTTTCATACAATGGAGATCACCGCATGGAAAATGATGGCTTCCTTGCAAGTTGCAACCACCAATCCAACATCTTGGTGGCCAGATCATATATAAATTACGAGGGACATAAGATCGAAGAAGCTAAGAACCAGTTGTTATCATATATAAATTACGAGGGACATAAGATCGAAGAAGCTAAGAACCAGTTGTTAGCCTCGCTTGCTTTCGTCCTATGAATAGCATTTATCTTGGACAAACTCAAGCTCAACATCTTCCTTGCTATAAACACGCAAAAGAGATCGCAGTAGGCAGAGGGTAGCAACAAGAAATCTCAGTAGAAACTGGTGACAGAGGATTGCACCTGTGATCGTATCAACAATGATGGCTTTCATAATTTAGTGTCAGTATCTTGTAAGATGAGAATAACTGGAACGTGCTATATAGTTACTAAGAGTCAGTCACAATAATGGTAAGGGCAGGCACATTAAATACCAGAAGAAAAACCTTTGAGACTAGACACGTGATGTGATCATCAAGCACAAGAAAAAATTAGTTGTTGAATCAATGACCTTTAACGGCAGTAGCCAGACATGATTTTAGGACATCATTCAATTCGAAGGACTGGGACATAACTCAAGCGTGACATAGTTACATGTAACCAGCCTTTTCTCTTCGTAAGAAGCCATCGTTGTGTTCTGGCGAGTTCTACACCTCCCAACCTTTTGCTACTGCATGCTCCGACTGTTATAGCTTGTCCTGGCTCCCCAAAATCATTAATCACTCTAAAACGACAGCTAAATATATGTAGTACGAAATCCAGTCAATATATCAACGGGCACTGATTGTATTTAGTAGCTCTCGATTATTAATAAAAGCCATAGCATTCCAGCTCAACGGGCACTGATTGTATTTAATAGCTCTCGATTATTAATGAAAGCCATAGAATACCAGCTCTCCTGTTCTATGCGTCAATAACTTCCATAAATATTGGTTCATCTAAAATCAAGAGGACCCAACTCAACTCAACTTAATTCATCTAAACCTTTTCCTAACTATATGAGGTCGGCTACATGAATCTACCAACTTCACTATGCTCTATTCAAGACTAAATTGATATTCAAATTGCAAATAATTATATCTTTTTTAATTATTTTTTTATATTAACTTAAATCTACATTTATGTTATCATTACCATAACTTATTAAAAGATCACTCTTTCTAATTGAAACATTTAAAGGTTTTCATTGTATTTGTCTAAACCACCGTAATTAATTTTCTCTCATTTTATCTTTAATTAGCGTTGCTCCTATTATTTTTTGTATATGTTTATTTTTTTTTATCTTTTAAAGTTTACCATATATTCATCGTAACATGCACATTTTTGTTACACTTAATTCACATATTGTTTTAGTATTGCCCAACACTTTCTTTCATACAACATAGTTGGCTTAATAGCGATTTTATAAAATCTCTCTTTCAATTTAATGAGATACGCCGATCATACAATACTTCAAAGCACTCCTATACTTAATTTATTATGCTTAACTCTATGATTACATATTCACATCTAAAAATAAGAGGACCCAAATCTTTTAAAATATACTTCCAGTCAAAGATCTTGGTTACCAATATTATTATAGTTGACATACAAAGAACTACAATTCCCTAGAAGACATGCTTTAGTATACATGAAATATGCTTCACCTAGCTGAATTCCATTTGGAGATATAGTCACAAAGTAGCATAAAATGCAACTACTGATTCATTATGTCCTCAAATGAAGTCCATGAGTCATCCAGAGAGAGACCTCTCATTGACGGGCAATTTGAAGAACTCGGAGATGGAGATGGAGATGGATGGAGATGGATGGCGATGCTGAACCTGATGTCCACTCTGGTGAGGCAACTGTTGCGAGTGAGAGATATAGGGTGGAACATTCTGCTGAAGTCCTCCACTGAAGCAATTCCCATCGATGTTTGGAAGCTGTCCAGTTGCTATCTTGAGCCGCTGCACTTCTTCCCTCAAAGCCTCATTCAAGGCTGTACAAGAACCAAAAAGCCTTATACAATCACTAACATAAATGAGCTAAGAATTCCACATATTCAGTGTTCTTGTCTTTGAGTAGCAGATAACAAGTTTTTTTTTCCTTGAAGAGCCCCTGCCAGAATGACTGATCCCAATTTGTGAATCTGAGAACAGTTTCAACAAGATTGCATTGTGAAATTATGACAATCTTGCCATCCTTCTACTGAACATTATTGGCTCTAGAATTCAACAAAGTTAGGGAAGAAGATTTTGCACACGTTTTGCAAACAACTTGCACCGCTGCAGTTTTCGCTGGTTGGTAAAAGCAATTTTTTTTTAAAAAAAAAAATCCAAGCAAAACTACTGCAGTTCTGTCCATGTTGTCTGACTGGTAGACGAAACCAAAGATAATCGACAAGTTCATGTACAATGTAGCTTATAATTCCCCTAATGCCAAAATTATGGGAAGAGTTAAAGCGTCTTATAAAAATATAACTCTTATTTATCATGAATATTTTGAAATTTTTTATAACTCTATTTATCATGACTATTTTGGAATCTAGTTCCCATGTAGTTGGGAAAAGGCTTAGATGAGTTGAGTTGTATTTTGGAATCTAGTTGGCATATCTAACAATATAGTGCTTGATTTTATTTACCAACATCTTTAACCATGAAAAATGAACACAAACACCAAAAACTTAAGCTTAAATCAGCAGAGAAGACAACCAGAGACATACCATCACGAAGTTGAGCCTGTTGCTCCATGGCCTGCAACCGAAACTTGAGTTCCCGGTTCTCTGCTGTCAAACCAGTAGTGTCCCTCTGGGATATTATAAAAACTGGGAGTTATGGTACCAATGGTGAAGAAGTACACATGTTACTTATTAAGGAAAGCTTGAAGGCCAGTAAGGAATATAAATAAAAAATAGACTACAAAAATTCCTCATTACTGTGGAAAAGCAAATTGTTTATTCTTAACAAGAAAGTATCTGATAAAAAAACCTTCAGCAAAAGTTTTCGATCTCATAAGGACATAAAGTAGCATTATATATATATATATATATATATATATATATATATATGTAGACCATTCTGCAGTATATCTGGTTATATTTGGACGGATAAAAGTATACGTTTAGCCAAAAGTTGTCTGAATCAAAATGCCAATGCCTTTAAAACTAAATAGATCGGAACTTTGACCTATCAAGTCAAGGAAAAACTTCCCCAGATAGTAATGGTGGCATCATTGATAAATTACATCTAAACAAAGGCATGATGATGAACAAGAAACCAAAATCAGAAATTCGATTCATGACTCTTCAATGGTACCCTGTTCTCACTTTTTTTTTCACTGTTCAATCATTCCACTTCGCCACATTCTAAAGTTGCTGATATAAATTATAGTGGAGAAGCCTTCAAGAATTATCCCCAATATATTTTACAATGATCCTGACTCCTCAGCAGCAGTAACCGAGGGTCCAACAATATTATCCATGGACCTGCTGAAGATTTGGTCTAAACATTTCCTAGAAACTTCACAAAAAAGACCCTTTATTTTACTGAAAACACTATCTTTGGCGTAGTTTGATCTTTAAATCATTCTTTTTGTCCAAAATTACCTCTATAGGATTTTTCTAACATTATATCCAAAAATCTTTGTTATTCAATACCATGTTATGATGAGTTTGCATTTCCAAATGACTTTTCGGCTTGCAAATTGTGCCTATATTGTGTAGCAACGTGCGGACTAGCGATTGTGAGTATATATGAACTGAAAAGCACAAATTTTGGTTTTCAGGCCTGTGATACTTCTCATTGATGGAAATCAAATATTTGCATCTCCAGATACTTTTCTTGCATGATATAATGGGGGAAAAGATTTCATTTCCTCGTCCAATTAATTCCGAATTTGCTTGCCACACCCCTTTTATTTCCTCAATTTACCTTTTGATCCGATCAAACCTAACATAGATCTAACCCATGTCTTCGTTACCAATTGCTCATCCTCATCTATTCTGTAACCATTAATTAAGCAACTAAAATTACCAAAACAATGAACTGGCTTAATGTCGATTCCTCCAATCTAACCATCAAGCCTATACCAAGCCAACAAGAAGTTTCACTTTCTTGAAGCACCTTGACCATATTATCTATCACAATGAAACAGTATTGTAAAATAACATCTGTACAACTTTCTTGTCCAACGCTTGTTTCTAGGATTACTCTAACGCTAGCAAGAGCTTGGAATTTCCCTATATCATGGGTCCAAATTTTTCCGTTTTAGCTTCACAATTGTTGGTCCCCAGTTCATGGTGCATATTTTCCGAAGTGACACCATTTTAAGTCCATGGCCTTTTATACTTCACTTGCCTTGCTCTCAGCTCTTTCTTCCACATCCTTTTTTTTTAACAAAAAAAAAGTGGCAGCATTATCATTCTATCCTTCCTTACCACCATCAAATAGAGAATGGCCACCAGAGCCTACATATATACTAATATAAATACACATACAAATCATGATGGTAGATTTTCAAAAACAAAGGAGAAGAAAACAAAGGAAAAAAGCGGATTCAATTCAGGTCCTTAACATGACATGACAGGTCACAAGAGCTGCAATTCACATCATTCCCTAATTACACTACTAAAACACTACGGAAGGAACAATATCAGCCATCTACTACTACAGGCACATAGCAATGCTCATAAATTATTAAAAAAGTCTTAACTTCAACATTAGGAATCTTTTAACCAGGTTCTCCTTGTGCTTTGCAATGTTTTGAAAACCGGATCGAACAACGAACCGGCTTAACATTTGGATCGTGGGTTAATCGGTTCGACTGGATGAACCAGTTTGGTCGGACAGGATAATACTATAATTAATTTTAATTTAATAATATAAAATAATATAATAAAAATATAATTTAAATAAAAATTTTAAAGAAATCTAAAAACCGGGTTGGACCGGTTAAAACTCGGCTGGTTCAATGGGTTTTTTCAGTTTTTACATGGTCATATAAAAGTCAACTTTAATAATAAAACCGGACCGGACTAATGACCGGTTCCCGATTGGACCGGTTGGACCAGCCGATCCGATCCGGTTTTCAAAACATTGGTGCTTTGAGCATCTTACTTGGTTTGAACCAATAGTTTTGGTACTGGTGTCGTAAACTTCAAATTTTGTCCTTTGGCATATAGTCCTAAATGCTTCTATTTCATAATGCATTCACCTTTATTTATCCATAATAACCTAGATATGATAAATTTTCTTACAATTAGTTCCTTTTTAATGCAAACTGTTAACATCAAGCCCATCTTTTCGTACTGTATTATATCACCCAGTCCATCTTGCAGTCAACAACTCTGGAATTCCTGATTATATGATGAGCAAATTAACCTCTAATTTTTTTTTCAAAAACCACAATTTTGATTTTAAACCATTTTCTAATATCCCTTCAAAGTCACTATATAAAAACAAGATAATATGCTTTCAAAGGAAAAGATCTCTTTGGGAACATGATGCATGTGCTCATATGCCATGTGCATGCCATTCAAATCCTGAATCAGGAAAACAATATGCTATACCACTAGTGCATATCACACTATATTTTATCCTGATCTAAACACAAAAGAACTACGTCCATCATTTTTCACTATTACATCAAAGATAAAATTTACATGAACTTAGCTGCATGCATACCATAACACATACCAATGCTTATCATGCATGCACTAATGCAACTAAACCCACGAATGAACCATTCAGCCTGACTTAATACTTCATTAACGTAAAAATACTTGACATTATTAGGACATTTGTTGGGTGATCCCAGCACTTGACATCAGGTAAAGCAAATACTCCCTGATCCCAACAAACAAACATAGTAACTATTAAAATCTAACAAATAAATTTAAGGGCTAGAGTGGAAATCTATGTGAAGAACAGATACTAATATAATAAGAAAAGAATGTAATGAATTATTTCATTCTACATACTTGCTCTTCTTTATATGTATGTGCATAAGCCCCCACCAGACTTTGTTTAAGCTTGTTTAGCAGATCAGGTCAGTTTCAATCAGTTCAAAATATTCCCTTAAAATTTCTGACACAATAATCAGAATAATACAGTTCAATCAATTATAAAATTCTTATACTATCACATCTTATACAGAATAATAAAAACAATTCAGATCCTCTATTGGAAATGGTAATATACTAATGAGGTATGAAACAGACTTGGAAGTTGTCAGGGAATATTTGCCTTTAACTACTACAACGATTCCAGCAAAATAAAAAAAGGAAAATCTGATCTGCTCACATCAGAGTACTGAAAAACAGGGCTACCAGCAATACAAGACCTTGGAGAAGGCATGTGAAACACTATGTAGAAAAGTCTACCCACTCAAGGTTCAAAACATATCATGCTGAAACCCCACGAATGGCCAAAGTTCTTATACCAAAAGTCAGAACCAATACCAAATCCACCTCTAACCAACCTCAATATTAAGATTTGCAATTCAGCAACAATAATTTCTAAATAAAACAACACAGATACAACCAGCATCCATCTATTAAATATAAGGGAAAAAAGGGTATAAAGCCCATTTGATAGTAACATATTAGTGTTTGCTTTTGAAATCACTTGAGAGGGGTCTGCTTCTGTAACCTTGCATTACAATATTAACTAACATAAATAGTAAATAAACAAAGTACATTATGAGGCATCAAATTTGTAAGTGATGCTTGATGCTATGTAAATAGAAAGGTTAAGGAAGGTTCAGACTAGGTGTGTCTAAAAGACTGCAATGAAGAAGACTCTGACCTTAATCCACATAAAGGAACTTGATGTACTGTTGAAATTTACACCACCATGTTGCAGAAAGGAGATCAAATGGCTAGCAAAGCCAAATGGTATTAAAAACAACAATCAAATTGTACCAAGAATTCCATACCAAACTAGGAATCAACCAAGAACAGTACCTATACATTATTCAAGCAGTTATGATATTACATAATTTTAGCGCTGCAATGCCAGCACTCACCTCTTAACCAATAATTTTTTAAGGGGAAAAAGCATCAAGTTCAATAACTTATTCTCAAAGCCACCTTGGCAAGTTCCAAGACAGATACACTTGGCACTTGCAACAGATACGAATAGGATGGACTATAAATAACTATTCCCAAATGTAGCAGAATAATATCAGGTTGGAATATTGTAGCTGGAACTAACAATCCTTGATGAAATACAGATCAAGCAAGATGGACACACATCATACAGGAAGCAAACCTGGCTCTATCAAATCAATCAAGTACTTTCTCAAGAAGGTAAACCTGGCTACATTTTAATATCATCATGCCTAAATCCGGCCATCTTTCTCACCCTTAGATCCACAACAGTCCACGAATCCCAAAGATAGAAAACATGAAAAAGATAGGATGGCTTCGAGATCCACATGGATTCAAGGGTGAGGAAGGTGAGCAAGTCCTAAACTTAGCTACATTCAAATGTAGCCAAGTCTACCTCTTTCTTAAGAGCCATATTAAAACAATTTAGCTTAGATATACATGAGAATGGAGAAAGATAAGCAAAACCAAATGAATTATTGACATATAAATGAACAATAAACTGTTGTTGGCAGTTCAACTCCTACCTGTAAAAGTGTCAGCTGCGCTGAGAGAGTGGTTGCCTCTGTCTGAAGTGTCTGCACCTTCCGTTCAAGTTCACTAGTGTACCGAATCTTCCTCTCTTTTGATCTGGCAGCAGATTGCCTATTTGCAAGAATCCTATAGAAGGTAATCTCTACTTCAGAAATGCAGAATAAAAATAAAATCAGAGGAGCCATACAGATAGATATTGAGCATAAACAAAAATAGAAAATGATACTAGTCCACTTTAAAGTATAGGACCTCTTCATTTTTTCAGCACATAACACACAATCAACATTCTTTTCGACCATGCAATGTTTGCAAACTTTTCATTTTCAAGGAACAAGAGGAAGCTAAAGCTAAAGTTATGGATTTTTTATAACCAAGAACGAGGCAAGAATCCAAGAGAACAAAGATAGCGTATCTTAATTTAATAATACTCTGAAATGCCATCCCAGAAAGAAGAGAATATCAAAGAAAAAACACCAGAAAGAGAGAAGACTTTAGGGGGTTGGAGGACCATTTTGACAAAAATCCCAAAAGCGCGGGATTCTGGACCGTTGAATTTATTTCACGAATCAGAACAGCGGAAGCCCTCGCAATTCGCAAAGATTTAAGGAGGAAATTAATTTGATATAAAGAAGATAAATAAAAAATTTAGCAAAAAAACCCCCTCAAAGACTCCATCAAGGAAACCACACCAGATGGAGCTTGACATTAGAGAATCCTAATGGCAAACTTAATCCACAGAATTCCCCAATATTAGATCTAAATTATAAGGATGACGAGTGCTAATACGAAGTTAATCGACAGATTATGACTAATAAAACCCCAACAATGCGAATTAGACTCGATCCAAGTCCAAGAATAGAAGTTCCCGAAATTCTAACTTCCAGAAATCTCGTGGAATTCAGAGGGGAGAAGAAACGAAGATAGAGGGAAAAAATCGAGCCTTTTCGCCCTCTTGGGGTCCATCAGGGCCAGCTCGGCGAGCTTATTGGGCGTCATCGATTTCTTGGCATTATCTGACGGCGCCGAAGCCAAGTCCCCTTCGAAGAGCGAGGTGGCCCCGTCCATCGATCCGCTCCGTCGGTGAAGCCCCCTCCTATCCTGCACCCCGCCACCGCCACCAACAGCGACGGAGGCTGCCGGCGCCCCCTGGAACGCCAGTCCTTCAAAAAAGCGGCATCGACAGAGAGGCTCCTGAGGTGAGCACCCCCAACGGGCTTCGCCGCCCTCGCCTGCTCCACCGCCGGCGGATCCGACCTTCCAGAGTCGACAGGCGGCGGGCCGCCGCCTACGGAGACGGCGCCGCCGGCGGAGAGGCTGTCATCGGAGAGGGAAGGGAAGTCGATGTCGGAGATGCTGAAGTCGGGGTCGGAGTCAAAGAGGAAGTCGTCGGTTAGCCGGAGGAAGGTCTCGGAGTGGGCTCGCCGGTGGCCGCCGCCGCCGCCGCCGCCGACGCCGTGGGGTTTTGGGGGGATCGGGCCGAAGCGGGGGTTGGGCGGAGGGGGTCCGGTCGGGTCCATCGCGAGGGCCCACGGAACTAGCGGCGGAGGAGAGTCGAAGCGGAGGAGATGGTGTTTGATATGATGGAGGGTAGAGGTAGTCCTCTTGATGGACTTATGTGGGAACGGCCGCGTCGAAACGAGCGAAAAAAAAAAAAAAAGAGAAGAGAGAAGGTGAGACAGGGAAAAATTAAAAATATATATAACGGAAAAAATCTTCTTTTATTTTTATTCTTTTTGGCGGTCAATGGCTTAGTCAAGCGTATCAGCATAACGGTGGATTTGGCCGTCCACGTTGCTGGCTATTTTACCGTTTGATTGGAAATTGACGGTGGCGGATGATGAAGTGGGGTGGATATAATAATGGAGGGGGTTGTCAAAAGTCCAGACGGAGGGAGAATGCGTAGACTTTTATGACACATGTCGGCAGGAACCTACCTGTAAATTTCTCACACGGCAGTTAAGAGATCCCTCCTCGGAATTACTGTGTTATACTTAACACGAACGAACCGTTATAACGAGTCCAACGCCTAAGAGCCGTCATATACCCTCCGAATACATTGATGATTGGTAAAATGAGTATCGGAATTCTATTCCAAAATTCATAGATATGTTATTCTGATTTTTACACCTACGTTTGATTTGTATAAAAATTAAAATTAAAATAATATTTTACTTATTATTATTTATAATTGGTTCACATTGCCAAAGAAATAGATCTTAATATAATTTTAGTACAAACAAAAAAATGTGACATATGATGTGGATAATTTAAAATATTTCTATCGACTTTTAGATTGCGACCGCATACTCACCATTTTTTGCAAGGCACAATAAAGAGAATGACATAAAGGTATTAGGGTATTGACTATTTGATAGGTTTCATCGAGTTCGATATAATGCCGAACAATACATTTTATGTACTTGAAAGCGAATTTAAATAATAAAAATCAAAACTTCTCTTTCAATTTTAGTTGAAAAGCCTCAACCTTCTGACTGTGTAGTGTCACCACTTCCTTAGGCACCACATCCATTATTTCTCTTAATAGTAGTGTCACAAGCGAAGATGGCAATGAAGTTGGTTTGGTGTCCTTGGTGGAGAGAGAAATAGGAGAGAGGAAGAAGAAAGGTGACACCTTATATGCTTTCATTAAGATTGGACTTTGAAAAATAGTAGTCTATATAGAAATAAAAGTGATTCTCAAAGGAGTAGATGAAATGTCAATTCTGCTAAATATGGACTTGCTATCCTTAATGAAAGAGAAATGAGAATGAAAGATTTCACATGAATCAAATGCATAAAAACAGAATAAGGGTTTTCATATCCATTCCTCATTATACCAATGAACTAAACATGTTCTAGAATGTATAATTTTAATGTAAGAATTTTTAAGGATTGCATATATAAAATTTTAAAACACCATGATAATAATAAAATAAGATTTTATTATTGTATTTCATCATGAACTAAATCTTTTTCTTCTTGCTTCTTCTTTAGGTAGTGCTTTTGATGGGAAAAACTAATTGCAACATCTAAGAAGAGAAGAGGACCTAGCTTATTTATAAAAAAATCCTAATAGGCCCTCCCATTATGGGTCACTATTGGGTTCCAAGCCCACATAAATTGTCAATCATATCAATCAATAAAAAGTGCACTCAAGTCCAAATCAAATGAATCATAATTTTAAACAACAGTTAGTTCATCCGGCTTGTATTATTGGACCAAATCCGTTCAATCAATTTTATAAAATTAAAATTACAATAATTAATGGTAACCCACATATGGAACATTCTTCCACTTGAGCAACATTAATTATAGTTGATCAAAATTTAAAAATATTTGTTTGTTTAAAAATGATACTTAGGCTAAACAATTAAACTTAATGTGGCCACAAATTTTGAAAACTTTTAGTCCTTTGACACAACACCTTAGAAAATAATTTGGTCTCAGGAAAGCTACCAACACTACATATGACGATCGTTATGCCCTTTATTGAGATAGGACCAATCCATAATTACAAATGCTAAGAACTTCCACTAATATGGATCATGATGTTGTAGTATAGTAAGAAAATGCATGCCAAATATGATTCTATAAGTGCTATTCTTTCTATCAGTTCACCAAATAATTTTTCATAAAACTTTATGCTCCAACTGAAGCTAGAGAAATCTCATATGACATTTGTAATATGCGTAGCATGTTTCTTATAAAATACCTCAAGGTCCTTCTTTATGATTTTTTACCAAAAGACATACCTAACTGACACTCAAGACTAGCATCAAGTCTCCGATTTTTAATAGCATGATATGTTATGCATCAATAATGTGCACATATAAATAAAAGTAATATGGTATTAATAAATAATGATAATTATCATATGTCAAACAAATGTACCTAGAAAACAAAATATGTTCTATGATAACATATGCAATAAGTCAACTTGTGAGAGTTCAATAAATACAATGCATTCCCACTAATCAAGTACATGAAAAAATCCTGAAACATCCATAGCATTAACATATTTTATACCCAAATGAGTTAATTGCTTGGTCAACCAAATAATAACCATACCTTTTTGTACCAATGTTTTTAACAATAATGTCTCTTTTCTTTATTAATTTTTTAGATTATAAGCTATTTAATCTTCATATATATCTATTAGTATTTTATTATTCTTTGAAAAGAACACAACATTATTGTTACCATATTAATTTTTTTTTTTTTTGGCCTGAAGATCGAATAAATAATCGTGTAAGCCTTAAAATCAAATCCTTTAGTTATATAGCTAGTGTTGCGGCTTCATAGCATGCAATATATATAACCGAGTAACACAAGAAACCATGAGTGTCTTTCAACACTCATACAAAATATGGCTTCTTTAGCTAATGTAAAAATATAGCCTATGGTAGATTTTATATCAATAAAATAATTAGCAATATCAGATACTAAGTAAGTAATTACTCAAACTTATCATCTTCTTATAGACTAGTATAAAACCTTTGTTCTTATCAAGAACTTCATCACTATTTTGATAGCATTTCAATGTTCAAACCAATGTTTGACAAACATTTACCAAAAATACACACTGCAAAGCATTATCTAGTGCGGACCTATGTATACAACAAAAAATTAATTGTACTAATATAAAGTACATTCTTCATTGACTCTCTCTCAAAATCATTTCGGGATACTAGTTCAAGCTGAATATATTACCTTTCATAATAGGTGTGTTAGTGAATAAAATCGTCATTGTATTGATAGTCATGCAAGGAGGCTAAGGCCGACCCCATCCCTCTGCCCGTTATGATATGTCCCCGAGGGATAAGCTAAGCTAATGTGATCCATCGGGTCGCGTGACCTTCCGAACTTCCTGTAGCTCGGTCCTCCCGAGCTTCCTGTAGCTCGTCCTCCCCGAACCTCCCCTGGTTCGTCTTCCCCGAGCTTCCATAGCTCGGCCCTCCCGAGCTTTCTGTAGCTCGGCCTCCCCGAGCTTCCTTAGCTCGGTCCTCCCGAGCTTCCTATAGCTCGTCCTCCCCGAACCTTCCCTGGTTCGTCTTCCCCGAGCTTCCATAGCTCGGCCCTCTCGAGCTTCCTGTAGCTCGGCTCCCCCGAGCTTCCTGTAGCTCGGCCTCCCCGGGCTTTCATAGCTCGGCTTTCTCTGGGCTTCCATAACTCGGCTCCCCCGAGCCTCCTGTAGCTCATCCTCCCCGAGCCTCCCCTGGTTCATCTTCCCCGAGCTTCCATAGCTCGGCCCTCCCGAGCTTCCTGTAGCTCGGCCTCCCCGAGCTTCCATAGCTCGCCTCTCCCGAGCTTCCTGTAGCTCGGCTCCCCCGAGCTTCCTGTAGCTCGGCCTCCTCGGGCTTCTATAGCTCGGCTTTCTGGGCTTCCATAGCTCGGCTCCCCCGAGCCTCCTGTAGCTCGGCTTCCCCGAACTTCCATAACTCGGTTTCCCCGAGCCTCCATGGCTCGCTTTTCTGAGCCACCTATAGCTCGGCTTCACTGAGCGATCCATGATCCAATACTCACCTCCGCGGAACCTGACGCGGGAGAACCTAGGCCTATCGTAACAGCATCCCAGGCAAGGAATCATGTTGAGGAGTGGTCTAGAACCTAACACGGCTACCTGGGACCTACGCACCTACCAGATCTTAAGCCATCAAGGAGCTCTCCTAGCCGTCGATCCCCTAACAACAAGGTACGGATCCTACCGGCCCCACAACGGCCCGATTCGGTTCATCTCCGTATCCCAACAACCTGCGAACCTTCCAGAAGGCGCTCAGGATCCAGGTGACAGCCTATAAATACGACACTCCCAGATTCTCTCAGGTATGCTCACTCTCACTCTCACTCTCTCACTCTCCCCAGTTGCTCGTCGTGCTCTCCCTAGAGCTTCCGATCGGCCGCCCTGGAGAGACTCCCCGGAGAGATCCACCTCCCATTTTCTGTTGATCACCGATCCCCCACTGACTTGAGCGTCGGAGGGTCTTCCGTGGAGGGCCACCCCCAACGCCTCTCGCGTGAGGACTTCTGTGCAGGTCCGCCCCAGGAGATCGACCGCGTCCGAGTCGGAGGACGGATCCCGGCGGCAACAGATTGGCGCTAGAGGAAGGGCCTCAAGTCCCGTTAAAACTTGGAGAAAGGAGATAAGGATCTCAATCTGGAGTAGAACCTCTCTAATGGCTAATCAGAGAAGAGCAACCTCTGAAGCCCAAGACCAGGTCGCCTCCCAGAGACCTGATCCGGTGAGTAGTGTAGCGCCACAGCCTCCACCGATCGAAACCCCGTCGCCATCAGCCATCCCGGTGACCCAGGACCAGTTCGCCACGCTGGTCCAGCAGGTCCAGGCCCTAACCCACCTGGTTTAGGAGCGTTTCGCAGCTCCTCCGCTCCGCACCTTCATAAGGAGGCCGCGACTCCTCCTTCTCCGGCGACCTCCTCCTCCGGTCCACATGAAGCCATGGACCCCCCGCATCGACCCAGAGGGGACAAACCAGTCCCGCAAGGCGGCTACAACAGGGATCCTCCCAGATCTCGGCGAGCCCGAACCCTCTCCCCGGTGTCCTCCTACCATGATTCGACGCCGTCCCTATGCTCTCCTCGCCCAGCTCCTCCTCTTACTGCTGAAGAGGAGATCCGTCGACAGATCCGGGAGATGCACCAGGAGCTGGACGCCCAGGCAGGCCCATCCGCCTCAGCCCAAAGCGGAGCAGGGCATCCCTTTCTCCAAAGGGATCATGGAGGAAGTGATTCCCTCCCATGTCAAGCTACCAGCCGTCGAACCCTACCACGGCTCTTCTGACCCGGACGACCATCTCAGTAGTTTTCGGTCAATAATGATGTTCCACGGAGCATCCGACGCGATCCTCTGCGCGCCTTCCCCTCCACCCTCAGAGGATCTGCCCAAACCTGGTTCAACGCCTTGAAACCAGGTTCCATTGATTCATTTGACGAGCTGAGCCGCCTTTTTATTGGCCAGTTCGTCAGCAGCCGCCACCACCGACGGAGATCTGACTCCCTCTCCGAAGTCAAGCAGAGAGAGGGGGAGTCCTTGAGAAATTATCTTGGCCATTTCAACAAGGCCATGTTGGAGGTGGACCATCTTAATCATGAGGTGGCTATGTCCGCCTTGGCGGGGGGAGTCTCAATGGAAAGCGACTTCTACCTGGCGATGGAAGTCAGCTACCCCCCAAACCTCTCTGATATGATGGCCCTGGCAGACAAATACGCCAGGGTCGAAGAGTCGCGGAGAGTTGCCCGCGCCGAGCTGGCAAAGAAGGAGCCCAAAGGTCCCGACAGGCACCGACCCGCCCGTCGGCCAAGTCCGCCTCGCGCCAAAGAGCTCCCCACTGCCCGAGGAATCGCTCCCGGAGCCTACCCAGGCGATTCGATCGCTACACTCCGCTAACCGTGCCCCGGGCGCAGATCCTCATGGAGATAGAGCGCCAGCTCCCCCGGCCAGCTCCTCTCCGAGGGAACCCAACCCGAAGAGACCCCACCAAGTACTGCCGCTACCATTGGAGCACGGCCACGATACTGAAGAATGCTGGCAGCTGAAAATGAAATCGAGAGGCTGATCCAGCGGGGCGGCTGAATCAATTCAGGAGGGCGCCCGAGCCAGGACAAGGAGGTGACCGCCAGCCCGAACCTCAGCAACCCCCTCCTCCACCAAATCCGCCCGTGATCGGCCGCATCAACATGATCGAAGAGGCCGGCGGATCGAGCTCCAGGAACGATGATGAAGGATCAACGCCAAAGAAGGCGCGGACGGGCGAGCTCTCTTTCTCCGACGATGATCTCCAAGGGATACAGTTCCCCCATGATGATGCCTTAGTTGTATCCCTCAATTTGAATAACTATGATGTAAGCCGGATCCTTGTTGACAGTGGAAGTTCGGTGAATGTTTTGTACCTCGATGTGTTTGCCAAGATGAAACTGCTCACGGAAAACCTTCGAGCTGTGGATTCCACCCTAATGGGATTCACAGGCGATGTCATCATCCCGGAAGGGGTCGTCACCCTGGGTACGCGCGGAGCCTGGCCCCTTGTGGCCACTGTTCACACGGACTTCCTAGTGACCAAACTCAGGTCCCCATACAACGCAATATTCGGCAGACCCGGCCTGATGTCCCTCAAGGCAGTTGTCTCCATCCACACTTATCCATGAAATTCCCCACCGGGCAGGAGTTGGAGTTGTTCAAGGAAGTCAAACCATGGCTCGGCAATGCTTCGTTACCAGCCTTCAGTCCAGAATGCCGGAGGTTGACGGGCTGGACGCTCGGAAGGACTTCGCCGAACAGCGAGGAGAACCAGCGGAGGAGCTGGAGGAAGTGCCGTTGGATGAGGCTCGTCCCGACCGAACCATAAAAATCGGGTCGCTGCTAAAGGGCGAACCTCGGCGCAGATTGATCAAATTTCTCCAAAGCAACGCTGACGTCTTCGCCTGGTCCGCCTCTGACATGCCGGGGATCAGCCCCGAGGTTCTCGTCCATCGTCTCAACGTGGATGAGATGCACAGGCCTGTCAAGCAGAAGAAGAGGAGCTTTGCCCCGGAGCGGCAGAAAGGCCATTGAAGAAGAAGTTGACAAACTCATCAAGGCAAACTTCGTCCGGGAGGTAAATTATCCGAGCTGGCTATCAAATGTCGTCATGGTGAAGAAGTCGAACGGCAAGTGGAGGATTTGCATCGACTTCACCGACCTCAACAAAGCCTGCCCAAGGACAGCTTCCCTCTTCCTCGGATCGACCAGCTTGTGGATGCCACCTCAGGTCATCAAATGCTGTCATTCATGGACGCTTATTCCGGCTACAATCAGATCCGGATGGCCCCGAGGATGAAGAAAAGACCGCCTTCATAACCGACCGAGGTACTTACTGTTACCGCGTCATGCCCTTTGGTCTTAAAAATGCAGGAGCCACCTACCAAAGGCTGGTTAACAAAGTATTCAAGGAGCAAATCGGCCGGAATATGGAGGTGTATGTGGACGACATGCTGGTCAAGAGCAAAGAAGCATCACGGCATGTCGAGGACCTCTCAGAGAGCTTTGCAACGCTCCGCAAGTATGGGATGAGGCTCAATCCAACCAAGTGCGCCTTCGGCGTTAACTCTGGGAAGTTTCTCGGCTTCATGGTCTCCCAGCGAGGTATCGAAGCTAACCCCCAGAAGATTCAAGCTCTCCAACAAATGGCGCCCCCGGCATCTATTAAAGAGGTCCAGCGCCTAACCGGGAGGATAGCGGCTCTCAACCGCTTCGTGGCGCGTTCGGCCGAGAGATGCCTCCCCTTCTTCAAAACCCTCCGGTCGGCTAAGAACTTCCAGTGGACCCCTGAATGCCAAAAATCATTTCAAGATCTCAAGAAGTACCTCGGCTCCCCCACTCCTCAGCAGTCCAACCCAGGCGAGACCCTGTTCTTGTACCTGGCTGTTTCAGAAGGTGCGTCTGTTCGGTGCTAGTCAGAGAGGAAAAGGCAAGGTCCAAAAGCCGATTTACTATGTCAGCAGGCTACTCCGCGATGCGGAGACAAGATATAGCAGAATTGAAAAGATGGTGTTGGCCTTAATCACCTCAGTTCGAAAGCTGCGACCGTACTTCCAGCACATTCTGTGACGGTCCTGACTGACCAACCCATCAAGGCGGTGGTCCACCGCCCCGAGACATCAGGGAGAATGACCAAGTGGGCCGTCGAGCTGAGCGAGCATGACATCCACTTTCAGCCTCGCCCAGCCATCAAAGCTCAGGTGCTAGCCGATTTCCTCCTCGAGTGTACCATCCCGGAGGACGGTTCCACCCCAGACTCCCCCGAAGAACCAAAATCTGGAGCCCGGTGGCTCCTCCATGTCGACGGGTCATCTAACGCTCATCGCTCCGGTGCGGGCCTGGTTCTCACCAGTCCGAGGGGAACCTTTGAATATGGCGTCCGATTCTCCTTCCCGGCCTCCAACAACGAAGCTGAGTACGAAGCCCTGCTAGCCGGTCTCCGAATCGCCCGCAACCTGAAGGTGGAGAAACTTAACGCCTTCACCGACTCTCAGCTAGTGGCCGGCCATGTACGAGGAGAATTTGAAGCTCGGGAGCCGAACATGATTCGATATCTTCAAGAGGTGCGGAGCCTACTTCCCCATTTTTCCGAATTTGAGATTATCAGATTCCCAGATCCGAGAATGCCCGTGCCGACCTACTCTCCCGATTGGCGACCGCGGAGTCAATGGACGCCGAACAAAAGTTCCACCTGGAGACCCTGGAGAAACCCAGCATCGCGGAAGCCGACCGAATAATGCAAGTTGAGGCCGAACCATCATGGTTCGACCCATTCTGAAGTACCTCAAAGAAGGGTCGCTTCCACCCGACCGAGAGAGGCTAGAAAGCTAAAGCTGCAGGCCACCCACTATGTGCTGATCGACATCCAACTTACAAACGGTCCTTCTCCATGCCACTGCTCAGATGCCTTCGCCCGTCCGAAGCAGATTATGCTCTCCGCGAAGTACATGAAGGGATTTGCGGCAACCATCTGGGAAGCCGGTCCCTATGCCACAAGGTGCTACGACAAGGCTATTGGCCGACCATGCAGAAGGATGCAGACGATCTAGTCCGAGCCTGCGACCCATGCCAGAGGCACTCAAGCATCAAAGACTCCCCTCCGCCGAGCCTGGTTCCTATATCCTCCGCTTGGCCCTTCGCCAAATGGGGGATGGACATCCTCGGCCCATTCCCGCTTGCCACAGGGCAGCGGAAATTTCTATTGTCGCCATCGACTACTTCACCAAATGGGTCGAGGCGGAAGCGGTTGCACAAATAACCGAGGCACGGGCCAGAGATTTTGTATGGAGGTCCATCATCTGCCGATTCGGCCTCCCGCATACTATAATCACCGATAACGGCAAGCAGTTCGACAACCCTAAGTTCCGCCAGTTCTGCGAGAGCACGGAATCCGTCACCACCTCACCTCGGTCGGGCATCCCAAGCCAACGGAGCGGCCGAAGTGACCAACAGGACCCTCCTTCAGGGAATCAAAGCTCGCTTTCCAGAGCCCAAGGCAGGTGGGCGGACGAGCTGCACCATGTCCTATGGGCCTACCGCACCACCCCGAGAATCCCCACAGGTGAAACCCCATTCCGGAATGGCTTTCGGCACAGAGGCCGTTATCCCTGTGGAGATAGGCCTCCCATCGCTTGCGGGTGGAAAGCTACTCAGAGGAAGCTAGCACGAACAGCTCCGCACCAACCTCGACCTGATAGAGGAGATTAGAGAGAAGGCCCGGATCAGAGTGGCTGCCTATCAACAAAGGGTGGCCCGCTACCACGCTCCAGAGTCAAAGGGAAAGCCTTCCTGCCCGGCGACCTTGTCCTCCGGAAAGCCTCTGTTTCCAAACCGCTGGAGCAAGGAAAGCTGGCACCAAACTGGGAAGGCCCATACCAAGTAGCGGAGATCATTGGACCGGGAACCTACAAGCTGCAAGATTTGAGGGAAAGTCCATCCCCGGACGTGGAACTCGGACAATCTCCGTAAGTATTATCAATAGGGTATGTCCTCTCTCAATTATACCTTTTATACCTTCCTGTCGGCACATGTTTTCGTAATTTGCAAATGAATCATCACACATTATGTTGCCAAAATTGCAAAAGAAACAGGTGCTGCTTACCAATCCTCGGCACGACCGAGTTCCTTTTGACAGGAATCTCCGAACCTTGGCAGGGCCAAGTAAAACTCCGAACCTTGGCAGGGCCAAGTCTCCGAACCTCGGCTGGGCCGAGCAACAAATTCTCCGAACCTTGGCAGGGCCAAGTAAAAAATTCTCCGAACCTTGGCAGGGCCACTCCGAACCTTGGCAGGGCCAAGTAACTCCGAACCTCGGCTGGGCCGAGCAACAAATTCTCCGAACCTTGGCAGGGCCAAGTAAAAATTCTCCGAACCTCGGGGCCGAGCAACAAATTCTCCGAACCTTGGCAGGGCCAAGTAAAAATTCTCCGAACCTCGGCTGGGCCGAGCAACAAATTCTCCGAACCTTGGCAGGGCCAAGTAACTCCGAACCTCGGCTGGGCCGAGCAACAAATTCTCCGAACCTTGGCAGGGCCAAGTAAAATCTCCGAACCTCGGCTGGGCCGAGCAACAAATCTCCGAACCTTGGCAGGGCCAAGTAAAAATCTCCGAACCTCAGGGCCAAGTAACTCCGAACCTCGGCTGGGGAGCAACAAATCTCCGAACCTTGGCAGGGCCAAGTAAGAACCTCGGCTGGGCCGAGCAACAAATCTCCGAACCTTGGCAGGGCCAAGTAAAAATCTCCGAACCTCGGCTGGGCCGAGCAACAAATCTCCGAACCTTGGCAGGGCCAAGTAAAAATTCTCCGAACCTCGGCTGGGCCGAGCAACAAATTCTCCGAACCTTGGCAGGGCCAAGTAAAAAATCTCGAACCTCGGCTGGGCCGAGCAACAAATTCTCCGAACCTTGGCAGGGCCAAGTAAAAAATCTCCGAACCTCGGCTGGGCCGAGTAAGTCCTAGACAGGGCCGAAAAGCCTTGCGTAAACCTTGGCCAAAGCCAAGGGCTACAAGAAACCTCGGCCAAAGCCGGGGAGCGACCTTAGTTATCAAGTTCCTCGGGCCAACCGAGTGAGCCCTGGTCGCGCCGACGACCAAATCGTCGCCAAAAGAGCAAAGGCGCCTTAGCCGCACCCCAGGCATCGTTTGAAGCAGGGTGACTTCTCGAATACCCTAAAATGAAAACGAACAAAAACCTCCTGATACTCCGGAAGAAGTAAAGGAACTCCTTCTAAGAACCGCCTAGGTCCGCCACTGGTCCAAACAGAGACCAGTGACCCCCCAAGAAAACTTGGTTCGATTCGGGCAGCTTACAAGCCCCAACCAATCTAAATAAACTATGTTCAAATTCGGGTGGCTTGTGCCCTAAACGAAACCCGCCCGTGATCTCCTAAAACAGCTCGAACTTGGGCGGCTGATAATCCCAAACAAATGCTCTGGGAACAAGAATGCACAGTATGACAAATCTTTATATTCATTGATTAAAAAGAAAGGAAGACAACAACGGCAAAAGAAAGGAAAAGAAGCAAAAGAGCCCTCGCTAAGGCTCACTGTCTTCTCCGGAAGCCAGCAAATCCTCCAAACGCTGGGAGAGCTCGGCAACTTGTCGGTGGAGAGATGATATCTCCCCCGTTGCCGGTCCACCACCCGCGGAGGGCCTGACCTCCCTCGTGGAGACGGCGACGTACCCTCGACGACCCTTTCGAGCCGCTGTGGCTCGCGAAGGCCGACGCCAAGGCCTGGCCATCGACCGTGATGTGGGACCCCCCTCCGGACGCAGAGCCATTGATCATGCGCTTAATCTTCGGATGATGCTCTCCTCCTTGAGAAGCCATGTTGAAAGCTACTAAGACGAACCGAGGGATGGCAAAACCAGCACCCCCCGTCCGTATTTATACTTTTCAAGCGAGTATTTCGATCAGTCGGGCCGTAACCACCGACCCGTGAGAATTCGCCACGTATCACCGCTTTAATGGCGCCTGCAGAATCCGAAAGGTCATGCCCCATCCCAAGCGAAATCGGTAATGCGGACGGACTGTTCGGGAACCCCCCTTTCTTCTCTGGGAACGGGGTACCTTCCCAATCTGCCGGCCCCCCGCAATAAATGCTCTCAACACTTCCCCAAGCTCTTTTAAGCTGGCCGCCTTTCGGGAAGCGTGGAAGAAATCCAGCGCCTGACAATAATTCGTCCCCTCGGAAGTCGGTCATAAATGGAGGCCATGTTCTGCCTTGACGCCCCTCACCGAACCTGCAGGGACCTAGCATTATGACTCATGGTGACGACTAAGTCACCCCTCGAGCTCTGAATCTCGAACCTTGGCAGGGCCAAGTAATCTCCGAACCTCGGCGGGGCCGAGCAACAAATCTCGAACCTTGGCAGGGCCAAGCAACCGTTCTCCGAACCTCGCAGGGCCGAGCCATAATATCCGAACTCCAACAAGGTCGAGGCATGAATCTCCGAGCTTCGGCCAGAGTTAAGGAACATATTTTACCACCAAACAACCTCTAAACCTCCGTCTAAACCCGGGCAGCTTACAAGCCCCGACTAGTTCGGATGGCGGGATCCTCGCCTAAAAACGAACGAGATGTCCTTATGTCCCACGGCCAACAACAACAACTTGGCACAGAAGAAATAAATTGAGAAATAGAGCAAAACTTTCTTTATTTCATTGCCATCAAACCGATTACAAATGCCTGAGAGGCATTACAAGAGCATTGAAATGCATAAAATAAAGACGAGCACAAAACTCGGGCAACTGCTCCAAAGCAGATCTGGGCAACTGTGATGCTCCGGCGTCCGGACCGAAAATCGGACAAACCACGAACAGTCAGCTCGAGCCGATAATGGGCGGGCGACATGGACCAACAGTTGCGACCAGCTTCGGTAAATAATGATATCTCGGCGACCCAACCGGGATATCAGAGTGATTGGAAAGGGTGGACGGGATATTACCCCAAACCACCCAACCGAGAGGCCCCCCGACGAGTAGGTAGGAAGCCCGCGGACCCTGGCGCCGAACGCTCTCCCAAACCGAGTGTGTACCGCCCCACCTTGCCCAAACTCAAAGGCAAGGTACCTGCGGGCGACACACCATCACCCCCTCCCATGTGGCAAAAGATTCCCCAGGCGGGCAAGCCCAGGAATCCAAACAGGGAGGAGGAGAAGTTCAAGCGAGTCATGGGGAGCCCGCGTACACTTCCTACGTACGTCCCCAAGGGGAACCACAAAGGACACACGGGAAGCGCATATGTGCGCTCTCCGTGTGATCTCTGCGCCCTCCTGTGCGCTCTCCATATGATCTCCGGGGCTCATCCCCTAAGGGCGAGCCACTCTTCAGGCTCCTTCATCGCCCCAACTATCCGGAGGGGAAAGGCTTATGAAAGGAAAGCTCGACCCTCCCACTCGCAACGCCAGAGAAATGGCATGGTGGAAACTCCAACAGGAAGGAAACTTTGGGGATGGCCTAACACGACCCCTCTTCCCCCCTTTTTATAGGCAGAAATGAACCGGAACAGCTATCAAAGCCGGAAGCCCCGAGATTCAAACACCTAACCCATGCCTCCACGTGGCCTCCCAGGATGAAAGCAGCGCCCCACCGCGCGCCAAGCCCATCGCCTGAACCATGACGCATGCAAAGATTTCCTTTGATCCCGAATCATGGTTGTTAACGCAGAAAATCGCCCACCGATCCTACGGAAACTGACAGATCCAGGGGATCGTCCTACGAAAACGACATCCTCCAATGGCGGACGAATACCTGCATCGTACGCCGAAACAACCCGCATGGAAAAAGACCAGCACAATAAAGGCCTCCCGGAAGGCTCCAAGGCAGCTTTTTACTGGCATCAAAGCCGTATCATCCATTTCGGCAAAACGAAAATCGACTCGCCTGAGAAGAGACAGAGCACTGACAAAACAATTAAGGGGTGCGGACGCCGTGCGTTCCTCGGGAACAAACCCCCAGTCTAATTGCGCGTAAGGCCTAGGCATCACCTAACCCCCCCTTCTTGTGGGGCCAGAGCTGTTCCTATACTTCAAAAACCAATTGAAGTATCCGCTCCCAGCCGGGCTACTTTGTCCTTCGGCCCCAGCCGAGCTACTTCGCCCTTCAGCCCCGAAAAGGCTATCTCGTTCTTCGAATTTTGTTAAACCACCATGTCATTCGGCCTGAGCCAAGTTAAATCGTCTCACACCGGGCTGCGTTGACGTCCGACCTTTTCATCGAGACAGCCCCCACGCCTTAGCCTCTACCAGGGTATTTCGCCAAAACTCGAGACAAGGAACCATTCAGGGAAGACAAACAAATGGAAAATGGCCAATTTATTTATTGATCTCCGGTCGAATTACAAAACAAAAGAGAGGAAAGAAAACACATATGGCCCCCAAAAGGGTCAAGACTTGGGATCAACCCCAGCATCTCCAGCGGCTGCATCAGCAGGGGCGTTGCTTGGCTCTCCCTTCTCGAAGGTGCTACGACGAGATACGTCGGCGGTCGCATCAATTCCCAGGATGGCATCGAGGTCAACATCAGATATTTCTCCATATTCGTCCTCCTCGACCCCCGGGATGTAAGCTTCATAATGTTCAGCATCTAGGCACGACAGGTCCAGGTCCGGGTAAGCCTGGGCAACCTTGGCCCTTGCCTCATCTTCACCCAGCTGAAATGCGTCGGCACAGGCCGCCCTACGTTCGTCGGTGAACTCGGTGGATTTCTTGTACTCCTCCACCGCCGAAAAGGCCCGCACACTTGCCTCGTTTAATTGCTTCTCCAGTTCGGAGATTCTTCGGTGCCTTAAGGCCGCCTCCTCTCCGAACGCCTCCAACCGTCTCTGGAATTCCTGCCTCATCTTATGCGTCTGCAGGCAAAAAGGCTGAGTAAAGCAAAATCGAAAGGTCAAAATGAATGGATCCAATAAGGCCATACCTGATCCTCCCGCCGGGCTAACTCGCCCTCTAGCACGTGAACCCTGTTGAGAGCCCTAGACCTGGCCGACTGGCTCTGGCGAAGGTTCCCTTTTAGCTCGTCCACCCGGGTCTGGGTATCTCCAACTTCCTGACGGACAAAGTCGACCTCATCTGACAGTCGGGCAGCACGTTCATCCGACCACTTTAGCCGATCCTGTGTATCGGCAAGCTCCTTGCTTAGGCGAGTGAGGTGGTCCTGCTGCCACCGGCATTTGCGCTCTCCCTCCTCGAGCTTTTTACTCCAGCCGGCCTTATCTTCAGCGTGGCTAGCTTTCAGCTGGTCCCACCTCTTATCAAAGCATAGCTGCATGAACTTAACCTTGCCTTCATGTTCCGCCCTGACCTGAGCAAGCTCCAAATTAGCCTTCTTGGATTGCTCACGGAAGCCTTGAAGCTCGCCAATCTGAACAGTAAGTCGGGAGGCTCTTTCCCTCTCAGCCGCAAGGATCCTGTTGGCCTCCTCAAGCTCCCGCTGGAGCTCACCAACCTGTGCAGCGAGTCGGGGGGCTCTCTCCCTCTCAACTGCAAGAATTCTGCGAGCCTCCCCGAGCTCCCTCTGAAGGGTCACCAGGGCTCGAGAAAGTTTCTCAGTCGACTCCGCCCTCTCCTTGAAAAGATCGGCCTTATAGCGGGCCCGGGCCCAAGCTCCAACCGCCAGATGCAAGCGCCATTTCAATGCCCTCATGATCAGGGTGCTCTGCGAAAAAAACATGACACGCATAAAAGATAGCCGAGCTAACTAACCAAAGAGCCAACTCGGTGCGATAACTTACCGAGACGCATAGTCTGTGGCGATCCTTGTAAGAGCAAGGTCATCAATCTCGGGGAGGAGGAAAGCCTCGTTTGGCACCCCAGCACTACGGAAAGCCACCTCGACAAGGTCTTCCGGGTAACCCCCTCCAATTGAAGAACTCTCCTCTCCCTGGAATGCGGACCGTATCAGAGCGGAGAACCTGGCGCTTACTTCCGGGTCGCGCGAATGGAAGTCTGCCCCCAGGGAACCATCCAGAACTCCCGACCCACGAGCTTCTTGACAGCCCGGCTTCCGCCGCCAGGGCCCTCGCTTGGGAAGCCTCGGACGTTTCGGCTCCAACAAGGAAGGCCCCGGCCGAAGCATCCCCTTTGCTCGACGGCTCCCCTCCTTCTCCTCCCTCTTCTCCTTCCTCTTCTTTTCTTCTGCTTCCGTCTCCCCAGAGATTTCCCTGCCCGACAGGCCCTTCAGGAACTTCTGCTCCCTCCGGAGCCCCCTGTTCCTCGGCGGGAGGCCCCTCACCAGAGAGCCCCCCGCGAACTTCGGTCGCCGGTCCCACAGGTTCGGCCATCTCCTCATCGCCCGTTGGCTCCCCCATCGACGGCCCAAGCCGGTCCACAGCAGCCGCAGCCTCTTCCCCTACCTCGATGGAAGCGGAGGCTGCCCCCACTTTCTCCTGTGACTTCGCCGAGCCATCGGCCCCCAATGAGGGAGACCGAACCGCCTCACCTGCGGGAGCCCCCAGGCCAACCGGCGTTTCCCCTTCGCCATCATCAGACAAAACGACGACGGGGGGGAGGAAACCTCAGCAGCCTCCTCCGAAACCCCCGCGACTTCCCGATCTTCACACCTGGACAGATCCTCCTCCACCGCCGAAAGATCAGGCACCGCCAGAACTCTGGCAGTTTCGGCCTGCGGCGACGAAGAGCGCCGACTGTCACCATCTCTCCCGGTCCCCCTGGAGCGGGAACCGGAAGGGCGAAGCCTCTTCTCGGACCGAGCTTGCTACCGGAACCAGATCTCCTACGGCGCTTTCCTAGCTCCTCCCTCATCTGGTCTGCGAACACCGACTTTTCGGCTATAGGAGCAATACGATTCGCTCATTAGCTCACACAGAAATCAAAGATGAAGCCACACTGGATTGTCAGCTACGGGATAATACTCACCGCGAGGATCGACGGGACTTAACCCGGCCGCGAAAAGAGCATCCTCCGATAAGAGAACGCTAGCTGGGAGCGCCTGACTGCTGCGCAGCACAACCAAATCCCTCTTCTCCGAATCAGTCAATTCCGGGTGTGCTTCCGGATCCTTCACGTACTGTCCCCAGACCCGAGGGAAATCCAAACAAGTGTTCCCCTGACTATGAGGAACCGCGACTTCCACTCCTTTATCGACGAAGGGTTGTCCGATATCATCTTGAAAGATCTCCGGGGACCGATGTAAGGCCATTCTGAGGCCCTTCCGAGACCAGATTGAAACACACCCTGAACAGTGAGAGGGTCGCTGTCACCCCAAGGCGCTTGCACAACGAGATGAACCCGATAAGGTTGTGCTAACTGTTGGGGGCCACCATGGTGAAACATATATTGTAGAACCTCATCACCTCCCGCACCAACGGATGAAGGGGAACCAGAGGCCTGCCCTCAAGCTCTCCTCATAGCAGAACGTTCCATCCTCTAAGTCGGACGTCACTCTATCCTCCGCTGCCGGAACCAACAAGATGACGTCCGGAGGATCTTGTACAAGCGACGCATCCGCTCCAGATCAGCCAGGGTCACCTCCGAAACCTGTCGCTTGGGCTCACCATGTCCTCGATCGCAAGAGACAACGAGCAGAATCGCAGCGAGAGCAAGAAGATGAAGTTCTTCGAAGGAGAACGGAAGGGGCTCTACAAATAAAGTAGCGCCGCCATAACTCCTTTTGCCAATCGAAACCGCCTCAGGGTGAGGATGGGGCGTCCCAACCTAGGCGTCCGGAACTGTCGCTGCGGGCGCCGTGAAGGTCGGGATTTCCCACGTGGCGTCTCCCCAGCCGCTACCTTCGCTCCTAAGGAATGACGGATCCGCCTCGGAAAGGCAAGATGGCCCCACAGCATTAATTGAGGGCATCATCGCAAAGGCAATCAAATACGCATCCCCAAATGCAGATCACGCCACCCAAGCCCATACTCCTACGCCCGAACCTATGCTTCGAACTAGGGAGTGGGGGGCATGTGTTAGGGGATAAAATCATTGCATTGATAGTCGTGCAAGAAGGCTAAGGCCGACCCCATCCCTCCGCCCGTTATGATATGTCCCCGAGGGATAAGCTAAGCTAATGTGATCCGTCGGGTCGCGTGACCTCCCGAGCTTCCTGTAGCTCGGTCCTCCCGAGCTTCCTGTAGCTCGTCCTCTCGAACCTCCTCTGGTTCGTCTTCCCCGAGCTTCCATAGCTCGGCCCTCCCGAGCTTCCTGTAGCTCGGCCTCCCGAGCTTCCTTAGCTCGGTCCTCCCGAGCTTCCTGTAGCTCGTCCTTCCCAAACCTCCCCTTGTTCGTCTTCCCCGAGCTTCCATAGCTCGGCCCTCCCGAGCTTCCTGTAGCTCGACCTCCCCGAGTTTCCATAGCTCGCCTCTCCCGAGCTTCCTGTAGCTCGGCTCCCCCGAGCTTCCTGTAGCTCGCCTCCCCGGGCTTCCATAGCTTGGCTTTCTCCGGGCTTCCATAGCTCGGCTCCCCCGAGCCTCCTGTAGCTCATCCTCCCCGAACCTCCCTGGTTCGTCTTCCCCGAGCTTCCATAGCTCGGCCCTCCCGAGCTTCCTGTAGCTCGGCCTCCCCGAGCTTCCATAGCTCGCCTCTCCCGAGCTTCCTGCAGCTCGGCTCCCCCGAGCTTCCTGTAGCTCGGCCTCCCCGGGCTTCATAGCTCGGCTTCTCCGGGCTTCCATAGCTCGGCTCTCCCGAGCCTCCTGTAGCTCGGCTTCCCCGAACTTCCATAACTCGGTTTCCCCGAGCCTCTCATGGCTCACTTTTTTGAGCCACCTATAGATCGGCTTCACTGAGCGATCCACGATCCAATACTCACCTCCGCGGAACCTGATGCAGGAGAACCTAGGCCTATCGTAACAGCATCCCAGGCAAGGAATCATGTTGAGGAGTGGTCTAGAACCTAACACGGCTACCTGGGACCTATGCACCTACCAGATCTCAAGCTATCAAGGAGCTCTCCTAGCTGTCGATCCCCTAACGAACAAGGTACGGATCCTACCGGCCCCACAACGGCCCGATTCGGTTCATCTCCGTATCCCAACAACCTGCAACCTTCTAGAAGGCGCTCAGGATCCAGGTGACAGCCTATAAATATGACACTCCAGATTCTCTCAGGTATGCGCTCACTCTCACTCTCACTCTCTCACTCTCCCCAGTTGCTCATCGGCGCTCCCCCCTAGAGCTTCCGATTGGCCGCCTCTAGAGACTCTCCGGAGAGATCCACCTTCTCATTTTCTGTTGATCACCGATCCCCCCACTGACTTGAGCGTCGGAGGATCTTCCGCGGAGGGCCACCCCCAACACCTCTCGCGTGAGGACTTCTATGCAGGTCCGCCCTAGGAGATCGACCGCGCTCGAGTCAGAGGACGGATCCCGGCGGCAACAAGGTGCATCCCATAACTTGCATTTCTATATATTAAATTTACTAGGCATATAATAAATGTAGGTTCTTTCTTTGAGCGAGTCCTAACATACCATGAGATATATCCCTATCAATTTCAATTCTAAGAGCAAAGACAAGATACCAAAAATCTTTTAAATTAAAAGTCTTAGGCAACAACTACTTAGTCTTATGTAGCAAACCAGAATTATTATTGACAGGCCAAATATCATCTACACAAAATACATGGAAGATGAATCTATGCTCACTGATCTAGTGGTATAGACACCGATCAATCTTATTCTCCAAGACTATTTAAAGGTTATTTTATATCTATCCAATGAAACTTTAAATCAAAATGGGCCATTGTTGTCATAATGGTCTTATGAGAACTCTTTGGAAGAAATGGATTAGAGAGTGCTATTATAATAATCTAAAATAATATATCTCTTTTGCCTAGTAGAACTCCTTACAAATGTCTTTACAATGGTCTTTTCCTAATGAGACATTTCAATAGAAGCAAGACCAAAGGGAAAGGGTTTAGTTTTTATTGTTTATGATCTATTATCTCTTATAGGTGTAGGCGTAACACCTTTATGCAATAACAGCAAAGGAATCATAACACATCTATTAGGCTCTCTTATTAATAGTTTGATAACTTATAAGCAACATTAAGTTCAAATTTACTTGTCATGAACTTCACACTGTTAGTGCCATAGGACAAGCAAATTTGTATTCCTTAGAATGCTTTTGATACCCAATAAAACAACAATGGGTAGTCCTAGGATCAATCTTTTCTCAAAAGAATTATAAATCTTTAAGTTTAGGAAGATAACCCTAAGTACAAAAGTAGTTCAAACTAGGTTTTCTTCCTTTCTATAACTCAAAAGGTATTTTGGGAACAAGCTTACTAAATACTTTACCGAGCATATTCAAAACAATCTTAATAGCCTTATCCCAAAACAAATTCAGAAAAGTTAAACTTAATGATCATAAATCTCATCATATCTTTAAAGATGCAATTATGTTCTTTAGCTATATCATTCTAATCAACACTACCAAACATGGTGTACTAAGCTATAATCCTATTTTTTATAAATATTTAGCAAATTGTTGCCATATTTGTTGCTCATGTTTGCCTTAATACTTACTATAATTAGACTTCACAACGTTCGATGATCTTTTCTAATTGTTTTTAAACTTTAATTTTGAAGATCTTCATATTTCTCTTTGACCAGATAGAGATAATTATAAAGAAAGAAGTTATCAATAAAATACTTATAATCATATAACATGGGCTTAAGAGGTCTACTAATATCAATATGCTAATCTCAAGCAAGTTGCGCCATTATTTATTTACTTGTTTGACTTACTCCTAATGCAATCAATAAGGGTCTTCATTTCTTCAAAAATAAGAAAGTAAAATTATCATTATTTTTAAATTTGCTATCTCTCTCACTCAAAGTAAATTATGTACTATAAATTAAGCAAGAAATATGCATTGTATTGAACTTGCATGAAGCCAAAATAATTTACAATCAATATCAATTTCAAAACATGCCATAAATAATCAACTAAAAAACAATAATAATTGAACTGTAAAGCATAAGATTAAATAAAAATAGTTGCAATTATTGTTATAATTAACAAGATTTGATTTAATTTTGGGTTGTAGCCAATCTGAGCTCGTCCATAAATGGGTCCAAACTAAGGCCCATAACCACCATGACTAATGAGCAGGCCCATGACAAATGACTCAAAACAACATATTGGCCCAATAAAATGAGCTAGCCCGTTAAGTCTTCGGCCTAGAAGGGCCTTTGACCAAAAAAGGTCCAAATTAAAACATAGCACAAGAAAGTCTTGCTGCACCAGTACGCACCGCCCTCGGTGATTGGTGTGTGGCGCACATGCATGCCAAGAGAAGAAGCATCGTTTCCTTCTTTGGCATTCGTGCGTGCACACGACACACATCAAACATCGAGCACGTTGCAACTCCTCCTGCACTGCCCCCTGTGCAACAAGGCTTTCTCAATATAGCACATGATTCCATTGGCCCAAAACTAGTGACTCAAAATAGAATCTTACTGTTGGGCTTTATGATGGCCCACGATTAACTTATGACACAAAAATGAGTGGTGCGGGCATCAGGATCAGACAGAGGTTACTGAGCTCATTATGAATTTCTTACTTTATGTTAGTTTGACTTTAAGTCTTATAATCAAGTTTTGTCAGTATGAGTCCAGTGATTTTTATTTGAGTCAAGTCAAGATTTATTGAGTTAAAGTGTAATAAGTTGAAGATCTAAGACCATGAAGAACCACATTCAGTGTGCCACCTCAACAATCACATGGAATCCAAGTCAAAGTAGGCATCATCTACTCAATTAGAGCATCCCAGAATTTTTATAAAGTCATCTCAGCATAAAAAGGAAGCAAATAAGCCCCCTATGGAAAGTGACTTGCCATTCACCCCTTATGGAAAGCAGAATATGGCATCATCCCTGATCTCTTTTCCTTATTTTAAGATGCCGCCTATCTCCTTATTTGAAAATAATATGGTGCCATTATTTTTTTTATATAATTCAAGGGTTAAGGTTAGCTATAAAAAAACCCTTCCTTCTTTTTGTAACAAAATAATAGATGATTAATGAACAAAAGAGTCTTCTTCTTCTATTTTTCTGTGTTCTTAACATTGACACTTCATAAGGGAGAGGATAAGATACCCAATAAATATCCATTCCAATATATATTCCAAGTATCCCAGTGCAAGACACCAAGGTGCTATGATCCTTAGATGAAGTCCTTCTTGCCTCCAGAACCATCTAAAGAAAAACCGAAACATCCGCGAAGCATAGCTTCTTTTTCCAGATGCCCATCCCGGGAGCTGTGTGATCCAATCTTTTAGGACAAAGACCATCATTGCTAGGTAATCAAACCCATCCTTTCTCATAAGTTCTATTTTTTTAAAGAAAAAGCATATTCTAAGTAGTGGTTTCTCAATCGTAGGATCATATTTTCATTATTACTTAGTGAATCATATTCTGTAGATAGTTACTTTACTCTTCATATATTCATCCTTAGTTTATTCTTACTCGTTTCGAAAAGTAAAGCACCTTAAAATCTGAACCATTGCTCTACATTAATCTCTTGCATGGTACATCCCGCATCAGTTTGGTATTAGAGCTAGGCTAGGACATGTTCATGCATAGTGCTAAAATTTTCTATATGCTAAAAAAAAATTGCATTGTTTAGGATTTCACGCCTCCTAAGCGGGTATACAAAAGTATACTGTTATGACCTATGGGAGTAATGAGCTATGGCCGGACATGAGACCCTTAGGTTAAAGTTTTGATGTACTAACTGCTTTCTTGATGTGTGATTACATTTGTAATTGCTTGAACTGCTTAATTTTTTTAGCACATTGAACACCCCATTTATCTTTGCATCCATCAATCGTCTAATTAATCTTTATTAAATCTGTAATTTTTTCTTATTTTTAGATCTACAACATTATATATATATATATATATATATATATATATATATATATATATATATATATATATATGCATATTTTACTTTAGATTTTCATATGTGTGTGTGTGCATGCGTCACTGAATTCACTTAAGGGCAATTTTTCTATCTCAAATAAGGGAAGGATTTCATCACCTTTTCTTAGGCCCAAAACAACCATCTCATCTCGATCCCAAGCCTAATTAAAATTGAGTAGAAACCTAAAGCAAATTTAGGGGCAACCATATGGTTGAGTTCCAAGTATTGTGATGAAACTAGTGCACTCAATCCTTTAGTTATTTCTTAAAAGTGGTGTCTAAGGCTAGGGGTCCGACTGAAAATGCCTTAAGCGGACTTGTAGTTCTCTAATTAGGTCCCTGCGAGAGCGGTGGAAGCCTCCTATAACCCCACCTCTTACCTGACCAGTGGAAAGAATAATTGTTGAGTTGATTGTAAGTTGAATTGATTCATTCTACTTGAGCTTCTAGGTCTAGAAACCCTAGAATGAATTTATGTGTTGCATGACCACCAGGTCAGGAGCCCATTACCATCGGCCCCAAGCCCAATATGGTTTAACCATGGAATCTAATCTCGAAACCCAATTAAGGGCCATTACTGAGCAGCTTGCCCAACTGAACCATAGGTTCACCCAAATGGAGACATAGGTAGGGACCTTAGAAGAAACCCATGAGACCTATATTGAGTATAAGTTTGAGACACCTCTCAACCCTAGAAGAGCCCCATGCCATGATCTAATCTTGGATCTTAATCATAGGAGACCCAATCATGACTTTATGGACAAAGATGAGAGAGCCATTAGGAACATCAGGTTAGAAGCACCTACATTTGATGACAGTCTTGTATACATTGACTGGAAAGAAGATATGGACCAATACTTTGAGTGGTATGAAATATCTAAAGAGAGAAAGTTTAAGTTTGCTAAACTCAGGAGATATACCCATAGCTACCTAGAGAGCCATGAAACTTAAGCTTAGGAAAAGTATCTCCTCATATCCTATCATCAGATACTTTTAGATAATGGCAAAGGCTGAGTCAAGAAAGCAAGACCGTATCTGAATACATAGTCAAATTTGATGAATATGTCATAAGGTGTAGTATAGATGAATCTGAAGCTGTGACCCTATCTATATTTAGGGCTGGACTACGTGAGGATATTCAGAGTGAATTATGTTTAAGAGAAGTCCATGATCTTGAATAGGCTTATCAGATAGCTAGAGACTACGAGAGATTCCAAAGTAAGTATGTTGAAAAATTATTTTTATCTTTGCAAAAAATCCTTTCCTAGAAATTGCTAGAAATATATTATAAAATTTTAAATATATAAATAAAGTAAAAAATAAAAGAAAATATGAATCAAACCAGGACCAAGGAGTGTTAGACACTACCTTAAGATCAGATTTTTGCCCCTTTGTGCAGGTTGTTGGCGATCTATCCCCAAGGTACAATGACCCGGCTCGATCTGATCCTCCTACTACGAGCATGATCGTGTGGAGGTGCAAACCCAATGATTACCTTTAGATGCCCAATAAATAATTAAAAAAATATATAATAAAAAAATATTCCAATTTATCTCTACCTTAATCTGAATCATTGAGCCTATATATAGGCTTAGCCCATAAAAGCTCCAACGGCTCGGCCCATAATGGCCTTAAAGGCCTGATAGCCGTTAGTCCCAAATAACGTCAGAAACGGCTTACAAAATTAATTGTTTGGGTTGTTTCTAGACGTTGATGAACGTTAGCCTTCCAACGTTCATGCAACATGCAACGTGTGTCAGTGAACATCCGTAAGCATTTTTGCTTGCGAGCATTCCCCTCTTTTTTTTATTTAAACTTTTTTCAACAATCCCCTACAAAAGTTTTTAATAAAAAATAAAATAAAATAAATATAACAAAAATTTTAGATCATCTTATGCTGCGCAATAGGTGAGGTGTCATATGGACTTGAACCTCACTTAGTGTTGATTGTATACATCAAAGGAACCATAGTGGATTAGATCTTGAACTAGGTCCTTTGACTCGGACTTCTACTAATTACACACAGTATGGATCAATTGGGTTTAAGCGGTCAGTGCATATTAAAGGCCTTGCGCTTAGTACCTTGATTTTTCATGAGAATTCTTTAAGGTTAGCCCAAACCTTTAGTCACGGCCTAATATGACGATTCTCATATAGGTGAATCCTTCAAGGGTATTTATGACAATATCCTGCAGATAACCTACCTCGGATCCATTAAGAGTATGACTCAACCTTACACAAATTTACTTTGTCACTTTATAAGAGCACTCATCATAGGGATGGGATGAAAAATTCTTCAAAAATTTATGCTCTAATACGATCACTCAATCAGCTTTGTTTCTACCACATTGAACCTTATTCATGGGATCTTCAATCACAGAGGTTGGGTATCCACTGTTGGTGACCAAATAATGGGCTTAAGCCATATCCCCCTTGATGAATCTAGGACTCCACTCCTAGATAATCCCTTGGTTAATTGATTTGCCAAATTCTTCTTGAATTTGACAAATTCTAGAAAAATAACATCATTTTTTTTTTCTTATAGACTTATGACGAAGCCGTATATGGCTTGGCAATGCTTGATATTTAAGATAAAGCCATACAGAAAAATTATAACTAAAGGAGATCACAACTTTTAAACTGAAACAAGATAAAACATGGTGTAATCTCTCAATGACCATTATAACAAAAATACTTATCTAGAATAAGAAGACTTTTGCATTTATATAAGAATGCAGTTATATGCTAATAGCTACACTTGAAAGTAAAATAATGAAATGATGCGAAAATACATCTACTTATAAGCACGCATATATTATGCGCACAAGTGCAAGCATGTGTGTGTACACACATGAAATATATATATAACCTTAAATACCTTCTCCACGATCAACCATCCAAGGTGAAGATCCTTCAAAAGTTAACTTCAAGGCAACTAATGGGATTATTATTAGTTCACAACAGGTTTGCAGTTGCATAATATAGTGTGTATATATATTCCATGTTTTTTTTTTCTTTGAAGCTGCAAGCATATAATAATCACATGAAAGCATAAATCTAAGAGATGCTCATCAATTCTTTATGTAAAAAACTGCTTACAGTCACCACTAAATGAAGTAGCTTTATATTAAAGCTCAATCTAGTCTTTTCCTAGTTCTCTGAATTAACTAAAGCATATAGAGCTAGGTATGAAGCAAAAATGTGATTTAAGAGGTTCCCTTAGATACCCACTACAAAGTATCAATATAATTAGCTTCGCAAGTCATATACAATTTTGTATCCCCATTTGGCTTTATTACTATAAGACGACTTCTAAATTCAAAAGGCCATGAATATTCATCTTGAAGAAAATATAATATAACAGTAAACTAATAGCATTCCAAGTAAATTTACTATCATCAGTCTTGGTAATATATTTGTGGAGTGACCCTCCTAGTCAAGGAGCATGTATAATATCAGGAAAGAAGAGAATAAATATTAAGTCAAATAAAAATTATATAAAATTATTTGGAGTCAAGACAAAGACAAAATTTGCTGTCAACATTATGTCAGCAAGTAGTATTTTGAGAGATAGCTGTGGATGATCACAACTTAGCATAGCAACATTTGCACTATTAATGCCAAGAGTTTCAGGATGGCATAAAAACTTTATATGTTGAGCAAACTCAGAACCAGACTAAGAAAATGGCTGAAAAAGTTAAATATTAGATAAAATATATGCCAAACGATTTGCTAATTTACTGTATCAGAGATAAAGTAAATATTGTAAAGATTTTATAATTAATTAAACTACTTAAATGATAAAATCTAGCAATTTCTAGAAAGGAGCAAAATCTGATCCTTAGCTGTTGAAAATATTTTTGTTCTTTCAAAGAATATCCTTCCTAGAAATTGTTAGAAATATTTTAATACATAAATAAAGTAAAAAATAAAAGAAAATATGAATCAAACTAGGACCGAAGCGTGTTAGACACTGTCCTAAAGATCAGATTTTTGCCCCTTTGTGCAAGTTGTTGGCGATCTGCCCCTAAGGTACAACGATCCGGCTCGATCCGATCCTTCTACTACGAGCATGATCGTATGGAGGTGCAAACCCAATGATTACCTTCAGATGCCCAACAAATAATAATAAAATAATATAATAAAAAAATATTCTGATTTATCTCTACCTCAATCTGAATCCTTGAGCCTATTTATAGGCTTAGCCCATAAAAGCTCCAACAGCTCGGCCCATAATGGCCTTAAAGGCCTAATAGCCGTTAGCTCCAAATAACATCAAAAACAGCTTACAAAATTAATTGTTTAGGCCGTTTCTGGACGTTGATGAACGTTAGCCTTTCAACGTTTCCGTTGGTGAACGTCCGCGAGCATTTCGCTCGTGTTCCCCTCTTTTTTTATTTAAACTTTTTTCAACAAAGTACACAACTTGCAATTCAAGATCCTGAGCAAATTAGGACGAAAGATCATCCAAGAGAGAATAGATTAAAGAGTAGAGTCGAGAAGAAGTCAAAGAGATCAAGAAAAAATATGGACAAGGCATCCGTTGACGCTCCTCCTATGCAAAATTAAATAAGAGCTGGTTCAAGCAAGAGACAGACTTGTATACAGTCAACAAACACCGGAGAGGATATGAAAAAAATTATACCATCTTTCGATATATTATTAGACGAGTTTGATGCTTATGTATTCAATCAACTAACACAGGAGAATATAGTAAAGCTGGGGTATCATAGCTATTTTTTGATCAATTTCCTCCTAGGAGTGTGCGTAAGGCGTATTTTGTAATTAGAGTATGCTTAATAGTTAATAGGGTGCTGGGTGTCGTAGCTATTTTTTTCAGCTAATTTTCTCTTGGGATGTCGTAAGGCTTTTTCTCAGCATAGGTTTTATGAAGGGGTGTCGTAGGTTTGTAACTAGGGTGTCTTAATAGTAAAGCTGGGATGTCATAACTATTATTTCAACTGATTTTCTTTTGGGATGTCGTAAAGCTTTTATCCTAAGCATGAATGGGTGTCGTAAGTTTGTAAATAGGATGTCTTAATAGTAAAGTTGGTGTGTCGTAGCTATTTTTTTTGGCCGATTTCTCTTGGAATATCGTAACGCTTTTACCCTAAGCATGAACGGGTGTCGTAGGTTTGTAATTAGGGTATCTTAATAGTAAAGCTAGAGTATCATAGCTATTTTTTGGTTAATTTTCTCCTAAAATATCATAAGGCTTTTCTCTAGCATGCGTTTTAAGTACGGGTGTCATACGTTTGTAACTAGGACATCTTAATAGTAAAGCTGGGGTGTCGTAGCTATTTTTTTGATCAATTTTCTTTTGGAATGTCGTAAGGCTTTTTTCTAAGCATGAACCGGTGTCGTAGGTTTGTAATTATAATGTCTTAATAGTAAAGTTTGGGTATCGTAGCTATTTATTTGGCTGATTTTCTTCTGAGATGTCGTAATGCTTTTCTCCAGCGTGCGTATTAAGCACGGGTGTCGTAGGTTTGTAACTAGGGCGCCTTAATAGTAGAAGAAACGATACCCAAATAGAAGAAATGACACCTGTATGCCTTCGAAAAAAGAAGAAGAGCCGAGTTATTCTTTTCCAAGGAAACTTTTGGAGGGCAAAAATGTTCTTTGTCATGTGTGCAAAAACTGTAGAACGCTATTAATGGACGTCATGATTAAAATGTAACATAGTATTCCTGTTATCCCATCCCATCGCGTCAGGTCACATATGATCCATGTGGACCAATAAGGAGGGGGCGAGGTGATGTACAAAGACTTTTTCATGGCCCAAAACCAATCTTCCCAAAGCTGTGTTTTACCTGAACTCAACTAGGGTTTATCCCTATTTTCCCAGCGGCTCGTCCAGGATTAGGGTTTTCTACAAGCACCCCCTTGTCTATCTCCCTAATCTCCATCACCCAGTTGGCAAGGAGCATGACCTCTCTTTCTCTTCCATGCCTTGTCGCGACTCCTGGCTTGTGCCTGATCAATGCCTCTGCACGCTAGTCTTTAGGCCGGCGAACCGCTTGCCATAGGTGATGGTCGTGGAGGTGCATGCCACGATGACAAGAGTAGAAGTAAAGGCCGTAAGGCTTTGTCGAATACCATAATTTTTTTAATTGGTTGGCAAGGTTAATCCATGGCGCCGCTCGTCAACTAGGGGTGCAACTTGGGCCGGGTTCAACTCGAACCCGGCTCACCAAATCCGAATTGAAGCGGTACTCAAACCCATCTTTGCTCAACCCGAACTCAAAATATCCGGATTTAACCTAGACCGATTTATAATCGGTTTGGGTTTGGGTTGCAGTTAACCCGAACTTGGGATAACCCGAACCCGTGCCTTATTTCCTCAATTCCTCCGCTCCGCTTGCCCCATCGCCCACTCGCCTTCAAGTCTCAACCCTAGCTCCTGCCTCCTAGCCTCCACTGCTCACCTTCGTGACTTTGTCGCTTCTCTCTCTCTCTCTCGCTCCGATGTCTTTGAAACCGGACGCCATTGATGACCATTCCCCTCTCTATTAAAACCTTCACTCCCCTCCTTCATCTCTCCTCCCCACATCCTTGTTGATCTCTCTGCCCTCCCTTGCTGCTTAAATCTCGCTTGCTCTCTCTCTCTCTCTCTCTCTTGCAATCAATAGCGGTTTTGAGGACCGAGCGAAGGGAACTATGGTGAGGTTGCCGTACTTGACCGCGCTCATGACCCTTTTCAGCTACGGTCTCCTCTTCGCCTTCGGGCAGCTGAGGGATTTCTTTCAAAGCTCATCAATTGGTCGAAATCCAAAGACCTCAAGGTCCCGTCTTTTTCCTTGCTTTCGATTCCTCCTCGATTTGGCTCTTCTAGTTTTCTACCTCTTTCCTTGGGTTATGTGCTGGATTTGGTTTCTGAGAGGGATCTGGTTGCCATTGGAAATAGGAATACACGTCAATCTGCCTAGGGCTCGAGGATTTTTACACCCGCCATCTCTATCTCCGCGTTTAGGTGTGCTCTTGCTTCGATCTTCTATCCGATTTCTCATTAAAAATTCATCTTTTCTTTTCCTAATGCACCAGTTTTCTTCTTATGATTTATGAGCAGTCTCTTACCTATGTCAAATGTACGATTAATGAATAAGAACTTTTTCATATTTCATATTGACAAAAATTATATTCCATTAATCATGATAAAAAGGTTGCCTTTTTAAAAGATTCAAGAATAATTATGGTGTAATTTTCAACCCTTCTGATACTTTACGCAAACAGGTAATAGATATGAGAAAAAGGGACTCTTTGTAGCCTTCGATTATTGATGCCGGTTTCCTTTGCAGAGCAAAATAGTTTTTCCCCCCTTTTTTTTCCTTTTTTGATCTTTGGTTTTTACAACTAGATCTCTGGGTTCAAGAAAATGATTACTTATATTACGCTATCACTATATTTTGTCATAACATGCGATGAATCTAATGCAGTTTGGAGTCAACCAAGAAAATGATTAATCTTTTAGCACCATGAAGTAGTGTGAAGCATAAAAGAAAACAAATATAGGTTGATACATGATGATATGCCAGCATTAACATAAAAAGAAACAAATAACAATATATTTTTTTCATCAACCCGAATTCTAATCCGAAACTTAATCCGAACTCGATTTTTAAAAATAGGGTTAGGATTGAGGTTTTACAAATAGGGTTAGGATTAGGATTAGAGTTGAGATTTACAAATAGGATTAAAATTAGGATTGAGAAAAACTTGAGTTTCATGAGCTCGAATTATACTTCTATCATCAACCATAACTCACCTCACCTGCTGTGCATGGCCAGCCGTGAAAGTCCATTAGGGGAGAGGTAGGGATGGCCGTGGTCATTGGCCCTAAGCCTGGACGAAGTGACGAGACTGGGGAGGAGGGTGGTAAAGCCGTTCCACGATGATTCAACCCTTCATACCATCACCATTATCCTTAACGAGATGGTTGTTAGATTGTAAAAAGAGGACTCATGGTAGACAACCAAGAAATCCCAATCTACCACAATCTAAAATCCCGGCAAAAGCATAAATTATAATGAGACGACAAGAAGGTCTAAATCCATATATGCTGGCTGTATGAAATTTTAGAACATTAATATAATAATAAAATAAAATTTATTATTGTACAATATTTTTTATCATGATTTATACAAAAAAAAAAAAAAAAGAAAGTACTCATCGTATAAACACTTATCTCTATTTTTCTTACTCCTTTCTTAAATACTTTTCATGATGAAAAAAATCAAAAGAGGGACCTAATCTATTTATAAAAAAATTATAATCACTTTTCCATCGCATCATTATTGGGCTACAGGTTGTCAATTATATCAACCAATAAAAGATATGCTTAAATTTCATCAAATATATCATAATTTTAAATAATAGTAAACTTATACAGCTTGTATCAATTTAACTTAACTCATCTAAAAGCCTTTTTTTTTTTCAATGCTTATATGGCTTGTATCATTGAACCAAATTGGTTCATCAATTTTACAAAATTAACATTAATTAATAATAATTTATGTATGAAAAATTTTTAACATTTAAATGTTTAGTATTTACACATAAATGTTTAGAATTTAAACAGCAACGTTTATTAAACCGCAGTCAGAGCTAGCGGAATAACGGCAGCCAGCTGGCGTTGCGTATCTTGGACTATATTCTAACGTGGACCGAGACGACATCCACTGGCGTTAGGTATTGGAATCTTTTGATCCCCTTCGGGGTCACTTCGCTTCGTCCGCACGCGAGGATGTCTTCCCTGGGTCCATACAAGTTTCTATGCGGGATTCAATTTTGTCGTCCGATTCAGCCGTCGTCAGATGATCGTACGGTCTAGGTGGTTTGCGCGTTAAACGGTTCGCGCAGAGAAGAGGGATCGCTTACGTATCCTTCGTCCGCGATCCGGGTGGTCGGAGAGGAGCTTGGGGCGAATTCGCTGCCCGTGGTAAAACAGCTTTGCAGCGATCTCAGCGAATCCGAAGACGACGTTTGCTTACACCGGCGACGGAAGAACGGACGTTGCCCGAGACCTTCTCTGGATCACCGCCGGCGTTCCCGCCTTGGCCAGAGAATGGATACCGGGTTCGGATGCTATCCAGTTTGGAGGTGAAATGGTGAGATCTAGACCCCTTGTTCACAGTTATTTTCTATTTCCATGTTAGTTATGAAAGGCTTATCATTTTTTGTTTACCGTTGACCTGCATCGTGATAAATTGTTCTATAATCATATTTCATAGGCTAAAATGATTTTTTTTGTTACCGTCAAATCGGTTCCTCTAATGTCAAAAATGAAGATTCTTCTCTTTGAAAGCTCCTGGAAGAAAGTCCTCGAAATCATTGCACTCGATGGAACCCTCCGACGCTCAAGTAAGCAACTCGAGAAAATGAAAAAATAGAGCTAATAAAAAATAGCTAAGCTTGAGTTCATATCCCTTCCCTCATTGTGAGTGTAGGTTCTTATACTATTTGAATTTCCTTTTCCGCTCTTGAAAGGTGGCTAATTCCGAAGCGTTATTGTCTGATAACGAGCAGGTGGCCAGACTGATAAAGACAGGTCGCAACGACACTGAGTATGTCAGAGTTGTCTTGCCCCAACTGTCATCTGCCTGGTGCAACCATAGTGGCAGGTAGGTCTAGTCTTGTCAGATAGTGCATGTGTACTTGTAAAGTTAGTGGCACGTGGCAGTAGGGTAGTTGATGGACCACGTGGTAGTATCAGATGGCTCAAGATAAGGGAGACATAGAGTCCGGATCGAGAGACATGAGGTCTAAAGCTGAAGGACTAAGGTCCGAAGCCGAGGGGGCTCGAGGTCCAAGCCAAGAGATATAAGGTCCGGAATAAAGATATGCGAGACTCGAAGGTCCAGGCCAAGGGATGAGGTTTCGAGACCTAGAAAATATAGGTTCGAAGCCGAGAAATCCAAGCTCCAGGGGTCGAAGGTAAAAAATAAAAGTTTCAAAAGTCGAGATTGAGTCAGTTATTTTTTCATCAACTCTGACAAGATTCGATCAGTCATATCAATTTTTTATTCTCAAACATTCGTTTGGGCCTGAGTATAAAATGA
>UESW01004207.1:177673-390693 GCA_900491605.1 Calamus simplicifolius
ACCTGGCCCTTTGTAACCGTTGTACAAGCCGACTTCCTAGTGACCGACCTCAGGTCCCCGTACAATGCCATATTCGGCAGGCCCGGCTTGATGTCTCTTAAGGCGGTTGTCTCTATCCCGCATCTGTCGATGAAGTTCCCCACCGAGCAAGGAGTTGGAGTAGTTCGGGGAAGTCAAGCCATGGCTCGGCAATGTTTTGTCACGAGCCTTCAGTCCAGAATTCCCGAGGTTGACGGGCTAGACGCCCGCGAAGATTTCGCCGAGCAACGGGGAGAACCGGTGGAAGAGCTGGAAGAAGTACCGCTGGACGTAGCTCGGCCCGACCGAACCACAAGATCGGGTCGCTGCTTGAGGGAGAGCCTCGTCGCGAGCTAATCAGATTCCTCCAAAGCAACGCGGACATCTTCGCCTGGACCGCCTCCGACATGCCAGGAATTAGCCCCGAAGTCCTCGTCCATCGTCTCAATGTGGACGAGATGCACAGGCCCGTTAAGCAGAAAAAGAGAAGCTTCGCCCCAGAGCGGCAAAAGGCCATTGAAGAAGAGGTCGACAAACTCATCAAAGCCAACTTTGTCCGAGAGGTAAACTACCCGAGTTGGCTGTCAAACGTCGTCATGGTGAAGAAGTCGAATGGCAAATGGAGGATCTGCATCGACTTCACCGACCTCAACAAGGCATGCCCGAAGGACAGCTTCCCCCTCCCTCGGATCGACCAGCTTGTGGATGCCACCTCGGGCCACCAAATGCTGTCATTCATGGATGCCTATTCGGGCTACAATCAGATCCGGATGGCCCCCGAGGATGAAGAAAAGACAGCCTTCATAACCGACCGAGGTACCTACTGTTACCGAGTTATGCCTTTCGGTCTTAAAAATGCAGGAGCGACCTACCAGCGCCTGGTCAACAAGGTGTTCAAGGAGCAAATCGGCCGGAACATGGAGGTGTATGTGGATGATATGCTGGTCAAAAGCAAGGAAGCGCTGCGGCATGTTGAGGACCTCGCGGAGAGCTTTGCCACGCTGCGCAAGTATGGAATGAAGCTCAACCCAACCAAGTGCGCCTTCGGCGTCAATTCTGGGAAGTTCCTCGGCTTCATGGTCTCCCAGCGCGGCATTGAGGCTAACCCTCAGAAGATTCAAGCTCTCCAACAAATGGCGCCCCCAGCGTCCATTAAAGAGGTCCAGCGCCTAACCGGGAGAATAGCGGCCCTTAACCGCTTCGTGCTCGGTCAGCCGAGAGGTGCCTCCCCTTCTTCAAAACCCTCCGATCGGCCAAGAATTTCCAGTGGACTCCTGAATGCCAGAAATCATTTCAAGATCTCAAGAAGTACCTCGGCTCGCCTCCACTTCTTAGTAGTCCGGTCCCGGGGGAGACTCTGTTTCTGTATCTGGCCGTTTCCGAGGGAGCAGTTTGTTCGGTACTGGTCAAGCAAGAAGGCAAGATCCAAAGACCGATCTACTATGTGAGTAGGCTGCTCCGCGACGCGGAGACGAGGTACACCAGGATCGAGAAAATAGTGCTTGGCCTTGATTACCTCGGTCCGGAAGCTGCGACCATATTTCCAAGCACATTCAGTGACGGTCCTGACCGATCAACCCATCAAGGCGGTGGTCCACCGTCCAGAAACATCGGGAGGATGACCAAATGGGCCGTCGAACTAAGCGAGCACGACATACAATTTCAACCTCGCCCGGCCATCAAAGCTCAAGTGCTGGCCGACTTCCTCCTTGAGTGCACCATCCCGGAAGACGGCTCTACCCCAAAAAGTCCCGAAGGACCAAAACCTGAAGCTCGGTGGCTCCTTCACGTCGATGGGTCGTCCAACGCCCATCATTCCGGTGCGGGTTTGGTTCTCACCAGCCCGGAGGGGATGATCTTCGAATATGGCGTCCGATTCTCCTTCCCGGCCTCCAACAACGAAGCCGAGTACGAGGCCCTGTTAGCCGGTCTCCGGATCGCCCGCAACCTGAAGGTGGAAAAGATTAGCGCCTTCACCGACTCTCAGCTGGTGGCCGGCCATGTGCGAGGGGAGTTTGAAGCCCGAGAACCCAATATGGTTCGGTATCTCCAAGAGGTGCGCGGCCTACTTCCTCACTTTTCAGAGTTTGAAATCATTCAAATTCCTAGATCGGAAAACGCCCGTGCCGACCTACTCTCCCGATTGGCAACCACGGAGACGATGGATGCTGAACAAAAATTCCATCTGGAGACTCTGGAGAAGCCGAGTATCATGGAAGCTGACCGGGTGATGCAAATCGAGACCGAACCATCCTGGTTCGACCCTATCCTCAGCTATCTTAAAGAAGGGTCGCTCCCGTCCGACCGAAGGGAGGCCAGGAAATTGAAGCTGCAGGCGACCCACTATGTATTGATCGACAGCCAGCTTTACAAGCGGTCTTTCTCCATGCCGCTGCTCAGATGCCTCCGCCCATCCGAGGCGGACTACGCTCTACGGGAGGTACATGAAGGGATCTGCGGCAACCATCTGGGAGGCCGGTCCCTGTGTCACAAAGTGCTACGGCAAGGCTATTATTGGCCGACCATGCAGAAGATGCGGACGATCTAGTCCGAGCCTGTGACGCCTGCCAGAGGCATTCGAGCATCCAAAGGCTCCCCTCCGCCGAGCTAGTTTCCATATCCTCCGCTTGGCCCTTTGCCAAATGGGGGATGGACATCCTCGGCCCATTCCCGTTGGCGACGGGACAGCGAAAATTCTTATTTGTCGCCATTGACTACTTCACCAAATGGGTTGAAGCGGAAGCCGTTGCCCAAATCACCGAAGCCCGGGCCAGAGACTTTGTGTGGAGGTCCATCATCTGCCGGTTCGGCCTCCCCCACACCATAATCACCGATAACGGCAAGCAGTTCGACAATTCCAAATTCCGCCAATTCTGCGAAGAGCATGGAATTCGTCACCACCTTACTTCGGTCGGACACCCACAAGCCAACGGAGCGGCCGAGGTAACCAACAGGACTCTCCTCCAAGGAATCAAAGCTCGCCTCTCTAGAGCCCAAGGCAGGTGGGCAGATGAGCTGCACCATGTCTTGTGGGCCTATCGCACCACTCCGAGAATCCCAACGGGCGAGACCCCATTCCGAATGGCTTTCGGTACGGAGGCCGTCATCCCTGTGGAAGTGGGCCTCCCATCTTTGCGGGTGGAGAGTTACTCGGAAGAAGCCAGCAACGAGCAACTCCGCACCAACCTCGACTTGGTGGAGGAAGTCAGAGAGAAGGCCCGAATCAGGACGGCCGCCTATCAACAGAGGGTGGCTCGGTACCATGCCTCCAGAGTTAAGGGGAAGACTTTCCTTCCTGGCGACCTTGTCCTCCGGAAAGCCTCTGTATCCAAACCGCTGGAGCAAGGAAAGCTGGCGCCGAACTGGGAAGGCCCGTACCAAGTCACGGAGGTCATTGGGCCAGGAACCTACAAGCTGCAGGACCTCGAAGGGAAATCCGTCCCCCGAACGTGGAACTCGGACAACCTCCGCAAATACTATCAATAGGGTATGTCCTTTACGCCCCGCCAGTTGTCTATTTTCTGTGAATCGATTATATCCCATATTGCCATAAATCGTAAATGGAAATAGATGCTGCTTATCAATCCTCGGCACGACCGAGCTATCTGCTTGAACAGGAAAATCTCCGAACCTTGGCAGGGCCAAGTAAAACATTTCTCCGAACCTCGGCAGGGCCGAGCAACAAATCTCCGAACCTTGGCAGGGCCAAGTAAAACATTTCTCCGAACCTCGGCAGGGCCGAGCAACAAATCTCCGAACCTTGGCAGGGCCAAGTAAAACATTTCTCCGAACCTCGGCAGGGCCGAGCAACAAATCTCCGAACCTTGGCAGGGCCAAGTAAAACATTTCTCCGAACCTCGGCAGGGCCGAGCAACAAATCTCCGAACCTTGGCAGGGCCAAGTAAAACATTTCTCCGAACCTCGGCAGGGCCGAGCAACAAATCTCCGAACCTTGGCAGGGCCAAGTAAAACATTTCTCCGAACCTCGGCAGGGCCGAGCAACAAATCTCCGAACCTTGGCAAGGAACCTCGGCAGGGCAGCAACAAATCTCCGAACCTTGGCAGGGCCAAGTAAAACATTTCTCCGAACCTCGGCAGGGCCGAGCAACAAATCTCCGAACCTTGGCAGGGCCAAGTAAAACATTTCTCCGAACCTCGGGCCGAGCAACAAATCTCCGAACCTTGGCAGGGCCAAGTAAAACATTCTCCGAACCTCGGCAGGGCCGAGCAACAAATCTCCGAACCTTGGCAGGGCCAAGTAAAACATTTCTCCGAACCTCGGCAGGGCCGAGCAACAAATCTCCGAACCTTGGCAGGGCCAAGTAAAACCTCCGAACCTCGGCAGGGCCGAGCAACAAATCTCCGAACCTTGGCAGGGCCAAGTAAAACATTTCTCCGAACCTCGGCAGGGCCGAGCAACAAATCTCCGAACCTTGGCAGGGCCAAGTAAAATTTCTCCGAACCTCGGCAGGGCCGAGCAACAAATCTCCGAACCTTGGCGGGCCAAGTAAAACCTCCGAACCTCGGCAGGGCCGAGCAACAAATCTCCCTTCTCCGAACCTTGGCAGGGCCAAGTAAAACATTTCTCCGAACCTCGGCAGGGCCGAGCAACAAATCTCCGAACCTTGGCAGGGCCAAGTAAAACATTTCTCCGAACCTCGGCAGGGCCGAGCAACAAATCTCCGAACCTTGGCAGGGCCAAGTAAAATTTCTCCGAACCTCGGCAGGGCCGAGCAACAAATCTCCGAACCTTGGCAGGGCCAAGTAAAATACTTCTCCGAACCTCGGCAGGGCCGAGCAACAAGTCTCCGAACCTGGCGGGACCAAGTGAAATGTTTCACCGAGCCATGGCAAGGCCAGGTAAAAACCACTCGGGCTAAAAACCCCGGCAAAAGGGTCTGGAACCATGGGCCTCGACCAAAGCCGAACGACCCCAAATAGTACCCGAAAAACTTCGGTTTGAGACGAGCACGTTGAATAAAAATGCCACCATCGGCATGCGAAAAAATGCCACCATCGGCATGCGAAAAAATGCCACCATCGGCAGAACTCCCCCAAGAGGCTATAAAGCCTCACGTAACCGGCCAAGGGCCCCAGGCTGGGCTGGGAAATTCTCCCTAGCAGTAGAAAACCTTTGGGAGATCCCCTCTGTAGCTCGTCATTCGAAATATCTACGATTAATACGCAGGGCGATGGGACCAAACCGACACCCAAGTCCGTCGAGCGTATTGAAGCGATCATTCTCAAAGAAGAAAGAAATTCCTGAAAACGAGTCTATTTTTCATTTAAAAAGGAAGCCACTGTGAGGCACAAAACATGGAAAAACAAAAGAAGGGCAGGCAAAAGCCCTGGGGTCACTTGCCCCCGGAACCCAACACCCTCTCCAAGAGAGCGGTCAGGTCGGCCACCTGCTGACGAAGCAGCCGGATCTCCTCCTCCTGCCGACTCATGACCAAACGAGAGGCCTCCGCCTCCCGAACCGAAGCGTCCCGGAACTCTTCAGCGGTCCTGGCGAGCCGCTCGTGGGCTGCGAGGCTTGACGCAAGAGCCAGCCCGTCGACGGTCACGGAGATCGCTCTCTCCCCCGACTCCGACAGGTTGTCGACCGAGGAGCGTGAGTCGGTTGAGGACCGCGCCGGAGAATCCATTTTCTTTTAAAGCTCAGGCCGAAAGATAGCCAAAGCCTACGCCCCCGAGCCATATTTATACCCGCCGGGAGGGTATCCAGTTCAGCCGTACCGCGGACGCCGACCTATGAAAATTTGCCATGTGTCGCCGTTCTAATGCGTACGGAATCCGAAAAGTCACGCCCTATCCCGAGGCAGATCGGAAAATGCAAACAGAGCATCTTCCCGATCTGCCGCCTCCTGCAATAAATGCTTTCGACGCTTCCCCAAGCCTTTTAAAATCGCCCCCTTTCTCGAAAAACGTGTGGGAACAGAGTCCGACGCCCGATCGACGATCTGTCCCCTCGAAAGAGCACCGCCAGTAAAAGCGTGGCAAACACGCCGACCATTCCGTTCGGCGACTGATTCGCTCCCTCCGAGCTACCAGTTCTCCGAACCTCGGCAGGGCCGAGCTACCAGTTCTCCGAACCTCGGCAGGGCCGAGCTACAGTTCTCCGAACCTCGGCAGGGCCGAGCTACAGTTCTCCGAACCTCGGCAGGGCCGAGCTACAGTTCTCCGAACCTCGGCAGGGCCGAGCTACAGTCTCCGAACCTCGGCAGGGCCGAGCTACAGTTCTCCGAACCTCGGCAGGGCCGAGCTACAGTTCTCCGAACCTCGGCAGGGCCGAGCTACAGTTCTCCGAACCTCGGCAGGGCCGAGCTACCAGTTCTCCGAACCTCGGCAGGGCCGAGCTACAGTTCTCCGAACCTCGGCAGGGCCGAGCTACAGTTCTCCGAACCTCGGCAGGGCCGAGCTAGTTCTCGGCAGGGCCGAGCTACCAGTTCTCCGAACCTCGGCAGGGCCGCTAGCTCCGAACCTCGGCAGTGGAACCTCGGCAGGGCCGAGCTACAGTTCTCCGAACCTCGGCAGGGCCGAGCTACAGTTCTCCGAACCTCGGCAGGGCCGAGCTACCAGTTCTCGGCAAGCCTTCTCCGGGCAGGCCGCCTCCGAACCTCGGCAGGGCCGAGCTAGAACCTCTGAACCTCGGCAGGGCCGAGCTACCTCCGTTCTCCGAACCTCGGCAGGGCCGAGCTAAGTTCTCTCGTGGAGTTTCTCCGAACCTCGGCAGGGCCGAGCTACAGTTCTCCGAACCTCGGCAAGCTTCTCCGAACCTCGGCAGGGCCGAGCTAGCAAACCTCGGCAAGGCCGAGCTGTCAATTCTTCGAACCTCGGCAGGGCCGAGCTACAAAATTCTCCGAACCTTGGCATGGCCAAGCGAAATTCTCTCCAAGCCTCGGCAGTGCCGAGTTGCAAAATTCTTCAAACCTTGGCAGAGCCAAGTAAGACGTTCTCCGAAACTCAACTATCTCGAGGGACTAAATCCTTAAACCATGGCAAAAAGGGTTGAAAACTCCCCGAACTTCGGCCAAAGCCGACCCACGATACTCCGGGCTCCGATAAAAACGGAGCACAAAATACCAGACTCCCGACCTAAGCAAGGAGTGTATTTCGCCGAACTATCTTTGCACCGCTGCATACGGACCTCAATTAGTTCGGGCATCATGGAATCCTCGTCTAAGGACGAGCGGGACACTTTTATGCCCCACAAACGACAATAGCAATGAGATCGGCACAAGAAAAGGCAAATTGAGAAACAACATATAACTCTCTTTATTGCCCATCATGATCAATTACAAATGCCTCATAGGCGTTACAAAAACATCGAAATGCATAAAGACAAATACAAGACTCGGGCAACTGCCCCAAGGCAGGCCTAGAGAACTATGATGTTCCGACATCCGGGTCGAGAAATCATGCAAACCAGGAAACGGCCAAGTCCGCTTGGGCAGGATGAATTAAAAGATCCAAACTGAGGCATGGCCCGCGGATGCTGATTCTGAGGATCCCAAAGGCCCGATCCACTCCCTTAGAAGGGAGTGCCGAACCACCGGTCGCCGCTCACTCAGGGGGACCGGGGACCATCCGAACCCGGTTGCTCCCATCTTCTCCCTCCCGTGGCAAGGATTCCCCTCAGAGAAGGCGCGGGAACCTAAGCCAGTGAAAGAGGGGGAGTCTGCGCGAGCTACGGAGGTGTCCATACGCCTCCTGACCCGCAACCCCCGCAGCAGGAGCCGCAGACCACAACGGAAGCGCATATGTGCGCTCTCCGTATGATCTCTGCCCCCTCCATGTGCGCTCTCCATATGATCTCCGAGACTCGTCCCCTAAGGATGAGCCATCCTTCAGCTGCTCCCCGGTCGCCCCAGCTATCCGGCGGCAAGGAGCCCATGAAAAGAAGGGACGATCCTTCCACTCGCAGTAACAGAGAAACGAGAATGATAAAATTCCAGCAAGAAAGAAAACTTTGGGGATAGCCAGATGAAACCCCTCTTTCCCCTTTTTATAGGCAGAAAGGACTTGGGGCGAGCCATCAGAGCTGAAAGTCCCGAGATTCAAACACCTGTCCCACGCTACCACGTGGTCCCCAGAAATTGGCGTAGCACCCCACTGCGCGCCGAACCACCGCCTGAACCGGGACGCGTACGAAGATCCTTTCCTGACCCCGGATCGCAGTCATTAAATGCAGAAAATCGTCCGCTGACGCTTCGAAAATCGGCGGGCTCAGAAAATCGTCCTTTGAAAGGGTACTGTCCAATAGTGGACGGTTGCGTGCGCATCGCAACGAGGTAACCTGCATGGGAAAGGAGCACCTTCCGGAAAGCTCGGATACAGCTTTATACCCCCGCTCTGCCGTGTCTCCACTTATAGTAAAGAAAAACCGAATTGTCTGCGGGATGGCAGAGCACTGACGGAATGGCAGGGAGCGCGAAAACCTATTTCGTCCGTCGGCCCAAGCCGACCTATTTCGTCCGTCGGCCCCAGCCGACCCATCTTTGTCCGTCGGCCCAGCCGAGTCCGACCCATCCGTCGGCCCAAGCCGACCTATTTCGTCCGTCGGCCCAAGCCGAGTCCGACCCATCTTTCCGTCGGCCCAAGCCGACCTATTTCGTCCGTCGGCCCAGTCCGAAGCCGACCTATTTCGTCCGTCGGCCCAGTCCGTCGGCCCAAGCCGACCTATTTCGTCCGTCGGCCCCAGCCGACCCATCTTTGTCCGTCGGCCTCAGCCGATCCATCTTCATCCCTCGGCCCCAGCCGACCCGTATTGTTTGTCGGCCTTAACCGACCTATTCTATCCGTCGGTTCGAACCGACCTATTTCGCTCGTCGGTCATAACCGATCCACTTTGATTTGTCGGTCCAAACCGACCCATTTTTCCTGATTTCGAATTAAGGGTGGCCCAAGAATATCGGCGAGTCATGAGCCACTCAACAGCGAAATCACGCAGAGAAATACTCAAATAAAAACGAGAAATCCCTTTGAAACGACGTGTCAAGCAAATGTCTAAAAATGCAAGATACAAGAGCGGCCCCTAAGAGCCAGGAGCCCCACCAGCTGTGGGAGTATCCTCAGCCACATCTACAGGCGCGTGGCTAGATTCCCCCTCTCTAATACTTTCACCCCTCCGGTGATGGTTGGCGACCGTCCCCCGGAGGCTACAGCTTCACTGGGACCAGGGGAGCCGCCCGGCTCAGCGTCGGAAACGTCAGCATCTGCCTCTCCTTCTTCTTCGGACTCGCCATCTTCGGAGTCGTCGAGGCTCAGAAGATGAAAGGCCCCAAAACCACTCGGATTCAAACAAGAAGACGCCAAGCGCGCATGCACGATATACAATATATACACAGGGCGGCCGTCACTTCGCTTCGCCGCTAAGAAATCGCCCTGGGGAGCGGGGCGTCTCGTTCAAGGCGTCCGGAATCGCCTCGAGAGACACCCGATTGATCGAAATTCGAGGCGTGGCGTGATCCCAACCGTCGATAATGGAGGAGCCTTTCCTCCGAAGTACAATGGCCTGGCCGCATTAATTAGGGCATCATTGCTCGAATTGTTTAAGCCAAAACGTCCCATCCGGAGCGCACCGCTTGAACTTATACTCCCTGCGCCCGAACCTACGCTTCGAACTAGGGAGTGGGGGGCATGTGTTGGGGGGTAAAATCGTCATTGCATTGATATCCGTGCAAGACGGCTAAGGCTGACCCCCTCCTTTCGGTTTCTTCCGGGCCTCCCTAGCTCGGCCTCTTCCGGGCTTCCCTAGCTCGGCCTCTTCCGGGCCTCCGTGGCTCGGCCTCTTCCGGGCCTCCGTAGCTCGGCCTCTTCCGGGCTTCCCTAGCTCGGTCTCTTCCGGGCCTCCGTGGCTCGGCCTCTTCCGGGCTTCCGTAGCTCGGCCTCTTCCGGGCTTCCGTAGCTCGGCCTCTTCCGGGCTTCCGTAGCTCGGCCTCTTCCGGGCTTCCCTAGCTCGGCCTCTTCTGGGCTTCCCTAGCTCGGCCTCTTCCGGGCCCCCATGGCTCGGCCTCTTCCGGGCCTCCGTAGCTCGGCCTCTTCCGGGCTTCCGTAGCTCGGCCTCTTCTGGGCTTCCGTAGCTCGGTCTCCTCCGGGCTTCCGTAGCTCGGCCTCCCCCGGGCTTCCATAGCCCGCTGCTACCTTGCAATCCACGCCCCGACGTCCACCTCCGCGGAACCTGGCGCAGGAGAGTTCAAGTCTACCCGAGCAGCACCCTGAGCAGGGGATCATATTGAGACGTGGCCTAAGACCTACTATAACCGCCCCAGGTCTACTCACCCAGATCCCAAGACATCAAGGAGCTCTCCCAGCCGTCGATCCCTTAACGGACAAGGCGTGGATTCTAACGGCCCCACAACGGCCTGATTCTGTCTACCCTCGAATCTTAACAACCTCAGTACCTTCCAGAAGACGCTCAAGTTCCCAGGTGACAGTCTATAAACTCGAGTTTGGCAGATCACTTCAGGTACGCAACCCTTGACACACCAAAAAGCTCCAGGGTTACCTCTCTCTCTCTTCCGGCAGCTCGTCGGTGCTCTGTTCTTACCGGAGCCTCCGATTGATCGCCCCCCTGGAGAGGTCTCCCGGAGAGATCCACCTCCTCATTTGTCTGGTTGATCGCCGACTCCCTTCCCCACTGACTTGAGCGTCGGAGGGCCTTCCGCGGAGGACCACCCCCGGCGTCCTTCCGCGTGCAGGGCTTCCTGTTTTGCAGGTTCGCCGCGCCCCATTCTCTGAGGACCGACCGCGCCCGAGTCGGAGGACGGATCCCGGCGGCAACAGGTAGCAACTAAACTAAAGTTATAATTTTTTTCATTTTTTTTCCTACCCAAAGCAATGTTTTTTTGTTATTATTTTTTTATTTTTTATTGTTGTTCCCAACTTCTTAAGGATATTACAGCTTATTTTTTTCTCCAAAGTACTTTAGCTAAACAATTTTGCTGGTTTGCGTATTTTATCAAACTCAAGAAAGCGACGCTTGGGTGCATGCAACGCCCAGATGATCGAGCTTTGTTTGAAGCACCATGGGGGTGAGAAATAAATCACTGCATATTAATAACTATATGTGCACTTGGAAAATAGTCATGTAACATTATTATTATTATTATTATATTTTCATGCACCAAATTGTTGAGATGGACATCGGATGAGGGAAGAGGCCCTCACTTTAGACAGTGAATCCCCCACCTTTTTGCATGATAGCGAGAAGGTCGAGATCATGCACTGTATGGTTATGTTATAACAACGACTTATCCAATTAATTTTGTAACAATATGAATACGCCTTATCTAATGTCTATGACGAATACAAGTCATCCAGCGTCATGGTTGTGGGTGTGTGAGGAAATTCTGAAAATTACCTTTGGTTCTACAAACCATATATGATAGATATGAAGTGAAACAAACAAAGCTTATTTTTTATCGGCTCAACTTTTTGAATATTCAAACAAAAGCATAGCTACGTACCACCCCAAATCAATATATATTTATCTTAAACTTTACCCTTTACCCTGTTTGCCAATGAGACACCTAGTTTAAGTTAGTTGGCATTCAGCTCCAAGAGTTCAAATCTTGAAAATATTGGTTCATGTGTGTATAATAGTAGATAGATGGTGTGAATCATTACACAAGTGACTACCTTTATTTGGCTTTTCTATTTACAATGAATGCTCTTATGTAATGCCCCAAAGTCATCTACTAGTTTAATTAACTTGTTAGTAAGCCCCGAACCTATATGGCTCTAAAAATTTGAGTAGAAGTTAATTAAAGTATAAGCACTTCAAACTGTTATTAAATTATTTTTGAGATGTTACAATCTTTTTTCTTATAATGCGGCTTCATTATCGCATATCACAAGCTAATTAAAATCTATCCCATCATAATTTAGCTAAAATCTATCCCAAGTCAGATTGTTGGTGCTGTAAGGATAGCACTACGTCATATTGGGACTCTACCATCATCACATAAATAGTCTTTTCCTTTGCCCGTCAACTTTTGCACACTTAAATCGGCTCTGATACCATTTGTAACGCCTCAAGCTAACATACTAGTCTAATTAATTTGTTAATGGACCAAAACTATATGCCTCTAAAAACTCAAATAAAAGTTAATTAAGTTATAAGCATTTCAAACTTTTCTTTTCATCAAATGTAAAATTAATTTTGAGATATTACACCATATATTCTACTAGTAAAACCATAAAGTTAGCAACTTTGAACCAAAAATTATGCACGAGACCTTCCACAGGTCCAGGGTTCAAATCTTGAAAATATTGGTGCATGTATATAATAATATATAGATGAATCATTACACAGGTGATTACCTTTTTTTGGCTTTTTTGTTTACATTGAATGCCCTTATATAATACCCCAAGCTTATCTAATAGTTCAATTAACTTGTTAGTAAGCTGAACCTATGTGGCCCTAAAAATTTGAGTAGAAGTTAATTAAATTATAAGTAATTCAAACTTTTCTTTTTCATTCGATGTCGGACTAATTTTGAGATATTACAATCTTTTCCCTTATAATGCGACTCCTTAACACACGTCACAAGCTAACCAAAATTTTTTCCATCACAAGTTAGCTAGAATCTATTTCAAGTCAGGTCATTGGTGCTGTAAGAATAGCTCTACGCTATGTCAGAACTCTACTAGCATCCCGTAAGTAGTCATTTCCTTTTGTCTATCAATTTTCGCATACTCAAATCGGCTTTGATACCATTTGTAACGCTTCAAGTTTATCTGCTAGCCTAATTAATTTATTAATGGATAAAAACTATGTGGCTCTAAAACCTTAAGTGAAAGTTAATTAAGTTATAAGTATTTTTAAACTTTTCTTTTCTATCTAAAACTATTTTTGAGATGTTATACCTTCTATTCTAGTAGTAAAATCATAAAGCTGGCAACTTAAAACCCAAAATAATGCATAAGAACTTCCTCAACAAATAGTATTCCGAAGGTTCAGTACTCCACAACACAAAGCCTTGCCGAAAAAGATCAAACACGGAGAGTTACAAGTACTATATATTATCCCTTCATTGAAATCCCTGATGAGCACCTCTATATTTATTACTCGTAAGCATGCTGGTGACCTGCCATGCCTTCGGTTGACATTTTGTTCTTCATGTTCTTGTACTGAGATAACTCACTTTGCATGTTCCTTGTGACAATCGCCTCACGTTCACCATAACTTTGCTTCAAATAAACCAACACCAACCCTCCATTTAAGGGTTGGCCGGGTTGGCCAATTAATTGTTGGAAAAATATTTTTGTGTTGCAAAAATTCTTTCCTAAAAATTGCTAAAATATATTATAAAATTTTAAATACAAAATAAAGTAAAAAATAAAATAAGATATGGATCAAACTAGGACCGAAGCGTGTTAGACACTGCCCTAAGGATTAGATTTTCGCCCCTTTCGTGCATATTGTTCACTTTCATGAGGAAGGAAATAAACTCTTAGGAACTAATCATGCAACAGTGTATAGATGCACCACTAATTCCTTTCATCTTTAGTTTGTGCCTTTCTTGTTAATAATGGTATATTTATATTATATTAACTCCATAAGTAGCTATATTTTAATTACCGTTTTGGTGATAGTTTTCTGAGCTTCAGCTGAACTCTAAACCATGGTTATCATGCTACACTATCGCTGATCAACACATTATGTAGGTATATGTAACTATAATCAATTGTCCTTTGTATGCTGTAGGGTATTCTTATGGATGCATCAAACCTACCAAGAAACTAAGTCGGGCTACAATACGGTAATGTGCATATAACATCCATAACTAAGCTGTATTTTAGGCCCAAATGATATACACGTGTATATATATGGATTACATATGTGTACACACATGCTTGCACTTATCCACATAATATATGTGTGCTTGTATATAGATGTATTTTCATATCATTTTATTATTTTACTTGCAGCTACTAGCATATATATTTACATTTTTATATAAATGCAAAAGTTGTTCTATTCCAGATAAGTGTTTTTTGGTATAGTGGTCAATATTTAATATCTTCTTGTTGTGTTGTTCGTTGCTAGACAAAAGTGACAGCATTGGGCAAATAATTATTGCTTACCTACTATTGTGAATCTTTTATGTTACCAAATGGTAAAGAATGGATGAACTTCTGTGACAAGGTATGCCATATAAATGCTCTATTTTGAGTCTCTTGAAATCTATTGCTATGAGATTTAATAAAAGTTTTTATAATTTACTAAATAATCTCATGATTGTTGGAATATCCAACTTATTGTTTACCTTGTATTTGGATATTCAATTATAATATATCTTTGTCTGATTCTCTTATTTGAGATCTAGTCCAAACATAATATTATCTCCTTGGATTTAAGAAGAATTTGGCAAGGAGTTATCTAGGAGTGGAGTCCTAGATTCATCGAGGGGGATAGGGCTTAAGCCCATTATTTGGTCACCAGCAGTGGATACCCAACCTCTGTGATTGGATATCCCATGAATGGGGTTCAATGTGGTAGAAACGAAGCTGATTAAGTGATCGTGTTAGAGCACAAATTTTTGAAAAATAATTTCATCCCATCCCTATGATGAGTGCTCTTATAAAGTGACAAAGTAAATTTGTGTAAGGTTGAGTCATACTCTTAATGGATCCGAGGTAGGTTATCTGCAGAGTATTATCACAAATACCCTTGGATGATTCACCTATATTAGAATCATCATATTAGGCCGTGACTAAAGGTTTGGGCTAACCTTAAAGAATTCTCATAAAAAATCAAGGTACTAAGCGCAAGGCCTTTAATATGCGCTGACCGCTTAAACCCAATTTATCCATACCGTGTGTGTGATTAGTAGAAATCTAAGTCAAACGACCTAGTTCAAGGTCTAATCCATTATGGCTCCTTCAGATGTATACAATCAATACTAAGTGAGGTTCAAGTCCATAGGACACCTCACCTATTGCATAGTATAAGATATCCTAAAATTTTTGTTATATTTATTTTATTTTAATTTTTATTAAAACTTTTATGGGGGATTGTTTGAAAAAGTTTAAAAATAAAAAAAAATAAAAAAAGAAACGCCGGCGAACGAAATGCGTTCTTTTCATTGCTTGCGGAAGGCAATGTTCATCACGTTCAGAAACGGCCCAAACAATTCATTTTATGAGCTATTTTCTGACGTGATTTGGGGCTAACGGCTATCAGACCTTTAAGGCCATTATGGGTCGAGCCGTTGGAGCTTTTATTGGCTAAGCATATATAAATAGGGACTAAAAGATTCAAGATGATATAGAATAATTTTATGGTCTTATTTTATTTCTAATTTTTATTAATCTTTTCTTGGGCATATGAAAGTAATCATTGGATTTGTACCTCCACACGATCATGCTCATAGTAGGAGGATCGGATCGAGCCGGGTCGGATCGAGCCAGATCATTGTACCTTGGGGTTACGAAAGGGGCAAAAATCTGATCCTTAGGGCAGTGTCTAACACATCTCGATCCTGGTTTGATCCATATCTTATTTTATTTTTACTTTATTTTGTATTTAAAATTTTATAATATATTCTAGCAATTTCTAGAAAAGGATTTTTTTTTGCAACTACAAAAATATTTTCAACATTAATGTGTTAAGACTGCAATACTAAATGGTTTGAATTCAATAAACACAACACGTACGGAATCTTCCATGACCCAGTGTTACATCAACCAAATATCATCCTAACATCCACGCAACAGTTGAGAGAACTCTTCCATGTTAAAGTCTGGTATAGTGCACTACTACTCACTCTTGGCCACTCAGATAAGGAGAGGTGACAAACGAGGGAGACTTTGGCCCAAAAAAGAAGGAATCAACTTGAGCACTAATCCAATGGGGACAGGACCAAATTAAGGAGCCATGGTTAGAAAACACCCAATTTCGATTACATAAATTTTGGTATGTGGCAGTCGTGTGGAATGCATACTCCCTGCCCATTTACTAATGTCCTCTCTCTTCATGCGCTCTTTTGACCAAGTGCTCATCTATTCAGCAATCCATGAACTCTCATATAAACAAAGAAAAGAAGTCTTTATGCAGCAAAGGATAAAAAGAAGGAAAACAATGGGAATCCATATTCTTGGGGCCCGGAATTCGAATATTTTCTCTTGTTGTTTTTGCCCAAAAGATGTTGAGCAACTTGCAATCCGATCATTTGGTTGTGGAAAAGGAACCATGATCAATAACTTGACATCAAATTTAGAAGGCCACAATTATGTTAAAGGTAAAGCAATAGCATTTTTTTGAGTGAAAAAAAAAAAGTAAATGAATGACAACTAGTCGCACTAATTAAAAATTACTACTTGATTTGCTTAGCCATTAGTGCGCTGATCTCACCACTATAATGTGATGTTCTTTAATTTAGTTAGCACAACTCCATGGCTTAATGCTTGACGGGTTGAAGCCTGGCTTCAGGAACCACCTTTCTTAAATTTACTAGTTTTTCTTTAGGTTATGTTTGGGTGAGAGACATTTTAAAACTCTTTAAAATTTTACAATGCAATATTTCAAAATCACCGAATCCTATAAATTTCTTGTTTGAATCGTTTCTCTTGAAAATAGAATTTGTCTAAGAATTGTAAAGTTTTCTATAAATATTATTTTATAATATTATAAGTATTAAATATTTATGCAATAAATATTTAATATTTATTTCAATGATATACATCAGTATTTATTATTTCAATATTAATATCATATTATTAATAATAAAATATTTTTATTAATATTATTGCACATACTAATAATATTTATAATATATATTAATAATATATTTATTAAATATTTATATTGATTATTTTTATTTAAAAATATTTGTTTAATAATAAAATAAAATATTTATAAATAATATGAACTATGTTTCTAATTAATTTTTATTTTTATTATAAATATTTTATTAATAAAACAAAAAATTTGTTTATAATATTTATTATTAAAAATAATGTTTAAATGCATACATTGTAAATTAAATTTTAATTTAATTGCATAAATATTTCAATTTAATGATATTTATTCGCAATATATATTATTTGTCATATAATATTTATTTATTAATAAAGAAAATATATTTATGTAATAGACATTTAACAAATAAATTTAATAGATATAAAACGAATAAAATAAAATTATAAAATTATTTAAAATAAATATTTAGTATAAAACAAAAATAATTTTTTTTGTAAATAAATTTTTTAATACTTATGTAAATATTTGGTATGCCAATAAAATTAAATATTTTGACTATTTTAAAGTGGATTTTCAAAAGGGATTTGTAAATAAGACCTCTAGAAGTGGAATTTGTAATGAACATTTTGAGATATTTGTAAATTTTAAGAAATTTTATAAAAAATTCTTACAGTAACCAAATAAGAAATTTTGATTTTAAAATTTTAAAATCCTTACTTTAAATAAAATTTCTTCTAAACAACCTAGCTCCATGCATCTTACTTTAAATAAAATTTCCTCTGAACAACCTCCATGAAAACACATATCCTTAATGAAAACAGATGAAAGGCATGAGTTTTAAGGGTTTTTAGGTGTCTGCCTCCTTGCTCATGTGTTCTTAGAAGGAGAGTTTTCAAGTATCTGTTCAGGTGATGATAGAAAAATAGACAGAGTAGTGAACCAGAATTATTTTTCTTTCCCATCCATCTGCCGCAAATTATTCTTTCAGAGAAAAATCCATTATATATAGTGGCACAGTTTATTGCAAGTCCCTCGTTTTCATCATGAGATTCCCTGCATCTGTTGCATTGCAAATCCCAAAAGCATACTTAAAGGCTGAATTCGATGGCATGTCAAGAAGAAAAATATGAAATGGTTGAGTGGCACCAAAATCTATCTTATGTGTAACTCTCTTATTGAGCATAAGAAAAGAGTGGCAAATAAGCTAGCCATTTGTGTTACTCTTCCACTACTCGAAAGATAAGAAAGGGGAGCAATAGCTAAATGGCAGACAAAAAAGAGGACTTGATTTCAAGTTTCACTATACCTCTCACTAATGGCTCCACCTTGGCATACCACCATTAACCATTCATTATATAACATCTAACAGGGCGCGCGTTTCCCACACTCCCTCACCCATGCACCCTTGTCACAACTCACAACCCCCGTTCTTCTTCCTTGTTACCGCCTAGCTATATCTCTTCGATCGATCATGGCCCCCAAAGACACCAAGATGACAACCGACGACATCAAGAGCCCCGAAACAACAAAGGGTGATGGCACCGACTACTCGCAGAGGGGTCAGTGGCTGAGAGCTGCCGTCCTCGGGGCCAGTGATGGGCTGGTCTCCACCGCCTCGTTGATGATGGGAGTCGGAGCCGTGAAGGACGACGCAAAGGCGATGGTGCTCTCCGGCTTCGCAGGCCTCGTGGCCGGCGCATGCAGCATGGCTATCGGAGAATTCGTGTCGGTGTGGTCTCAGTTGGACATCGAGGTGGCCCAGATGAAGAGAGAGCAAATGGCCAAGGGTGGAGGAGAGGGCGGTGACAAGGTGGACCAGGACGGGCTGCCGAGCCCGGTGCAGGCGGCCGCGGCCTCGGCTCTGGCGTTCTCGCTGGGGGCGATGGTGCCGCTGCTGGCTGCTGGGTTTATTAGCAGGCATAGGGTGAGGATGGGGATGGTGGCGGCAGGGGCGAGCGTGGGGTTGGTGCTGTTTGGGTGTGTCGGGGCGGCGCTGGGCCGGGCTCCGGTGGGGAGGGCTGCGGCGAGGTTGTTGATAGGAGGGTGGATGGCCATGGCTTTGACCTTTGGACTCGTGAAGCTTTTCGGGTCCACAGGGCTGTAAAGACTATTGACGACGGTAGGGTTCATGAAAGTTGACCGGACCCCTTTCCATGTTGCCACCAATCTGGATCTGAATGCAAATCCGAATAAGAACTCTCTATGCATTAATATATTGATCATAAATTTTAACTATCTGAAATATATTCATATTTACATCTATACTTTTTAATATCTAATTTGTATTTATGCCGATTCAAATTAAATTATAAATATATTTTTTTTTAATATTCATACACGCATATGTCAAATAAAAATTTACGAATATATAGATACAATTTATTTGCAGCCCTAAAAATGGCAGCAGCTTATATGTTAAATTTATAACCTTATAATAGATATTAAAATACTTAATTTCAAATTAAATCTTATATAATATATAAAAATGCATACTTTTTTCTCAAGAGTATAATCGTATGCTTATTTGTAGCATCGGTCTTTTCTTTGTTTTATGACGTTGTAAAGTTAATAATTCTTCAACTCTTTGTATAAAGTTAGAATTAAATTAGAATGAAAACAGGGATTAAGTTATAAAATAAAATAACTATTAGATTCTCTCACTAAGAAGCCCAAATAATCGGGTCGAACACTTTCATACTACTAATTACCTATATGTATTAATCACTAAAATGAGTTTAGTTCAATACTTTATGAATCATGTACTTTATTTCAACTTATGTCTATCATTTATTATATTTAATTTATTTTTTATAAATATAAAAATATGCAATCAATGATAATTGATATTAAATTTAAAATTTTACATTATATATTGTTAGATATCCTTTGTCCCTCGAAGTGGCTTTGTTTCCTTAAGTTCATGAAAAAAACAATAAACATTAATTGTGTGCATCTATGTACATGTAAGGTCTATGTTTTTGACTTGCACCGTTACCCAAGAAGTCCTTTACTTTTTATACAAGGCTCATCCCAATAGGTTTGTAATGGCAATAAAATTAGATACGGAATGGTTTTATAATAGAATATACTGAGACTATCTAATTCTATACTTCATCATCTACACTTCCCTAAGGTACTAATTAGCTGGATTGAAAGATGCATTAGATCGATAGTAATGGAAAGAGCTCCACATCTACTGGCTGCAATGGTGTGACTTTTGCTCGGGACAAGGATGCGGCTTCCAAGCAGATTCAGACAGAAGGACATTGCCATGACTTGGTTGTCTCTCGTCTCAAAGAAGCCATACTGGAGAAGTGTAAGGATACTCAGATCACGGATTTGCCCTCCCTGAGTCTTAGAGACTAATGAAGCGATGGAGGCTACCCAACTGATCGATAGTAATGGACAATCAGTTGTTGGCAGCCCTTCTGATGATGACATGCTGGAGGACGTCCTAACTCCCCCAACTATCAAATGAAGCTTCTTATTTGGAATGTCAGAGAAGCCTAGAAACCTTCGTTTCACTCCTTCTTTGGCAGACTTATGCAGCAACATAGTTTTGATATCTGTGTACTATTGAAAACCCAATTATCGGATGATAGCCTAGCCCGATTTAGGAGATATGTCTTCAGATCTTGGTCTTCCTATGCTGTGGAGTCTATGAGACTATCAGAAGGTATCCTGGCTCTTTGGTGCAACTCCACTACTCGAGTTGATGCCTTCCACCAGTATAACCAGCAGGTTGCTCTTGTTATCACTAAGGGTTCATCTGACCCCTAGCTCCTCTCGAATATTTATGCCAGCATGAACTTTCATGAGAGGCATGTCCTTTGGGCTGAGATTCTTGCTCTTCTTGATTAGGGCTATCCTTCCCTCGTTGCGAAAGATTTTAACCGTATAGTCGGGGCTAATAAAAAGAAAGAGGGCAGGCAACGAGCTGGTTCTACGGACATTTCAGAGTTCAGGACTTTTATCTCTAATGTTGGCTTGTTGGATCTGGGGTTCTCGGGTCACCAATTCATCTGGTGTAATAATCGCTAGGGTTCTGCTAGAGTTTGGGAGAGGCTGGATATGGCTATGGTTTCGGCCCATTGGCTTCAGCATTATTCTGCTGCCACTGTTACTCACCTCCCGAGGATCGCCTCGGATCATTGCCCCATTATGATAACCATTGAGGCGGAGGCTCAGCAGCGGAAATAGTTCCGATTTGAGCAGTTCTAGATTCCTATACTTCTGCTAAGACCATTCTCTGTCAGGTTTGGCGGTTATCAGTTAGAGATAGTGCTACTTACAGGCTATTCAGATGTCTTCAGCTAGCGAGATGTAGACTTTTTAGATGGAACAGGCTGGAGGTTGGGGACATTGTGAGAAAAGTAGAGCAGGTGGAAGCTAAAATTGTTACCTTCCAAACCATTAATGATCAGGAAGGCTGCCTCCCTGAGTCTGACCTCACATCCCTCCGAGCTAAGTTGGCCCTTCACCACTCTCTTCTTCTGCAGCAGGATACTTTCTGAAGACAGAGGTCTCGAATACAATGGATTGAGAGGGGACCGCAATACCAATTTTTTTAACCAGGCCACCTTGAAGCATCGCACAACGAACAGGATTCGGCGCCTTACTGATGAGGAGGGGCATTACCACAAGGATATTCAGGTCATTAGGGATCAGCTCTTGCATTTCTATCAGTTTTGATGATCGGAGCATACTGGAGATGAATTTCTTGTCCATTCGGTTTTGAGCTCTAAGAAGGTCTCTGCAAATGAGAATGATCTTCTTACCAGGTCAATCACTGCAGATGAGATCCAGAAGGCTTTATGGGATCTTGGGCCTGATAAGGCTCCGGGGTCTGACGGCTTTCCGTTCTTTTTCTTTCGCTACTATTGGAATATTGTCAGCCAGGATGTTCTGCAGGCTATCCAGCTTATTTTTCAATCCAAATATATTCTTGTTGATTGGAACCAAATATTCATCACTCTTGTGCTGAAACGTTCCGATGCTTCCACTCCTCTACACTTTGTACAAGGTTTGTCACAGATCCTTGTCACCCGTATGCAGAATGTGATTTCTTGCCTTATTTTTTCAGAGTACGGGGCTTTTATCATAGGGCGATGCATTACTGATAATGTCTTCATTGCCCAAAAATTTATGCATAACCTCTAGAGATCCTCTCTCCATTAGTGCCTCATGGCAGTAAAGTTGGATATGGAGCGAGCTTATGATAGATTGAGTTAGCAATTTCTCTATCGAACTCTTCATGAATTTGGGTTTGATGGTCTCTTTATAGACTGGATCAGGGCATGCATTCACAGGCCGTCATTTTCTCTTCTCATTAATGGCAGCCAGATAAACTTTTTTTACTCTGCTGTGGGGCTACATTAGGGATGCCCCCTATCCCCTTTTCTATTCATCCTTGCTGCTGATGACCTTTCTCGTGTACTCTCTCAGACACAGTATGACTTATGTATTGCCCCTTTTATTGCGGGCCCCCAAGATCCCACGGTCTTTCATCTTCTATTTGCTGATGACTGCATTTTGTTGGGGAAGGCTACTGTCCATAATGCAATCACCTTTGCATCCATCATTCAGCGCGACTGTCAGGCCTTTGGTCAGAAGATTAATCTGCAGAAATCCTCTATCTGCTTTAGCCCAAGGATTACTGATGCTATTAGAGCGGCCATCATCCAAACTTTGGGCATTACTAAACAGACTAACCGTCTATTTTATCTGGGGATCCCAATCATGGGAAGATGGCCTAGATGAAGTAATTATATTGACCTAGAGCATCGTATCCGGGACCATCTTGATGGATGGCAGGTCACTGGACTATCCATGATAGCAATGATTACCCTCTTACGGTCGGTCCTCACCTCTCTACCTCTTTATCTCCTTTCTAATACTATAGTCCCGAGGACTTGCTTGAGGAGGATAGAGAGAAGCTTCAGGGACTTCCTTTAGGCCTCTAGACAGGATGGGCACGATGTTCATTTGCTGGCTTGGGACACTGTTTGCTTGTCGATTTCTGAGGGTGGCCTTGGCATTCAATCACTGATTGTGAGGAGAGAGGCTCTAATTGCAAGTCATTCTACACGGTTCTTTCTTGATCCACATTCCTTATGGAGCTCTTTTATACGATCCAAATATAAAGATTGGACTCCCTCTATGGATTTTCAGTCTACTCGAGGACATTCTTTCTTTTGGAAGGAGGTCTGTCATCATGCTCCAACTATCTTGAACAACATCTCATGGATGATTGGAGTGGATCCTTGGTAGATGCTGTTTAGGATACGTGGATTGCTGATCTTCCCCTTTCTCTCTGACCTACTTTTATCAGCACTAATGTTCCTAGTAGCATGAGAGTCAGTGATTTGATCTTCCAGGATCACTCCTCCTGGCACCTCCCCACGGTGTTCCGGTCCTTTGGCGACAAGCTTGCTCATCGGATTCTCTCTATTCCACTCATTCTGGGACACAACTGATACTAGATTATGGAAGAGATCTTGTCTTTCCAGTGCTTCTACCAGGGATCTTATGAAGATTTATAGGCCACAGGCACAGATATGATGGATGTGGCGTGGATTTGTGATGCAGGGCGATATTCAAAACACCTGCAACTCAAGAACGATCTAATCTGCGAGAAAAGAATTCGTCCAGGTTTGGTTTGAATCTTGACAAGAAAAGGGGAAAATTTTGGATTTGATCACTCACAATCCGAAATTTAAAGGAAGAGCAATTGAATTTTCAATTCAATTGTTTTGAATCAGAAAAAAAAAAAGAAAACATTCATCTGAATTCAAGAAAAATAACATCTAAATAGCATCTTTCTTCTCTGCCTCTGACGGCGCCCAAAACCAACCTAAATAAAAGAGATAAAACCCTAACATCATAAGTTTAGTTAAAATTATAATTATGCCCTTAAAAACGAAAACAGGCCCAAAACTCCTATCAGACGAGCCCGGATGGCCAAAATCCACAGCAGCTCATCGCCAAAGGCGATGACTTTGAATCAGCAGTCCGTTTCCATGTGACCAGCCAAGTTTGGGCCCAGTCCGACACAGTAGCTGACCGGATTCGATTGACCCAAAGTGTCAAAACGAAGTCGGGTCAATTCCGTACACTCGGCCCAAACATGGAATTTCAAGCCCGTTTGTTCTGCAACCTCTTGGACCTTCGTAGACTACCTGGCATGGGTTTCCCTGACGTGGCCTGCTGACTCTGGGTTGCTGGTACAGGAACATCCAAGGACTGGTTCGACTGACCTGAACTCTGGTCCGAACTGATGTCCTCATCACTCTCCCCTTCCTCTGAAAAGCTTGACCTCAAGCTCGAATTCTCTCTTGCATAAGGGGTCAGATGCCGAATGTTGAACACATCTGAAATGAAGACATCATCTGGTAACTCAACCCGATAAGCATTGTCACCAAATTTCTCCAATACCTGGCATGGACCTATCTTCTTCGGCTTGAGCTTCGTTAAAGCTCCCTGTGGATACCGCTCTCTCGGTAAGTAAACCCATACCAAATCGCCCACTTCAAAAGACTATTGCCGACGCTGCTGATCAGCTTTCGTCTTGTATTTGGCGTAAGTCTGCTCCAATTTGGCTCTAACAGTCGCATGTATCTCCTGCAAGTCAGACACTCTATCTTCGACCTTCTGACTCACCTTCTCTGGCGTCTCAACTGGCAGAACATCCAAAGGACCTCTTGGCAAGAACCCAAACAGTATCTGAAATGGAGCAAACCCTGTAGAACGGTTTACTGAAGAGTTGAACTCAAACTCAATCTTCGGCAAACACAAATCCCAGCTCCTGAATTCATGCACATTTGCCCGCAACAGATTACCCAAGCTACGGTTGATAACTTCAGTCTGTCCATCCGTCTGAGGATGATAAGGACTGCTGAATTTCAACTTTGTGCCCAACTTCTTCCACAGTTCTCGCCAGAAGTGTCCCATAAACTTGCTGTCCCTGTCTGACACTATGGATGTCGGTATACCAAAATGTCGAACCACTGAAGCAAAATATAAGTCAGCAACCTTTGACGCATCAAAAGTGGTTTTGCATGGCATGAAACATGCCACCTTACTGAACCGATCCACAATCACCATAATCGAATCCAGTCCCCTTGCTGTCCGCGGCAATCCTACAACAAAGTCCATAGAAATATCTCGCCATGGTTCCTCTGGGATAGGTAAAGGCATGTACATACCTTGGTTCGTGTCTGTCCCCTTTGACTCTTGACACAACCTGCACCTCTTCACAAAAGACTTGACATCTCGGTCAAGACCAGGCCAATAAAACCGCTGCCAAATCAACCAGGTTGTTTTATCCCTTCCGAAGTGACCCTGGTTATGCAATTCCTGGATGATCAACACACGAAGAGACGTATCAGGAACACATAAGCAGTTACCTCGAAACAAATATCCATCATGGAGAACGAAATCAGTTCACTCCCCCGCCTCAATTTTGGCCAAAATCCCCTTGAAGTGCTCATCCACACGAATGTCCTCCCTTACACTGTCAAAGCCGAGAGTGTACACATGCATAGCGCCAATCAACAAGCTCCGCCTACTCAAAGCATCAGCCACTCTATTCAATGTACCAGACTTGTGCTTGATGCTGAAAGTGTATTCCTGCAAGGCACTCACCCACTTCGCATGCCTTGAACTCAATTTATGCTGACCCTGTAAAAACTTCAGTGCCTGATGGTCTGAATACAGTACAAACTCTCGCTGAATCAAGTAGTGGCGCCAATGCTGCAAGGACCTCACAATGGCGTACAATTCCAGATCATAAACCGAGTAAGTCAGTTTAGCTCCTCCCAGCTTCTCACTGAAGTATGCAACTGGTCTTCCTTCCTGGCTAAGCACTGCCCCAATTCCAGTCTTCGAAGCATCACAATCCACCTCAAAAACTCTATCAAAATCAGGAAGAACCAATAAAGGAGCTTCAGTCAATCTGACTTTCAACCCATCAAATGCCTCCTGTGCGGCATCATTCCACCCGAATCTGGCTCCCTTCAATAATTCCGTTAAAGGTGCAGCCAGTTCACTATACCCCTTGACAAACCTGTGATAAAACCCTGCAAGACCCAAAAAGGATCTCAATTCTATCAAGGTTGAAGGTACTGGCCATTTCACAATTGCATGCACCTTATTCCTATTGGGGAGAATCCCCTCTCCAGTCACAACGTACCCTAGAAAAATTAGTCTCCCAACCATCCAAATGCACTTCTCTGGGTTAGCAACTAACTGGTTCTCACGTAACACTGACAAAACCTGTGCCACATGGCCCACATGCTCTTCGGCTGTCCTGCTGTATATCAAAATATCATCAAAGTAGACAACCACAAATGAGCTAAGAAATGGACGTAAAACCTGGTTCATTACGCGCATGAACATGCTCGGCGCGTTTGACAACCCAAATGGCATTACCAACCATTCATGCATCCCTTCCTTAGTCTTGAAGGCTATCTTCCATTTGTCTCCAGGCTTCATCCTTATCTGATGGTACCCACTCTTCAAATCAATCTTCATGAAGACCTTAGCACCACTCAACTGATCAAGCATGTCGTCCAACCTTGGTATCGGGAACCTGTACTTCACAGTAATTTTGTTAACCGCGCGGCTGTCGACACACATGCGCCACGTACCATCATTCTTCGGTACCAAAAGGGCTGGCACCGCGCACGGGCTAATGCTCTCCCGTACGAACCCCTTGTCCAAAAGTTCTTGGACCTGCCTCCTCAATTCCTCATGCTGTTGCGGTGTCATCCGATAGTGAGCCTTATTCGGCAACACTGAGCCCAGAATAAGGTCAATGCTGTGCTGAATATCTCGGAGGGATGGTAATCCAGCCGGTAGCTCCTTTGATACAACATCTCGGAATTCCTCCAAGACAGACACCAACTCCTCAGGAATCATATTCGGCCTTTGCTCCTCTTCCACGCCGAAGTCCCCTGACTTGCTCACTAAAGCAAAACAAACATCCTCTCCATCCAAACTCGCATCGAATTCTGTGCTTGGTAAACAAATTACCGTATTTTGTCCACTCACTTCCTGAAGCGGCTTCAAAATAACTTTCTTCCCATCTGGACGCAGCATATAACTATGGGTGTACCCGTTGTACACTGCCCTGTTATCAAACTGCCACGGATGCCCCAGTATGATGTGAGTAGCATCCATTGGAACAACATCCGCCTCAATAGTTGTCTCAAAATGAGGACCAAAACACAGTGACAACTTACACCTTCGGCTGACCTGAATGTCTGCATTTCGGTTCACCCAACCGAGCTTATATGGATGTGGGTGAGGGTCTGTCTGCAACCCCAGCTTCTTCACAGCCTTCTCTGCTATCACATTCTCCCAACTGCCGGAGTCTATGATAACACGACATGTTTTGCCAGCCACAAAACATTTCATTGTGAAGATGTCATGCCGATGCCAATCTTCATCTGATCTCGGCGCCAGACACATTCTTCGTATCACTAAGCTCTCCCCTTGAATATGGTCCGGATCAATAACACACAGCTCATCATCAAATTCCTCATCCTCAGGGAACTCTCCTCCATATTCGTCCTCCATATACAACTGAGCTCGCGCCTTGGGGCATTCATTGGCATAGTGCCCCAAATTCTGACACCGATGGCAGCGAATGTTAGCCATGTTGCTGCCCACTCTCGCCTGAGAACCTGAGGTTCCATTCGACCCTGTTGGTCTTGGAGGTACTGATGCCTGCGGCCTCGCTACTGGAGGCATAAATTTGCCCCCTGAATTCTGCCCTGAACTCTGGCCCGTAGTAAAACCCCCTTTGCTCTGAAACCCCCTGTTTCTCATCAAGCTCTTTTCCACTGCCTGAGCCCTCATATGCGCATCTCCTACACTATCAATTCGATGCACAGCCAGCGCATCTTGGATTGGCAGCCGCAAGCCATAAAGATACATGGCTATCAATCTCGGTTCAGCCTCAATCAACCGATTTCGTGCAACCAATCGATAAAATTCAGTTGTGTACTCCTCGACGCTCCGACTACCTTGCGTCAAACTATGCAACTTCGAATACAAAATCTGCTCATGGTTCGGAGGCAAAAACTCCCTGTTCATCTCCTGCTTTAGCGTTGTCCATGACGCTAATGGAGGTCTTCCATCCATATATCTACGATAGTGCTGCGCATGCCACCAAGCAGCAGCCCTATCTCTGAATCGAATTGTGACAAGCGGCACCTGCTTGTCTAAAGGCACCTCCTTCAGACAAAAAACGTCATCGACCTGAAGGGTCCAATCAATATACTCGTCTGGGTTAATTCCTCCTTTAAACTCTGGAATTTCGACCCTGAAGCCTGCTTCCCATCGATTCTGATTTTTGAAATAGGGAGGTTGATCAAAATACCTTGGAAGTCCAACATCAGGCATCTGTTGCCCTCTTCGAATTGGTGGTGCCTCCAGATTTTCGAAACCCCTCTCCCTACCTCCATCAATTTCATCACGCTCCTCCACTCGAATGGGTTGGGCACGATTTTGCACCTCCATCCGTGCCATCATCGCCTGCATGGTTTGCATCATCTGTTGCATCACCTGGTGCTGGTCTTGCATGGCGTCTTGCATAGCATCTCTCACGGCATCTCTCAGGGATTGATCGTTGTTCTTCTGCTCCATTGGATCAAGGCTCTGATACCAAGTTGATGCAGGGCGATATTCAAAACGTCTGCAACTCAAGAACGATCTAATCTGCGAGAAAAGAATTCGTCCAGGTTTGGTTCGAATCTTAACAAGAAAAGGGAAAAATTTTGGATTTGATCACTCACAATCCGAAATTTAAAGGAAGAGCAATTGAATTTTCAATTCAATTGTTTTGAATCAGAAAAAAAAAGAAAACATTCATCTGAATTCAAGAAAAATAACATCTAAATAGCGTCTTTCTTCTCTGCCTCTGACGGCGCCCAAAACCAACCTAAATAAAAGAGATAAAACCCTACATCATAAGTTTAGTTAAAATTACAACTATGCCCTTAAAAACGAAAAAAGGCCAAAAACTCCTATCAGACGAGCCCGGATGGCCAAAATCCACAGCAGCTCATCGCCAAAGGCGATGACTTTGAATCAGCAGTTCGTTTCCATGTGACCAGTCAAGTTTGGGCCCAGTCCAACACAGTAGCTGACCGGATTCGATTGACCCAAAGTGTCAAAACGAAGTCGGGTCAATTCCGTACACTCGGCCCAAACATGGAATTTCAAGCCCATTTGTTCTGCAACCTCTTGGACCTTCGTAGACTACCTGGCGTGGGTTTCCCTGACGTGGCCTGCTGACTCTGGGTTGCTGGTACAGGAACATCCAAGGACTGGTTCGACTGACCCGAACTCTGGTCCGAACTGATATCCTCATCAATTTGGTAGCCTCCCATCTACCCCAGGATTCAGCTCTTTATGGGAAAGCTTGCATGGGATTGCCTTTCCACCTGTTCCATGCTCTCCGGAAGGGGGCTGTCTATCCAACCTACTTGTCCAGTATGCGGACAGGAGAAGGAGACAACTGATCATGCCATTTTCACCTACCCCAGAGTTAGACAGATTTAGCATATTCTTGGCTACCACCTCGAGAAAGATTGTACTGTTTCTTAGTGGTCTGCTCTCTTATATGACATTCGGAGGGGTACCCAGCAGCAAGCCGCCACCTGGGCATACACAGCTTATCAGATCTGGATATCGCGGAATTTACTTATTTTCACTGATGATATTGTATTTTTGCACAGGATTGCAAGGAAATCTATCTTCTTATCTATGGAATACACACTACATCGCTCTGCTACTGATTTTGACATTCTTGACCATTGGGGCTCCTTTGCTGCTTCGGCAGCGAATCGGCATACGATTTTCATCTCTTGGGAGCCCCCACCCTCAGGGTTTGTTAAAATCAACTTCAATGGTAGTGTTTAGGGCAGACTTGTTGGTTCAACTTTTATAATCCGTGGGATTGATGGTGCTATGTTGGCTACTAGTGGCCTCGGCCTTTTAGACTGTTCTGTTCCGCTGGCCGAGCTGTATGCAGCTTAGACATGCATCTTCTATACCACTTGGATCCTTCGTGCTCATAGTCTCCTAATTGAGGAGGAATCTCTTACTATTATCTGATGGCTTCGGCAGGACTACGACGATCATGTTCCAATTAACCCATTGTTTCATGGCATCCGGTCCATCCTTCGGGAAGCTCACACAGTCCAGATCCATCATATCTACCGGGAAGCCAATTCGGTGGCTGGTTGGATTGCGGCCTCGGTGGCTTATCGTTCTAGGGTTTGGATTTGGAAGCAAGGTAACCCCTGTCCTTTTGTACTTAAACAAATTTGATTCTCTGATCTATCTAGTCTGACTCACACTAGATCAGTGTGATCACCCGTTTGTACCAAAAAAAAAAGATGCATTAGATCTTCTTTCTACATAGTTTTAGTTAATGATTCCCCACTTCTTTATATCTTAGTTGGGATCATGTAGTTGGGAAAAGACTTAGAGGAGTTGAGTTGAGTTGAGTTGGGATCATGGCAGGGCTTTTTCTACATCTTAGTTAAGATTATGGCAGGGCTTTTTTTACATTTTAGTTGGGACCATGGCAAGGCTGTTTATTATCTCCATATTTACTTATTCTATGCTTTGAAAAGTTATCCCATGGTTTTTTTTTTTTGGTACAGGCGGGTGATCACACCAATCTAGGGTGAGTCAAACCCGAGATATCAGAGTACAAAATTTGGGAGAGAATAGAGGGGCAAGGTTCATCCGGCTTCCATCTCCAAGAACCAGAATGAGATGCCATCCTAGCAACAATCCAATCTGCCGCTGAGTTGGCTTTCCGGTAGATGTACCTAATCCTGGCGCAAGAAATACCCTGGAGGGTAGAATGAATATCTCCAATCAAGGGGATGATAGGCAAATGGGCATGGAAATCCTTCCTAATCTAGCGGATAACAGTAATGGAATCCCCTTCAATAATAATGCTGCGAGATCCCAGACAACGAATAGCACAACAGATACCAGCCCAAGCAGCGCACAACTCAGCAAGGGGCACCGTGGAACCAAGAAGACCAAATCCATCAGCTGCCAGCATCTCACCGTCAGGCCCACGAATCACAAAAGCCAAGCCTGCACATCTACCACAAACACTACCATCAAAGTTGATTTTAACAAACCCTGGAGGTGGGGGCTCCCAAGAAATAAAGACCGTGCGCCGGTACGCTGCCGAAGCAGCAGGGGAGTCCCAGTGGCTAGAGGTAGCAGAAACACAAACTCTCTAATGGAATCTATACTCAGCAGCTAAGGAGAAGGCGGCCTAACAACCCTGCGAGGATGAATAGTCTCATCAGCGAACAGAAGTCGATTCCGAGATAACCAAATATGATAAGCAGTGTAAGCCCTCCTCGAAACCAGTAGATGGAATCCTCTACCCATATCCTCCCTGATGATACTCAAAAAGTGACTACATAGGGATTCAGACCCCTGATCCCAAGGACCATCACCTGAAATCTGCCAAATCTGTCTCGCTTTAAAGCAACTGAAGATAGCATGACCAACTGTCTCGTCCCCCCTACCACATAATGGGCAAGTAGGCAGAATGCTCATACCTCTCGCGGAGAGCAGGGAACAAGTAGGAAGTATGTTCCATGCAAGTTTTCACATAAAAAGCCGCACCCTAGGATGAATGGGGAGACGCCAGATCCACTTCAAATCAATCGAATGCTGAGGCTGAGGGCTGTAAATCTCAACAAAATCTCTAATAGGAGCACGAGACAGATAGGATCTCCTCCAAACCCTAATATCAGGGGTGGGAACCGGAGTAAGAGGAATGGCAAGAATGTGCCGGTAAAGCTCAACTCCAAAGAAGCTAGAGACCATAGAAGAAGACCAAGCAGAGCGATCCGGACCGAATAAGTCAATCACCCTCATACCATGAGTGATGTCAGAACTCACAAAAGTCGGCCATCGGGACAGTGAAAGGTCAGCAATCCAAGTATCATGAACAATATCAACAGAAGCCCCGTCACCTAGCAACCAGGAGATGCTGTCCAGAATAGCCGGAGCATGCCGGCAAACCTCTTTCCAGAAAAAAGAGTACCCAGGAGAGAGCTGAGGAAGAGAGGAAGAATTCAAGTCTCCATATTTGGTCCGCATAAAGGAGCTCCACAAACAGTGCGGATCAAGCAAGAACCGCGTAGCATGCCTCGCAATCAGAGAATCCCTCCTAACAATGAGCGACTGGATCCCGAGCCCACCTTCGGTAATCGGCATAGAAACAATATCCCAAGCCAGAAGGTGAATACCATGCCCATCCTGCATCGAAGCCCAGAGAAAATCCCGGAACTGTCTCTCAATCTTCTTCAAACAAGACAAAGGAACGGCAGCATTGGCTAGCAGATAGAGAGGAAGGGAAGATAGCACCGAGCGTAACAGTGTAAGCCTCGCCATCATAGAGAGCCCAGTGACCTGTCACCCATCCAATCTGTCACGGACCCGGCTAACTAAGTCACTGAAATCAGAGATACGAGGCCGCCTTCCCATAATAGGTATTCTAAGATAGGATAGCTGATCAGCCTGATTAGGAATACCCATAATCTGTGAGATAGTCCCTCTAACTGTAGACTTCATCCTAGGGCTGAAACAGATCAGAGATTTAGTGATATTGACTTTCTGCCCTGAAGCAGTACAATAAGACTGCAGAATAGTCGCAAAAGTGATAGCATTGCAAACAGTGGCCCTTCCCAAAAGAATGCAATCATCAGCAAACATAAGGTGAAAAATGGAGGGCCCTTGGGGACCAACAGTATAAGGGGCCAAAGAGTTGCTATCCTGAGCCTGAGATAGCGCCCGAGACAACGAGTCGGCCGAGAGAATGAACAGGAAAGGCGAAAGAGGGCAGCCATGTCTCAACCCAACCTCTGAGTGAAAATAATCAGTCTGACCACCATTAATAAGGAGAGAGAAGGAGGGCCGGTTAACACAGGCCATCACCCAGTCAACAAAGAGCTCCGTAAACCCAAACCCAGAAAGAGTGTGGCGCAGAAAAATCCAGCTCAATCTATCATAAGCTCTCTCCATATCGAGCTTAACAGCCATAAGACCCTGACGGCTAGGAGCTCGCTGAAGGTCATGCATGAATTTCTGAGCAAGCAGAGCATTATCAGTGATACTGCGCCCCCTGAGAAAAGCCCCCTGCTCTGGAGAGATGAGGCGAGGCATCACAGAACACATACGGGATACCAGGATACGTGCACATACTTTGTATAAAGTGGTGCAGAGACTAATAGGCCAGAAATGCTGAGGAGAGGAAGCATCAGGGCGTTTGGGCACCAGGGTGATAAGAGTCTGATTCCAATCTGCTGGAATAGCTTTAGACTGAAAAACAAGCTGAATAGCTTGCACCACTTCTTGTCCAACAATATCCCAGTAGTGGCAAAAGAAAACAGCCGGGAACCCATCAGGCCTAGGAGCCTTGTCAACACCAAGATCCCATAAAGCCCGCCGAATATCATCCTCAGTAATCGGACGGATGAGAAGAGCATTCTCCACATCAGAGACCCTAGAGGAAGGGGAGACCGGGAAAACAGGGTACCCTTCACCAGAGTGCTCAGACCATCTAGACTGAAAGAAATGGAGCATCTGATCCCTGATCATCTAGAGCTCCTCCTGAGGGTTGCCCTCCTCATCAATAAGCCGTCTAATACGGTTCGCAGCACGGCATTTTAGAGTGGCCTGGTGAAAGAATCTAGTGTTGGAGTCCCCTTCCTGAATTCACTGAATGCGGGACCTCTGCCTCCAAAAAGTCTCCTGTTGTAATAAAAGAGAGTGATGAAGAGCCAAGTTGGTTCTAAGGGTCAAAAGATCAGAATCAGAAAGATATCCCTCTTGGTCCTCCTTTGACTGCAGAGACGAAATAATAGACTCAGTCTGCTCAACCCGTCGAACAATGTCCCCCACCTCCCTTCTACTCCAACTACATAGTCTGCGTCTAGCAAGAACCAGACGTCGTGAAAGTCTATAGGTGGCACTCCCTCTGATAGGAAACCACCAAACCTGTGAGATGACAGATCTAGCAGAAGAATAGAAAGTCCAGAATTTCTTGAATCGGAAAACCCTACTCTGCTGGAGAGACACATCAGTAGAAATAAGAATAGGACAATGATCCGAAGCAATTCTGGACAAATGAGTAACAATGGCTGAGGAAAAAAGCTAGAGCCACTGAGGATTGGCCAAGGCTCTATCCAGTCTTTCCCACACCCTAGCTGAACCCTGACTATTATTACACCAAGTGAACTGAGGCCCAGAGAATCTCAAATCCAAAAGACCAGCTGAAGCAATGAAGTTCCTGAACTCAGCTCTTTCCACTGAATCAACCGCCTGCCTGCCATCTCTTTTCTCATTGGACCCGACAATGCAGTTGAAGTAACCCGCAATGAGAGAAGGAAAACCCTGGGATAGCAAAGAATGAATCTCAGCTCATAGCACCCGGCGCACCCTGAAGTCGGTGCTAGCATAAGCACCCGATAGAAGCCAGGGACCATGAGATCCATCAGAAATGACCAGAGCAACTTGTTGACCACAGTAGTGAAAGGCATCCACTTTGATATTATCAGCTCTCCACAAAACCACAATACCGCCGGAGAGACCAACATAGTTAATAGCATAGGAAACCCAAGATCTGGAGACCATACGTCGGAAGCGAGCAAGACTGGTCCCCGACAACCGAGTTTTCAGAAGAACACAAATATCAAAGCCATGAAGATGCAATAGCCTCCCAAACGCAGAGCGAAATGATGGTTTTTGGGCTCCGCGCACATTCCAGACAAGAATCTTCATTCCGAGGCATGAATGGGGGGAACCCCCGCCCTATCCCCCATCAACTCATCAACAATGTGGTCGTCAGCTGGAAGAGAACCCACAGCATGTTCCTTTCCCCTACAATCCTCCGGATGGAATGAATCCATGGATACGACATCCACATCCCGAAGAACGGAATCCTTTGAGCGGGATGATTCCATGGCTTCAACCTCCTCGCCCCGGAGGATGGCCTTCTTAAGCAGAAGGACCGCCGAATCATGAGTAGCTTCCTCCATCTGAGCTGACAAGGAGAGACTTGAAGCAGACCGCAGACCCGGCCCTTCCTTGCGACGGGACTTCTTCTTCCCTGGCCCCGTTAGGTCTAGAGACCCCCGAGAAGAGTCAACAGTTGCTAGAAAAGTGAAAGACCCCTGCGATCTAGCTTTCCCCCCAATAGAAGTCTTCCCTTTTCCTTTAGTGGTCCTGGATACCACTCGCTGCGACACAAGTTCCTCAGGCCGGGTCCTCTTGGAAGGGCCAGAATAGGCATCCTCCTGGGACTTAGGCTGCGCAATCGAGCTATCAGGCCCTAAGCATGCAAAAGGATTAGAAGCATTGCCCTCATCAGACACTTTCAGCAAAACATCCTGAAACTTTGCTACATTGCCAACTGGCACAGAAAACACTTCAATCCCTGTCTCAATGTTTTCCTCTGCTCGACTGCCTGGGTCTTCGCTGCCTGGGTCAACAACACCCTTCAAAGGAAGACTCGATGCAAACTTCTCCCCGTGGACCATCCCACCCTGGGTCTTCATCTCCGCCGAAGGAGAGAGCGAGGCTATCCCCCTGCTCGGCTGTCGGCGAGCTAGTTTCTTAGGAACTTGCCAACCATCGGCCAAAGCAGGGGACGACCTGGGAGTACCGAGGCGATCACCCGACGAAGGGTCCTGGGAAGATTTCCGGCGCCTGATAGCAGCCATCCAGGGCCCAAATCCAGGACCGGAAGAAGAAGAGGAGGAATCTGGCACAGCCTGGCAAGATCCAGAGAGATGCACTGATCCACAATCAACGCAGATTCCTTCAAGATTTTCATATGAAAACTGTTGCCAAAATGGAGCTCTGCTGCCACGGATCTGAGTTCCTGGCCGGAGAGGTATACTCATATCTACTCGGACACAGGCCCGAGCAAAGCTTCCATGCTTCCTAGCCTTGGTTGATTCATCAGAATAGAGGAATTGTCCGGCCACAACAAGGATGGAAGACAGAATTTCATCACTCCAGAACTCAATTGGAAGCTGAGGCAACCGTATCCAGAGCAGAGCAAAATGGATGGAGCTGTCGACTGGAACGAATTCCGAATGCCACTATGCAGTGATGATCGGTTGTCCATTAACAACCCACGGTCTTCCCAATGCAAGAGCCTTAGCTCGGATGTCAGAGAAATTGAATATGAAATGCTTGTTCGCCAGGGCCAGAGCTTCAATGTCACCTGTCAACCCCACTCGGTGAAACTCTCGAACTATGATTTCTGGCGGAATCTAGCGAGAGAGGCAGCGAGCGAGGATAGCATGACTCCCCCATCTTTCTTCTTCAACCTCCAGAGAATGCACCGGCACTTGGACTATGTTCGGATACCTCCGTTCCAGCTCCGCCACTACCGCCGGAGGAGGCGATGGAGCAACCCATTCAAACCCACTTCCACGGCCCCGATGCCACGCCGTGCCGGATATCCCTGCCTCGACGGACTCGCTGGAACGCTGCCTAACTGGAGTCCCCATCACCCGGAGGAAAAGACCAGAGAAAATGAACCAGAGAACCGGGAATCAGAGAAGATGAAGACGGTGCCCGAATCTTAAAGCAGAATCGGCAGCGGAAAGCTTCTAACCACCGAATCTTAAAGCAGAATCTTAAAGCAGAATCCCATGGTTTGCACCTAGCAATGGATAGAAATTGATGCATGGGTATAATCCCAAAAGGAGAGGCCTATGTTGAGCCACTTACTTTTCAAAGATGATTGTTTGCTTTTCTTAAAAGGCTTATCGTAATCACCCTTAAGTAGGTTGTAGGAAATTAATATGCCAAGTCAGGTCAGGCAATGAACCTCAATAAGTCAATAGGGCTATTTAATCCAAAAATTAACAGAAAGTTGACAATTGAATTAACTACCATTCTTAGAATTAGCAGAGTTAATAACTTTATGTTGTACTTCGGGGTCTTTATTAAGGGCATCAGATTTGCAAAAGCTAAGAGATATTGAATGATAGAATCATATTCAAACTGAATTGTTAGAAGCAGAAGGTTCTATCATTTGGAGGTCGATACACTCTTATAAAATATATCCTCTGCTTTATGCCTCTTTATATTATCTCTCATATGGCTATTCCGCATAGTTTTCTGGTCTTGTTTCAGAAAACTATTTGAAGATTTTGGTGATGCCATCATTAGGGAAGCTAAGCTATTCACACTATAGCTTAGGATTGCATCTATAGAGACAAGAATATGGGTGGAGTAGATAATCCTGAGATTCCTAAGTAGTGGATCGCACGACAAAGCAAAGAAGCAGGCAGATTAATTCTAATTAAAATTGTTCACTTGCCCAAATAGTTAGTATAAATTATTACTTTCAAGGAGATTGATGATCTTATAAATCCCTTGGAGCTGCTCCTCACTATAGAAAGTTGTGTGCTAGGCTTCTAGAGGCATACAGATGGGTTTCTTTAGTCTATTTGGTTGGGGGATCAATTAATATTGTAACTGAGCTATGCCCAATTGAATTCCATACATCTCTCCACCATGAGTAAATTTATACTGCCTGATAGGGCATACAATCGGGAGCTTTTACACTGCTGCTTTTCCCATGTTTATTTGAGGAGATTATTCAGACCCAAAAAATAAAGTTAATTAGAGGAATAATTCATGATTAATCATGAGTTATTCTCTCAATTTATTTCCTAAAAAATACAGAAATAGCTAGTTATCCCTTCAAATAAGAGTAAAAAAAAGTTATCCTATGGATTTACCTTTTTGCATTTGATATGATCAATGAGATAGCCAAGGAATATCCCTAGGGATAGCCAAAGATAAACTCTATTCCGTACACTTATCTAGAGATAATATTTTTTTCTATCAAACACTATCTTATAATCATTGTTATCAAAATCGGACCGGATCAGCTGGTTCAACCGGTTGAACCGGGATCCGGAGGCTAAACCGATCTGATTCTAGTAGAAAATTGGATGTGCAGGTCACTCGGATTAACTCGGTTAACCCGTCCGGTTCACCCGTGAACCGATGACCCGGCTGAACCGGACGGGTCGGGATCGGGTTGTTTCAAATTCCCTGGACTCTGATAGCTTCGTCCAGATTCCAGACGTCCCTTCGACTTCTGCTGCTCTGCAGTTCTGCAAACCAGCTCGAAGCTCGAACTCGAAGGCTCGACTAGGACAAGCCTGGAATCCAGAGTACAGAGTCTTGGCCTCGACGACGCTCTGCCTCCGTCTCTTTGCCGACACCGACTGCGCGCAAGAGTCCGGCCTTCGTCCCTCGGCGGCTCGGCAACGAGACTCTGGCGAAAGAGTCCAGCCTCGACGACTGCAGCCTCGAACTGGCAGGATACCGCTCGATTCAAGGCTCCACGTCCGATTGCCATGGCTGGGATAAGATCGGCCCTGGCCCATCACGAGGCCTAGCGACCGCCGGCTGCTAGCACATCTCCGACAACGGTCGCGCACAGCGATGCCAGCCCGATGGTCGCCGGAACAATGGTAATCGGCTAAGGAAGCCGATCACCGCGATCGGTCTGGCCAGCCGATTGGCTGAATCTATGCCGATCTCCGGCGAGGATCCAAGAAGGAACCACCGATCTTGGCCTTGGATGATTAGATTTAACTAGTTTGCAAGGAGAATAAAAGAAAACAGAGGATCGACGGGTTTTGAGCTTGCTTCTAGTCGTTCGGCTGGTGACGGCGACGTCCAGCAGCAAGGAGCGCTGCAATGGCCTCCGACAAGCCTTCCACCACTTCTAAATGATCTGATTAGATACCCTAAGACTCGAATTTAATACAATTAAATTGAAGCAGAGCTTCACACCTGATCGCCTCTCTCTTCCCTTTCAGCGGCGGTCCGCTCCAGCAGCTTCGACAGGATCAAAGAAGAAGGAAGAGAGAGAAGCATTCGGATGGCTCGGAGAGGACGACGGGATCAGAGAAGAAGGAAGAGAGAGAGAAGCGTTCGGGTGGCTCGGAGGAGAAAAAGAAGAATGGTGAAAGCAATAGATTCGAATGAGAGCTCTCCGCATCTACTGGAGAGAGTTCGGATGTACGAGCGTAAGGAGGTTCTTATGATTCAAACGTGACCGGGATGGAGACGATCCGAGTCACGTGGGAGAAAAAAAATACGCTGGAATACTCTCAAAATATCGTGGTAGTCGAAAGCTTTCTGAACAAAGGTGACGACGCTAGTTATGGAGTATAACAGATATGATAAATATTCATATTATAATAAAAAAACACTATTATATTTAATAATATGATAAATATTATATAATAATAAAAAATATAACAGTTTGTTATTTGTTAGAATGATAATCCTATCGGTTCAATTACAAGATAACTACAATTTTTTTGCATTAACTTATTAAATAACTACAAGCAAATAAGTAGTCTGTAAACATGTATAGGATTTGGTGATCAGGCAGCTGGATTTTGGATAAATGGTTTTGTGCATGGTTTATCTGGTGGTGTGCAAGAACCATCAGCTATGGGGAGCTGGCCTTCAAGTTTGTCACCCGCAATAGGTTGGCTCTCAAGCTCTCAGTAACGCTAGTAGTTTTCTCCTCTGTTTTCCATAGGCGGTAACCCAATCTCCTAAATTAATTCTAAGCAACGCTCACCCTCTAGTGGCTGGTGAGAATTAACACCTTCAGGTTAACCTCATTTCTAATCCTATATCCAATCTGAGATCCATAGGCCAAGGCTTCTCAGTCCATGTTCCCTAACGATTTTCAAATCCAAGGGGTAAAAGAATACTCACCCATATACCATGGACATGGATTTTGTAGCAAGGAGAATGATGGATGATGTCAGGACTTTTTTTTTGATTTTTTAGAATTCTTCTCTCTTGCATTGGTTGGTATTTCTTTAAGATTAACGGGCTCAGCTCTTAATTTTTTGTGTTTGTATAATTTTTTTATTAATTTTTTATTAAAATTAATTTTTATTATTATAAATATATTTTTATATTAAAATAATTAAACCGATGGTTCAATCGGTGACCCGACCGGTTAAACCAGTGGCCCGGTGACCCGAGCCCTTGACCGGGTCAATGTCCGATCCGGACCTAACAACTATACTTATAATTATGACTTTTAAAAATAAAAAAAGATATCCTGAATATCCCCTCTTATTTGACCCAAATTAAAGGCTTAATTGATCAGGAAGGGGTCACCAAACAGCTACAACCATATTGGACCAATTGTAGCCACGACACGGGAGCTAGACGCAAGCAAGAAATCGAGTGCAAACAACAGCATTTAAAACTCTATAAAGGATTTCTTCTGTCTCAGTCATATGGTGATTCATCATATTTTTGAGAGAAAAAGTTATTCCACTATGGCCTGAAGATAATAATAGATTTAAAAGAGAAACATAAAAAGAGACCAACGCACTGAGCTACCCTTTTATATCAAAAAAGTTACCACATAAAACTCATGAGTTTGAAACTACTTAGTTTAATCTTATTTAACATAAATATCTTGTATACAAAAACTTTGCAAAACAAATATCCCAAGTGCTCCTAATGTTTTAGAAATTGATTTATGAACAGGCTGTACTAGCTATAATTTTCTATATGTAACATCCGCCCAGCCAACAAGCTGCTATTTCTATAAGCACTCCCTATCGAGAATCCTGTGAAACCAGGAACTTTATCATGACTTCACTATATTAGATAAACAGATCAAAATAACTAAAAATAATAGTATATTAAAGGTATCAAGTCAGTCCTAAAATGTGCTTCCAAGCCACTGACTTTAAATTAAACTTATCAGCACAAGAACATTAGTGTTAAGAAAATATGTACATCTCCATACTGTTATATACATATTTGTATACGCTATTTAAAAAAACAGTGCCAAAAATACCTCAAAGTTGTATGCTAAGATTCAACTTCCTTGGTAAAATGAACAACTACAGATATGTACACGAAGGAATTGAGTTGGTTAGCATCATGAAGAATATCCACCTGCAGACTTGTCTTTACAGTTATCATCCAGTGATTGAGATCCACCTTGTTCAAGTAATAGTTCTTTTATCTCCTTGTACATCCTCAGCTCCTCTAGTGCATCTGCCTTGGTCCTTGGCTTGAATAGCCCTGAAGCCGTGATTCCTAGACTTGAAGCAGGGCTTTCAGATTGTTCAGCTTCCATGGCTTTGTTATGCTGGATCTTCATGTTCCAAGATTCATCTCTGAAGACTCGAGAAGATCTGACCGAGCGGGAAAGATCTTGCCGCAGAGGTGGGGCAGTCTTAAGCATCCACACAAGTGAACCTACAACAGCATCTGGAGACCTTTGGACTGGTACCAGGTCCCTGGATTCCAAATTCTCACTGACTTGATCTTTGCCTTCAGAAAGTACAACCCTAAACAAAGGGAAAAGCGGAGAAGTTTCATACCCTGCATGTAAAAGAGTGTTCATGCATGCGATTTATAGGTTGCATTTGAAAGTGCAATTTGTGCATTAATCTACATCAAGATCTGCAGTTTTTGCACCAAATTTTGATTCATAAAACTGCTTAGTGAGGAGAATCTTCCAGACAAAATATCACCCAAATAAGGTGATAGCACGAAGGGGTTGGGTGGTGGGGGAGGGGAAAGGTGGTGTGGTTGGAGAATACCATTCACCCGATCCTATCTTATACAAGAAATATACTTGCACTGGGTTTGGAAGTCAGAGTCAGGCAACAGACATCCTAGAATGCATAATATTTGAGGTGAAAAAATCTTATACATCAAAAAATGGTTCTTCAACAGTGCTACCTCAAACTTAACATCCTTCTTGATGCTTTATATGATAATCAAATGAGTGCTCAAGTGATTAAGATAGGATAGGCTGAACAAAGATACAAATAAGTTCATATTTACATCTTCTAATGTATAAAATAGTTGTCCAATATTGCTGCATCAAACTTCAAAATGCATTATCAACCTTAACATCCTTCTTCATGCTTTATATGATAATCAAATGAGTTATCAAAGTGGTTATCATAGAGTAGGTTGAAAACAGAAGTTGATAATTACATCTTCTAATGTATGTATATTTACACAAGGAGGGTCAACTGTTGAAGTTATCTTCCTTCTAAGACAAGACTGAGATTAGAGAAATGGAACTGGCTTGTAGAAAGCTTTACACCAGAAGAGCTATCTAGTCCATGCTCCAAAGCAAGCCTTGCCGAACAGGTACAATGATAGCAGGTGGCATGACAAGTGTGGGACAGAAGACAGCTGGAAGACAAGTGACATTTAAATTTTCATAGGACCTTACCAAATTGGTCACACCATTTTGGGATACAAATTAAATTTCTGCAATCAAAACCTTCGACTTATCCATGCTGTATAGGCTCATGCTTAAATCTTTCCAAACAACCCAATCTTTTACTTAGGGCTGCTTCCTTTATCAGTAAGTATTTGTTAAATCCTTTGTCACAGGCCTCTTTCCAAGCTTTTTCATTAAGGCCTCCCTCCTTCTTCCCTACCTTAATTTTCAGACCCTTTCATAAAGCGACCTCCTTTAACCTCAGCTGCACATGGCCTGACAAATTTACTTGGCAAACAGCCAATCACTTTGCCTGATAGGCACATCTTCGACCCTACCCTTCCTCGCGCACACTTGTCTTAGCATTTTGATTTACAAAAGTCAAATTTATTTGAATGTATCCTTTCCATTGCTTAACATTCTGATCCATAGAACATTTGAGGTCTTCATGTTATTGGGAAAGACCTACTCTGCCTCTTAAAGGTGGTCGTAGAATGTAAGGAAGTGATTGCAACACTACACATTCATTGCATATATGATGCAGATTATGTCATTAACATCACTTCAAATATACAAAAAAAAAAAAAAGTAACGAATCCAGTAAAACTAAGTCTCTAATGATGAAGCTGTAATGTTTCAGAGTGTTTTATGATCATCACCTGTATCTTTATGATAATATTGCAAGATGAGCTGTTATGTGGACTGAATGTTGGGTAATAACTAAGGCATATGCATGCAAGCATACTGCAAATCAGGTTGTTAAGGATGGATGCTCGATGAAATCAAGAAGAATGAAACTAGAAACAGGTGGATTATATACAGAACAGAGAAGTCACTTCAATCAAGGATGGTGATGAAAAGTTGTTAGAGACATGGTTTGTTCCTCAGACGAAAACGAGATGCAGATTGACATTAAGCTGTGTTTTAAGCTACCATTGTCAAATCAAATCCTTAAATCACCAAGCCACATCACGTTGCCTTCCCCATCTCTTTCTTAACACAATCCTCATGCCTTACTGAATCACCCTCAAAACTCTGCTGTAAATGACATAAAATTTAAGTCAGTTCCCCACCACTTATCAATTGGAGCAACTTCTTTTTTCCCAGGAACAAAGACAAATCTCCATCATATAAAAGCACAAAAGCACCTCTATGCTACATTCACTAAGATTAATTCTATTAATTATGTCTTCATCTATCTCTCCATCATGTTGTATACTAAAGATTAAAAAAAGAGATCATAATGTTGTTTCCCTAAGCTATTAATTTTAACAATGATCAAGTAGAACTGACAAATTTGGTGGAATGCACAAATGAAGGATAGAGAGTGACTTCGCTAGTAAAGGGCCATGCTATTGCATACTCAACTCAACTCAACTCATCTAAGCCTTTTTCCAACTGCATGGGTCGGCTACATGAATTTGCTTTCTCCACTCTGCTCTATTCAGGACTAAGTCGACATTTAAATTAGGCTATGCTATTGCATGCAAACAATTAATTGTTAAATAAAAAAAGGGATCTTAGAATGAGAGGCCTGTCAATAAGGGGGAGTATCGGTAAGTGCACCACTCTACTGCCACCAAAAACAAGGCTGAAGATTACTGATTCCTGTCATGTGAAGACACGAGAGCATTGGATAATGAAAAGAGAAATGCCTGATAAACTCAACAAATAGGAGAGTAATCAGATAGATACAGGGTAAACTAACTAGGACAGTCAAACTTGCATGAGTTCAGCCAGGGTGAAGTTTAAAATAACCTGGAAAAAAAAGTTGCAAAGGATATGTGGGAGATATTATTCAATCAGATTAATCCATGTGCATTGAATGGACAAGTACAACACAGAAAGCCAACCGGTCATGAATAAGAAAAATCTTGTTGATGATAATCATGGTTATAGTTCCAATAAGAATGAGACCTAACTGTAGTACCTGTCAATATAAATTAAGAACTAGCCAATGATTCAGATATAGAGTTGGAGAGTTAATGCTGTAACTTTGATCGTTGATCACTTATGAGTTGTGCATAAACAAATGATATAAGAAGATTGTATATTTGTGAGAAAATATTTACCTTGTGATATTACTACTGTAATATAGACAATAATAACTAGAAACTCATTACCAATTTGGTGCAAACAAGTTTGAACTCGGCAAGTCTCCGCATTGTCGTAATACAAATAAGGTTTCAGCATAAATAAAAACAATTTCACAAACCCATCCAAAGATAAATATTAGAATTTGTCAGTCATCTACAATGGTAAGACAAGCAGAAAATGTGCAATAATGGGTTTGGTTGTAGCCACTTGGTATAATGATTAATAACATTAAAAGAAAAAACTGTATTGGAACTCACATAATGTGAAATATAAATAGGCATCTTTTATAAAGTCCAAAGTAAGTTTTGTCATACCAGTGTGTATTGCCTCGTACCATACCCATATTGAACCGAGACTCGGTACGAGTGGCATATCAAGTTTTGATACGCCCTGGACATGCCAGAACATACTATTATGGTACCGGTGGTCCAATACCAAGATTACAAACCTTGGCCCAAAGTTTATACAATTTCAATTAATGTACCTCATGCAACATTGGTGAATATGATGCAAAACCCATTAGCAAAAATTATTAGTAAACATCAAGCGAATACATGCATCAAAGACATTGCATTTCAATCTAACCTTTTCAAGCCATAAGAAGTCACTATCCAAACAAAGTATGCAAAAACACTGTCATAAGAAAACACCGAAAAAAAGATGGAAAAACTAAAGGGAGCTAATGATCACTAGAAAGCATAGAAACCAGGAGTACAACGAACTCATCTATGAGTTAACTCATAGAGTTTCATGAAGAGTTTCTATTGGTAAGAAAAGGAACTAGTGAAAACAAAAGAAATTTAAACCCGAAACTTCAAAAAGTTTAGCACCAGCAAATGCTATGGTACAAGGTCTTTCAAATTGATTTGTTTCTCTAACAAGAAAGGGTAAATCCCAACTAACCTCAAAGAAGATGCAAGAAAACCTTTTTTTCTGAACTGCCTCTCTCCTACACTAGTAGATATCTACTTTAAAAACCAGGAAGATGAGATAGTCCATCCAAAGGATCCATACCTACACCTTTGGTTATACGATTTTGGATTATTTTATCCAAGAAAAATTTGTTTGCTGGAATTTTATATACTTTCACCTTGTTAGCTGAGATTGTTAAAACTCTCTCCTCAAGCACATGGACTGCATCATCATTATTCCACTCAACAAACTTTTAGTGATATAAAAACAAAAGAGAAAATGGCATTTTCAAGATTGGCATATGAAATCACCACGTAGAAACATAGAAAGTAGGATTTTATGCTTATCTGGCAATTCAAGAATTAACCTTTTCGGCGAGGTTGGTGGCACCGAACCAAACCCAATCAACTAGTTAGGACTGAACCAAAACAAACAGGCCAAAAATTGGATCAGAAATAGAATTTCGAATGATTTGGTTTGGACTGGTTCAAGTGTGAAATGGCTCAGGGGGTTGGATGTAGGCTCCTTTAAGCTTACTTAAAAAGACAGAGGGAGGCTAAAAGCCTCCTACGAGCTGTCATTCTTTCTACTCAACTCAACTCAGCCTTTTCCCAACTACATGAGGTTGGCTACATGAATATGCTTCCTCCACTCTGCTCTATTCAGGACTAAGTCAACATTCAAATTACAAATAGTTATATCTTTTTTAATTTTTTCTATCTATGTTAGCTTAGGTCTACCTCTATCCTTACCATGGATTGTTAAAAAATCACTCTTTCTAACTGAAGCATATAAAAGTTTTCATTGTATATGCTTAAACCACCATAATCGATTTTCTTTCATTTTATCTTTAATTAGAGCTACTCCTATCATTTCTCTTATATGTTTATTTCTAATTCTATCTTTTAAAGTTTTACCATATATCCATCTTAACATGTGCATTTCTGTTACGTTTAATTTATTCACATGTTGTTTCAGTATTGCCCAACACTCTGTTCCATATAGCATAGCTGCCCTAATAGCGGTTTTATAAAAATTTTCTATTAATTTTAATGGAATGCGTCGATCATACAATACTTCCGAAGCACTCCTCCACTTAATCTATCCTGCTTTAACTCTATGATTCACATCTTTACCTATTTCACCTTTTTGCTAGATAATTGATCCCAAATACCTAATTTTTTCACTTCTTGGTATCTCTTGGCTTGCAATCTTCACTGTTTCTTCATTTATATTTCTACTTTCACTAAAATTACATTTCATGTATTCAGTTTTAGTTCTATTAATCTTAAAACCTTTAGATTCTAAAACCTCTCTTAAAATATCTAGCTTAACATTTACTCCAGATTTAGTTTCATCAATCAACATTATATCATCTGCAAATAACATACACCATGGAATATCATTTTGAATATGTTTGATTAATTCATCCATAACTAATATAAAAAGATACGGACTTAAAGCAGATCCTTAATGTAAACTTACAATAATTAAAAACTTACTAGTTTCTCCTATTATTGTTTTAACAATAGTTATTGCTCTATCATACATATCTTTTATCAATTCTATATACCTTTTGGCAACTTATTTTTTCTCTAAAATTTATCATATTATTTTTCTAGGTACTCTATCGTATGCTTTCTTTAAATCAATAAAGATCATATGAGAATCTTTTTTCTTTTTCCTATACCTCTCCATCAATCTTCTTAATAAATAAATAGCTTCCATAATCGATCTTCCAGGCATAAATCCAAATTAATTATTTGACACCAAAGTTTCAGCTCTTATTCAATTTTTTGTTACTCTCCCATAATTTCATTGCATGACTCATCAACTTAATCCCTCTATAATTTGCACTATTTTAAATATCTCCTTTATTTTTGTATATGAACATTAATATACTTTTTCTCTGGTATTCTTTTAGTTGTTACAATCCTGTTAAATAAATTGGTTAACCACATGACTCCAATTTTTTCTAAGCATTTCCAAACCTCAATAGGGATCGCATCTTACCCTAATGCCTTTGCATTTTTTATTTTACTCAAAACCTTTTCAACCTCAAGCATGCTAAATCTACGAAAAAATTTATTTTCATTTTTTACTCCTAGATTATTACATCCTTCTACCTTTAAATTTATTAATTATTTTTATTAATAATTTTTTAAATAACTTTTTCATCGTTTTTTATCTCTTCTTCTTTTACTAACTCTCTTTCATCTTCATCCTTAATACATTTAATATAGTCAAGATCTTTTGTTTTCTTTTTTTCTTAGTTTTGCTAGTTTATATATAATCTTTTCAACTTCTTTTGTATATAGTTTATTATATAAATCATCATAGGCTTTAAGTTTGGCATTACTTACTGCTTTTTTAGCTTCTATATTTGCATCCTTATACTTTTTAAGACTTTCTTCATCCCTAACCTCTTGCCAAATTTTATAGTTTGTTCTTTTAAGCTTGATGGCAGCTTGAACTTCCTCGTTCCACCATCAAGTTTCCTTTCCTAATAGTCCTACTCCTTTTGATTCTCCTAGAACTTCTTTTGCTATGTTTTTTATGCATTTAGTTGCTTTTTTCCACATTAAGTTGGGATCACTATCTATATTCATAGTCATTTCTCTTACTAACTTTCTTTAAATAATTCTAGTTTTTCTCCTTTCAAATTTTACCATTTAATTTTTGGATTAATAGTTTTACGTTTTATTCTATATTTCATTTTTATACATATGTCTGCTACCATTATCCTAAGTTATAAAGTTAAACTTTCTTCTGGATAACTTTACAGTTTTTGCATATTATTTTATCCACCTTCCTAATTAAGAAAAAGTCTATTTAATTTTTATTAGATCTACTTTTAAATCTTATTAAATGTCCATCCCTCTTTTTGAAACAAGTGTTTGCTATTATTAGATCATACGCCACTGCAAAATCTAATAAGCTCATGCCGATTTCATTCCAATCTCCAAATTCATATCCTCCATGTACCATTTCATATACATCCCTCTGTTTACCTACATGTCCATTAAAATCTTCTTCCATATATATCTTTTCTCCTTATAGTATTTCTTGCATTATTTCATCTGTCTTCCCAAAATTATGTCTTAGTTTGTTGGTCTAATTTTACTTGTGGTGCATATGCACTAATTATATTAATTATATTATTCTCAATTATAAGTTTTAGTGATATAATCCAGTCTTCTTTCCTAGTTACCTTAACAATATGTTCCTTAAAAATTTTGTCTATAATTATTCCTACTCCATTTCTATTTTTATGTTTTTCAGCGTAATATAATTTATATCCCGTATTCTCTATTTATCTATATCTTTCACCTACCCATTTAGTTTATTATAATCATATTATATTTACTTTTCTCCTAATCATAGTGTCCACTATCTCCATTGCTTTACCTGTTAGTGTTCCTATATTCCAAGTTGCTACTCTAAGCTAACTATTATGGACTAACTTTTTTATTCGTACTCATTCCTAGTGCAGAAACCCTTACTTACTTATCACCACATCCGAACATCGGTACGGCACCCTTTGCCCATTTTTCGAAACATCTGGAGGCAGATGCAATGCGTCTCTTAACGGAAACGTCCTAGCCCTTCGCATAGTGATCTAGTAGATTCATATTTTATGGGATCTGATGGAGTTTTACGCTGGCTGTCAGCTACCTAATACAACCCTCCTCCTTTACCCGGGCTTGAGACCGGCCTTAGCGGAGTTGAACTGACATTCTTTTTCCTATCTCTTATTTGCATTCAAAATCAATTAAGTAAATATCAATCTCTCCTCTTTCCTTTTCATTTAATTAAGATTTCTCATAAATATAAGAAAAATACCCTATTTGAATATAAAAATAATAAAAAATTAAATTTCTTAAGAATAAAAAATCATCTCTCCTTTTCAAGAACAAATCGAAAAATTTTAGAAAATCCTAATTTAGCATTATTAAGTTACGGCATTTTTACTCCTGATAAAAATCCTAAAAAGACAATTTAACTTAGAAATAAGCAAATAAAATGCATATATATATATATATATATATATATATATATATATATATATATATATATATATATATATCTTAGAATATAATTTGTAAGATTTTAATCAACACTTGGACGAACTTATAAGGTTTCTAAATCTAAACAAAATCATTGCAATAGCAAACCTTACACTGACCGATGTTGAATTGATCCATATCTTATTAAAATAATAAAATTAAACTTTCATAAAATTCTAAGGTTAAAAAGTATTTTTTTAGGGTCCATGTTTCACTAGATTGGACTAGGATATCATTATTTCGACCCTAAGAAATATATTTTTTAATTTTATTATTTTAACAAGCTGTGCATCAACTCAACATAGGTTAATATAAGGTCTCGTTTGAGGTTTTGTCAAACGAGACCAAACAATAATCACATTCATATCCCTGCACCAAAAGTATGGCCCATGGCATGTGGAGCAGTCTGGTCTGCTGACTAACTTTGCCATTACAACAAGATACGTCATCGCAACATAAGCAACCTCCAACACTAGGACCAAAGCTCACATATAAAAAGAAACCTCGTCCAAAGGTGAGCAGTTTTTTCCTTCTTTCTTGTTTCCCTCTCTCCTCTAGACCTCGCTTGACTATAAGCTCTAGAACCTTACATTATTTTCCATCTTCTTAGAATGAGGCTACAAAACCCACCCTTCGCCTTCTCAATCCTTCTCCTTCACTGCCTTGAGCATCAAATCACCTTAGCCGGGTAGCCCCCGACACCCCTCATGTCTCTTTTTGTCCTCACAGGAGCATCAGCCTAACTGTGGAGCTCTCCTGCAGGACCGGGCAGATCAGGCTTCACCTCAATTCCTGGCTCATCATCTCTATTAGTATTTAGGGTCATCTCTATGAGTAGGATTTTGGCACCATCAATATTAAAGAGCTTAATTTCATACTGTGTGACAATCGCCAAATAATTCATTTTCAAAAAGCATCTACATTTTCAAGTTGATTGCAATAGAATGAGTAATTTGGTCATTAAAATACATAATTAACATGCATCTGGCTTTTTGACTAGTAAAGTTCACACTAATGTATACAAACAATTAGGATTTCAAAAGAGTATATTGGTAGCCCTACCATGTTGGATTACAGTGCAGAGTCTGAATCACATGCAAGTCAAGCTAATGGAATAACCTAAGCTAATAGAGGGTATTACATGGTATCTTATGACCACATACTAATTACGATCATGAGGTCTATGGTTAAGATAACCACCAACCAACTGGTCCTGACCAACCATGTGAAGATTAATATGGTTAAGAGATCACAAAGTGAATGAATAGTTTCCAATAACAAGTATAAGTTCATATAACTACATCTGCATTTGCATTTATAAAGGAACTTCACCATAATGCAGCATGATGAATGCAACAAATATTTGTACAATATATGATTTAATTTCAGATTTCCTGAACACAAAACAAAACCATTTTCACTACATTTTGATGGAAAAAGGTAGCAAACTAAAAGACTCATAGCACATATGTTTAGCATGACATGTGGAAGAAATCAACTACTTTTGATAACTGAAGTTTCCAAGCAGCATGATGCAGCATCCAGAAAAGCTGAAGTTGGATCATCAATAAGCAAAGACAGGTTTCCAACCATATGCATTTCACTAGCATAATAACCATCCAGTGAAGAATCAAAGCAAGAAAACATCCTCTTACCTCAGAAAGAATAATAATATGTCCAAGTGAAACATAGATAAGCACAAACAAAACAAATACTTGGTCTAGCTTGATAACTATAATGTTTACAACAATGTATAGCAAATTAGGACACATTTTTTGCATTATGTTTCAAACATCAGATGGAAGGTCACGTTAGCAACAAAAAATCCAGCAACGGAAGAGTACCTGTTGTATGACTCTGTTATACCTTCATCATCAGCAAATGGATAAGGAAAAAGAGGATCATCAAACTCATCCAAGAGAGACAGCCTACTAGAACTTCTAGAAGATGGGATGCATGGTGAACTGCACTTAAATCCAGTTAAGGTTCCAACTTCATCTTTCCCCAAAGATAATGCCTACAACATAAACACCAGAACTTCATTTGAGAACCAAAAATAAGATTGCCATATTTTTCTTCCAATTACAATATTTAAAGTTTTAAAACTTAAATCCAAATTTCCTAGGTTAAGGTGAAATACAAGATATTACCTTTGCCAGAGACATGCCAGTCTTGAATTCCTTTAACCTTGATGGTCCCTCCTTGGTTTGTAGCTTGCTTTCAGGGGAAGAAGTCTGAGATGTGGAGGTGGTGGTAATTTGAGCTCTGAGAATATCAGTTTTAGGAGAAAACCCAGGCCTTGTAGGTTTAGGAGAAGATGGAGGCAGGGCCTGATTAAGCAAGCCACTATTTCTTTCATGCCTAGGTGAAGGAATACTGATCGGAAGACTCTTAGAACATAGAAGAGCATTTGGTAAATGGCCACCAGGAAAATGGGTAGGTTTAGAAGGCGAAGACATAGGTGAAAATGGAGATGATGACAAGTAATCTTCAAGACTCGTATTTTTTTTATGAGATACTGAAGCATTGTGCGGGACTGAGATTGCTGAAGGACACTGATCATGAAGCTGACGAGGTGGGAGATGTACATTTGGATTATAATGCATAGCTTGAGAATCAGAGTACATAGGTGATGGAGAAGGAGATTCTGAAGGCATGTCTCCATGGTCATTGCCCCAACCATGTTGCCTCATAAATGAAACAAACTGAGGTGCTGATCCTGCCAATGGGAGGGACTGGAACCTCCTAACAGGATCAGTTGTTGGACTACCAACATAATCCATTATAAACTGTGTAGACAAAGGTGTAGAAGGCTCTGAACTCACATCTTCCAATGTTGGAAGATATGAGACAGTCAGACTCAGCCTACCACATGGGGTGTCAATTGGCACAAAACTGAATTGGTGCATCCCAGCATCCTCTGCTCTTTGTCTGCTCATATTGGGAGAAGCAAATCTGTGGGAAAGGCTAAGTGAGTGGATTCGGCCTGAGGAGTTGAGCTCACGAAAAAGTTTATACGCAGGTAACAGCTTAACAAACACATACAAAGACCGAAGCATTATAGTCGTTTCGTTGTACGTTTTCTTGCACCAAGTTGGGATTTCAGAGGAGTGAGAAGACGCACCGCAACTTTTCCTACTACCTGAGTACATTTCCTTTCCAAAGCTGCTGTCCTTTCGACTCTCATACTGTATAACCCATCTCTCTACAATCTTCTCACTTCTAGTTTCAAGCTCATCCTGCCTGGGACTCACTGGGAACCCATCCTTCCCTGAGAGATTCCGAGGGAGGCACCCACCCGGAGACAGGCCGTTAACATCTGAGGCCGATGACCGACGGACCAAGAGCACATCAATGACCAATGGCTCAAGATTGCTGTGCCGCCAGAGGTCAAAATTCTCAAGTGCTGCTGGGCAGTCGCGTAAAGCCAAATTGAACCATTTATCCCTTGGCAGGCTACTTGATGAGGATGAAGAGGAGGAAGGCGACGAGGCAAAATGGTCCACACTATAATTACGAGAGGAGACGTACGGGGACCTCGACTCGAGAATGATATGAAGGCTCTTGGCAAAGAATTCGGTGATCACTTGCTCAATTATCGAAGGTTCAGTGTAGGAATTGCATGAAGACGAAGCCATACCGTACCGGAGATTTAAAAACGGCTTCGACTCTGTGAAATCTATAAATTTCAAATTTAATCCCTTTGGGGACAAGGAATTCGATCGTTCCAAGTAGAACTAAATGCAAAATCGATGCTCTTCAACTAATTTTGGAGCTCTTGCAGCAAGAAATCGAAAGAAAAGTGTGATTGCATGGATCTTTCACGATTATCGGTTCAAAAATCTAGGGTTTTAGAAAGGACCACACAGTTGATTCCACAGTAGGAGCTAGAATCCCCAAAAAAATTGATGAAACTACTCAAATCAAACCCTATGAAAGCTCGAGGGGAAAAAAACGGAGCAGACGAATTTGATCAAGCGACAAAAGATAATCAAAGAACCCGCGCTCAAGAACCCTAAAATTAAGCAAAAGCGTCAAAAAAATAAAATAAAAAGGCGGAATCAGGAGGCAAATAGCGACAAATTGAAGAAAAATTCCGCTATCTCGAAGGAAAAAATCGAGCGAAAAAGTGTACCTCGAAGAACTCTATATGGTTCGGCGTTTGAAACCTCGGAGCCGTTGAATCGAGGGTTTTATGGATTGATTTCTTTTTCCCAGAATTGGAAAACCCATGGCTGATGGATCCGGGAGTAGAAGGCGCAGGTGAGCTCCCATGGTGTCGGATACGCCACGGGATATTTATGAGAATTACGGATGAGCCACGGCGATTCAGAGGTGGCGGAGACGAGGCAGCGAGAGAGGACTCTGAGTTGGAGAACTCCGTCTCTCCTTAATGCTTAAGTGAAGGCTCTAATTTTATTATTATTATTATTTTATTTATTTATTTTTTTTTTTTAAGTGGATGATCACATAATTCTAAAAATAAAAGGACAGGGATCATTCTATTTTCAAGTCTAAATCTCAGAACGATAAGCTATTGATCTCTCAACTCAGCAGAGTTAGTTTTCCAATAGACATGCTGATGTGAACCCTATGGGCTTTCTGAAGAGAGATTCGAATGTCATGAAGCAGTGAGTTAAGTGAAGCTAAAACACCATCATTCTATCGGAGCCATTGTATAACTGTAAGGGAATCCCCTCAATGAGGAGGCTGTGCGCACGAGGGATCTGAATGGCATAGGAGATGCCAGTTTAGGCTGCATATCGTTCAGCCAGCGAGATCGAACAATCCAGCAGCCACCATAGCACCATTATATTCTCATATTATAAAAGCTCAGTCAACAAGTCTACCTCGAATATTATTATCAAAGTTAATTTTAATAAATTCTGAGGGTGGAAGCAAGTGGAGGCTCTATTAGTATCACGTAACGAAGTTTGTTGATTGATTCCTTTAGCTAAATGGTGCGAGACCGTGTTACGGCAAATGATTATAAATTAGAGGGTATTAAATGAAACAAAGGACTTATTTTGACCTATAATTAGTACGTGACCATATATAGATAAACCATTTAAAATTTAAGTGCACATGCGCTTTGCTTTGAAAACGTGGATTGCCAGTTTGGATGGCTTACGATATCTTTACACACAAAAATAATGAAAGTAATAATTTCTAGGAATTGATAAGGATAGGATTAGTGTTGGATTTAGCCAAAAAAAAAAATTTCTTAAAAAGCTGAGTTATTCTATAAATTTAAAAAAAATCAAAAATTTATTTTAATATTTTTTAATGTATAATGCAAGTAAAAGTTTATCAATCATAGAATATTATATTGAATTCTTTTTCGTACCATTTCAATATGAAATTTTGACTAAAAATAAATTTACTATTGGACCGTAAATTAGCACCTAAGATTTCCATGAAGAAGAAAAAAAAAAAAAAAAAGAGGCCTTCCTTTGCCATGTCAAGATGAGACTTTATTTTAAATATATATATATATATTTATTAGATCCTAGTAAATATTCTTAATGTCATCATTAATATTTTACTTCCATAAAGGCAAAGTTCATTACATAGCATAACTAAAAATTATTAGTGTATTTGAGCAAAGCGGATGTAATTAAATATGTTTTATTTCAGTTTAGCTTAGCCAAAAGCTATACAAGGGGCTAATCTTACCCAATTGGCAATCCTTATGAAAAATAGTTATTGTTAATTATATTCTCTCCTACATTTGTCTACCTATTCATTCATTCATTTTGGTAAAATAGAATCAAGCAGTGAGCTACAAAACAAGGGCGCATCCCTCCTTTAGTCGCCCTTTACCTTTACACCCTAAAAAGATCTCTAATTTAACCATTAGGAATATATTTGGTTGTTGGTTAAATAATGAATAAGGGGAAGTTTTGAGTTTAACCAGTTATACACCAGTGAAAAAGTGGTCAATAAAATTATTTGGCCAAGCACAGTGAAAAAGGTAGTTAACCCATTCCTTCAATTGTTACTTCTAAGAGCCATTTTCTATAATTTCCTTTTACTATTGCTTATTTTCCTCAGCCAAACCTATGTATTAGGTGGCTATTTAGGGAGTGCTTACAAATGGTTACATCTTCCAATCCCTTAGTTAGCCAAGAACAGACTTTAATAATCTGGTAAGTTAACACTTTCTAATGTATCATTTAGAGTGCAATAAATAATTATAAATCAATTTAAGGATGCATTAGTTTTCCCTAACACATAACTTTGCAACATTTTGAAGTCTCTTTATAAAATCCAACTCAAGAATTGATAAATAATTGTACGGACATTTAAAGACCTATCAAAAGTTTTCCTTAAAAGGCACTTTATAGTGCATTTTAACTTTTAAGACCATCTCTCTCTAGGTCTTTCAATGAACCCTTGTAACTAAGGTGCACACCATCAATTAACCATATATTTTATCCAAGGAACTACTCTAACAAACTTACTCTATATGAGAGTAAATAGACATTACTTCATCCAAGGATATATTAACCATTTCTCCTTGCCAATAATGAAGTTTGCAATTTATTTGCAATCAGTATATGAGAATAATATGTTGGAAAAAAGTTTAAAGTTAAAAAAATTAAATTAAATTAAAGAGAAAAGAGCAACACTCATAAGCGTTCGCGAGCATTATGCCCGCAAACGCTAAGTGCTCCTTGGGCCGCGAGCGGTTTACGTTAGCGAGCAAATACGTTGGGCGAGCGTTTGCTCGCCAACGTCCATGAACATTCAGAAACGGACTAAATAATTTATTTGTCAAACCATTTTCAATGTGCTTTGGGGCTACGGCTATCAGGCCTTTAAGGCCATATAGGCTAAGCCGTTGGAACTTTTCTGAACTAAGCCTATAAATAGGCTTGAGGATTCAAGATAGAGGTATGAATCTATCAAGTCTGAATAAAAAAAAAATTATATTATATTATTTTTTGTTGCTAGTATTTTTATATGAGCATCTAAAAGAGTCATTGGGTTACACCTTCACACGATCGTGCTCATAGTAGAAGGTTTGGATCAAGCTGAATTATTGTACCTTGGGGACAGATCACCTACAACCTATACGAAGGGGCAAAAACTAGTCCTTAGGATAGTATCTAACATGCATCAGTCCAGAAACGATTCTTATCTTCTTTTGTTTTTAATTTCTTTATGCATTTAAATTTTTAGAATAAATGTTTTAGCAATTTCTAAGAAGAAGTTTTTGTAAAAACAAAAAGTATTTTCCAACAGATATCTTCTTATGATTTTAATTTATATTTTGTATTTACATTTTAGATTAAATTTCTAGCAATTTCTAGGAAGTACTTTTGCAATGATAAAAATATTTTCTAATAGCTAAGGATTAGTTTATATCTTTTTTACTAGAAGTTGCTAGGACTTTCATTGTAAGTTAATTTAATTTTTTTAATGAATATTTCTTAATTAGACCAGCAAGGTTAACACAAAAAATTGTTGTCTAACCATGCTTGGTGTTCAACATAAGTTTGGTTGGATATTCTTACCATAGTATTCATTCCAATATTCTTGCTTATGAAATGATGGTTAGTTGTCTACTTTTGGAATTATTTATCAATGTTAATTATATTAAAAGTGTTTATATGGATTCTATTGTGGATACTTCAATTTGTCATATCTAAATTGCAACACGATTAAATAATTGAATTATTTTTTCCCTCTCTGGGTGATATATACTATGTCATGGAGAAGTTGGGATTTAGTGGTTGCTTGCACATTTATTAATCACTGGATGAAATGTGCTCAGGATGCTTTAAGATATTTATGGTTAATGTGCTTTGTATCCTGAACATATATCAAGTAAATCCTGAAGGCTGCTAAGGAATGATGTACTACAAATTACTTATTGGTATATACTGCAGTATTTGCAGCAGATCAAGAATGAAAATGTGAAAAGATAGATTGAGAATAGCTGCCACAGACTAATACCACGTTTGATTTTTCAGAACTAGAAGGAAACGTGTGATGCCCCTCCCAATAGTTTTACATCAAAAAATTGAAAGTTGGTTGAGTGGTTTATACGTAGTAAAAGCAAAAAGAACAAAGCACCAATTGAATTCCTTTTGGGCTGTGGTGGCCCAAATTGGTATGGACCTTGTCTGTCTTGCTTTCTTATAACGAAACGGGTTCGTGGGTGCTGCGGGCCCAGGACCCGGATCATTACAATATGGTATCAAGCCATGCACCAGCCGAAAGTACATGAGCTAAGTGACACACAGGACAAAGTGCTACATCCATGGGGGATGGGTGTAATAAGTCTATTTATTATTCCAATTTAACTATTAAAATAAATATTAATTACTTTGAATTTATTAAAAATTGATACTTTTTATGGATGTTTGTAGAAAAGGAGCCTATAGATGGAAAGAGCTCGATTTTTGGAGTTCAACGATGCAGACGACACTCAAATCAGGATTTGATTTGCCCAAAAAGGAAGAAAGAGATGATTTCGCATGATTCTTGATGCAAACTAAGGCAGGTGATGTTGAACGGATGGCTGAGAAATTTTCTCACAATATCTGAATGATCTTGAGCGCCCGATTGACTCTAACTTTAACTAGGAGAAAATCCTAGATGAGCTCTATAAAAGGAGAACCTCATGCAGTATTTAGGAGGAATTTTCTACAAAGCTCTTTTTATTCTTCTTTTATTTAGATTATTGTATTTAGGCCTGGGAGAGAAAAATTATGGAGGGGATGCTGGCAGCAGCAATGCGTGGCTAGATTACTCCAACTTGGGATGATGATGAAGCCTATAATCATATTTTATCTTTTTTTTTCGTTGTTAATTTCTATGCAATAAAATTATGCTCTTCTTTATTATATTTTTTGAGTTATTTTTCTGATTGAGGTTTTGATTTGGCATACACTGCATGTACCCTCTATTGACGTACCATGATCTTAGGATACGGTACGTGCCTAAGAGAGATAAATCGTAGTATGATAGATTAGACCCTTAACCTTGCAATTATTAGATAGTTTATACTCTAAGCGGACATGCCGTGATCTTCTGATACAGTCCGTGCCTGACAAGAGATAAATTATTCTAATTTTAAATTTACAAAAATTATTACTATTGCAACATTAAAAAAAAAGATAAAACATGTTTGCATGGTGGATTCGGATTCCTGGGTTGCTTCTCCTGCTATTTGAATTTCATTAATTAATTAGTTGTTATCTTTTAATAACTGCTATTCTTATTATAATCCTTTATAGATAAATTTCTTTTTCTCCTTTGTGAAATAATTGCCCTTGATCCCCGAGGATACGATCCCGATTCACCACTAGCTATAGTAGTGAGTAGGTTTTATTTTTGACCGCCAACGATAGCGATCAAATTTTAGCGCCGTTGCTGGGGATCCAGGCACGATTAGTTCATGAAAAAAAAATTAAAAATTAAAAAAAATATTATGATTTTTTTTATTTTTTCTTATTTTTAATTATTTTATTGTTTCATTATTATTCATGCTTCTATATAAAAAAAGAGTAAAAAAAATTTATTTTTTGTTGAATAGTTATTACTCTCTTTAGCTTATTGCTTTTTTAGTTACCTTAATTGTTAGATTTTCTTATTTTCTTTTTAACATAAAAAAATTACTTTTCTTTTTATCACAAATCCACTTTTAACCTAATCAACTTTTCCTTTTAGTTAACTTACCTTAAAAGAACCTAAAAGAAAATCCTAAGACACTTTTCATAAAACATAATTAATTTAAGAAAACAAAATAATAATAATACATAAATATAGATAAAATATAATAAAAATAAAAAAATTTATTTCTATGCTTAGATTGACTTAGGTAAATTTATTTTCTGCGAAACTCAAAATTTTTTTAATGACATCTCATAATTTATTAGAAAATTAGAAACTTAATCACAAAAAATTTTAAAAAAAGTAATTAGATTAATTTTGTTTGATAATTTCAAGAGCTGGACATCCGCTTGTTGCATAGCATTTTCATAATTAACTTTGAAGGCACAAACCCTTAATTAAGATAAGGTGGAAAGTTAATCATCCTTCCTTGGCCCACAAATCATATCCTTCATTTTGCATTAACCCAAGCCTTTAACTTTAAAATTAACTAGACGTCAGGCCTAAGGAACTCGAGCTCAATAGGACAAGACACCTGAAAGAGTTGGACCGGGTCAGAATTGACTGCTTAACTGGTGTCTAGAAAAGAAAAATGGTTACTTAATTGGTTCCGTTCGCTTACCTAGTAAGCAACGGGAGGACTCCCATTAACCCTACCCTTAACTAGCTAGTTGATCAGTTAATTTTTGACTTAGGAGCTGTTTAGATCTAAGTTAAACCTAGAGAGTCTAATATTTGTTAACTTGATTGCTAATAATTATTAAACCATAACTAAATTATTCTTCATTGCTCTTAGTTCTAGAAATCTTTTAGGATATTTTCTTTAGAATCTTCTCCTTTCTCTTCTATTATATTAGTTTTAAAAAAAAAATTGAATTATTGTTTGCTTTAGATTGTATTGGTAGGGTATATGCTTTGTCACCGATTGTTACAATCCAACCTCATACCCTTAAACCCTAAAATAGAGAAAACTTGTAGAGCAAATAGAGCATGCATTATAGATCTTAACCAAAAAAATAATCTACCACGTTAATTGAAGGAGTACTTCATCCCTTCACAATATACATATTCACCATGCATACAAATACCCCCAGTAGAGGCTGTTCAATATGAAATTAAGTCTAGTATAATCCAAATGTTACCAGCTTTCCATAGATTTACAAATGAAGATCCCTATAAACACTTAGATGAATTCTGGGAAATTTGCTCAACTGTCAAGATTCAAAATTTCTCCGATGAGGCACTTAGGCTTAAGTTATTCCCTTTCTCCCTAAAAGATAGAGCCAAGTATTGGTTAAATTCACTAGACATTATAATTTCAACTTGGGACCAACTTCAGAGGGAATTTCTTAAGAAATACTTTCCTATAGAAAAAATGAATCAAATTAGGAAAGCCCTAACCAATTTTTCTGAGTTAGAGAGAGAAATGTTTCATGAAACATGGGAGAGATTAAAAGAATTAACTAGAAAATGTCTGCACCATGCAATACCTAAATGGCAGTTAGTTCAATGTTTTTATGATAAATTATCAGAAAGGCATAAACAAATGGTGGATGCCTCATGTGGAGGAACATTTATGCTAAAAAATGAATATGAGGCAAGGCAGCTTTTTGAAACTCTAAATGAAAATTCCTGGTACCACATGTCTACTGCCCGTAGAGATCCTCCCACATAACCTAAGAGAGGGGGAATATACAACATAGGTCAGTCTATAGACATCTATATCAAAATTGATGAACTATCCCAAAAACTTGATCGAATTCTACAAGTTGAAAACACCTCTTCCCCATCTACTCAATTACATGAGGTTTGTATAATCTGTTCGAGTCCGACCCATTCTATAGGTGAATGTCCAGCCGCATACCAATTTTCTGAGCTTATTCAAGAGCAAGCCTACCAAGCTCAAACCCGAATGGCTCCTAGACCAGAAAATTGTCCATATTCAAATACTTACAATCCTATCCAGCAAAATCATCCAAATTTTTCATGGAAACCCCAACCTATCATCAGTCCAACATCAATTAGACCTAACCATCAGGAGACCCAATTCAGAAGCATATCGTATTCTCAATATCCAAGTGCTCCTCAACCTCCACCAAATAATCATAATCCTACTTTCGAAGAGAAGGTGTTACAAGCATTGAAAGGGCTAGAAATGAATACTCAACTTCTTCACTCACACACAATCCATTACAAAACTAGAAACCCAGATAGGTCAACTAGTCACAGCATTCAGTGAAAGAGAATGGGGTAAGCTACCGAGTCAACCCGAAGCTAACCCTAGGAACCTAAACATCCAAGGATCCAAACAAGGAGCCCAGATTAACCAACTAAGTGTCATTCATACATTAAGATCTGGGAAACAAATAGATAATCAGATGGATACACATGAAGAAGAAGAATTAAAAGTCCCACCACTTGAACAACTTATTGAGTTGGGTCAGCCCGAAACACCTAAGGCATCAGAGTCTAATGTAATGGCCAACCCACCAGTTGAGCCCACGTCAAAAAAAGATAAATAAAAAATTAAGGTTGTAGCACCATTCCCAAATAGACTTAAGTCCAATCAAAATTCAGCCCAATTTGATAAGATTTTGGAGGTCTTTAAGCAAGTTAAAGTGAACATCCCCTTACTGGACATGATCCAACAAGTCCCAGCCTATGCCAAATTCCTTAAGGATCTATGTACAAAAAGAAGACCATCAATGTGCCCAAGAGAGCCTTTCTGGCAGCCAGTATGAGCTCTTGCCTATCAAACCACATGCCAGTGAAATACAAAGATCCAAGGTCACCCACTATTTCATGCATTATGGTGAACACCCTCATAAATAGGGCTCTGTTAGACTTAGGGGCAAGTATTAATATATTGTCATACTCTGTATATGAGCAACTAGGGTTAGAAGAACTAAAGCCTACGAAAACAATCCTACAACTAGTTGATCACTCTTTGAAAGTACCCAAGGGAATAGTAGAGGATGTATTGATAAAAGTTGATAACTTTATCTACCCATTGGACTTTGTGATTTTAGAAACTAAACGGTGACAAACCCAAAAAGCCACATCCCAATGATTTTAGGTAGACCATTTTTTTCCATAGCTAATGCCCTAATTAATTATCGAAATGGATTAATGAAACTCTCCTTTGGGAATATGTCAATCGATCTTAATATTTTTAATCTTACCAATACACATCAAACCAGTGACTCAAATTATGTCCAGGATATAGTTTATGATCCAATTGACCTTAGTAATGAAAATCTTGACCTAGAAACCTGCATAAACCAAGATGGAGAGCAAATTAATGAGGTTGCTATAATTGATGAAAAATCAAGATGGAAACTTCCAACTGAACCACTAGAGAAAGTACCTGAACCATTATCCAAACCATCAATAAAGGAAGCACCCACATTTGAACTAAAACCACTTCCCAAACATCTCAACTATGCATATCTAGGTCCATCAGAAATCCTACCTATGATTATTTCAACCGATCTAGACTCCTCACAAGAAGGAAAACTATTAAATGAGAATAAAGAAGCGTTAGGATGGACCATGGCAACATAAAAGGGATTAGCCCCTCGATCGTTCAACATAGGATTCACTTAAGGGAGAAAACCAAGCCTATAAAAGACCTCCAAAGAAAACTTAAACCAACCATGAAGGAAGTAGTAAGGGAAGAGACCATCAAACTCCTTGATAATAGCAATCAAAGTGAGCCATGACGTCTGGCTGAAGACGTTAAACTTAGCGCTTTTTGGGAGGCAACCCAAAATTTTTATGTTCTAACCTTTATTTCATGATTCTTATTTTTAGGAATAAGAGACTACTCCATACGGTCACTCCTAACATTACACAAGGTATATCTCGTCAAGGCGATGCTTCTCCTTACTTTATTCTTCCTTACTTCATGAGGACAATGAGAATTAAGTTGGGAGGTAAGAGAAACCTTTTTGAAAAATATTTTGAAAACACCTTGGCATTTTTAAAAAATTTTAAATTTTTTATAAATCATGTGCTGTAAAAGAAATTCTTGAGCAAAATTGACTAGAAAAAGGTAATAGAGTTAGAAAGTATTGGCTAATTACTGTAAACAGCCAAGGAGTAGACTAGCTGGTCAGACTTTTAGTAACCTACTTAGGTCATCTAAAGGCTATTAGCACTTCCATTGCACACGCACACTGACGAGGTAAATTAGGTATTAGTTGTAAGGTCAATTGGAGATTCAATTATTACTAAAAATTGGTAATTGATATACATCTCAATGAGAGAAACTTGAATTTAAGGAAAGAGCTACCTGCTTGATAAAAAAATAATATATATATATATATATATATATCAATAAAAAGAAAAATAAGTCTAAATATTAGTTTTTCATCGAGTAATCAGGCACCTTCGCCTAAGTAAGCATTATTGTTCGCGTAAAAAAATGGGCAATGTGAAGATATGGCTAAAAAAATTAAAAATAAATAAATATATCATGCAGTATAAAAGCTACCTCAGGTCATGTGCTTAATTTGAGGGTGTATAAAAATTGATCAAAGTAAGTGATAAGCGAAGATACCATTGTTTCTTACAAGCTAGTATCTAAATGCTAAGTTAGTCATCACAAACAAAGTGTTGTAGATCTATAGATGAACTCTAAGAAAGTTTCTGATAGTTCTGACAGCAAAATTTACTTTAGAAACTCAATACTTAGTGATACTGGCTATCTTCTTTCAACCTTAAGCCTAGATTTAATTTTGCAAAAGAAAATTTTAGTGACGCATCATTTTATTTTAATTATATTGCTAAGGTACTAGCAATGATTAAGTTGGGGGGTATGATAAGTCTATTTATTATCCCAATTTAACTATTAAAATAAATATTAATTACTTTGAATTTATTAAAAATTGATACTTTTTATGGATATTTGCAAAAAGGAGCCTATATATGGAAAGAGCTCGATTTTTGGAGTCCAACGATGCAGACGGCACTCAAATCATGACTCGGTTTGCCCAAAAAGGAAGAAAGAGATGATTTCGCATGATTCTTGATGCAAACTAAGGCAAGTGATGTTGAACGGATGGCTAAGAAATTTTCTCACAATATCCGAATGATCTTGAGTGCCCGATTGACTCCAACTTTGACTAGGAAAAAACCCTAGACGAGCTCTATAAAAGAAGGACCTCATGCAGTATTTAGGAGGAGTTTTCTACAAAACCCTTTTTATTCTTCTTTTATTTAGATTATTGTATTTAGGCCTGAGAGAAAAAAATTATGGAGGGGATACTGGCAGCAGCAATGCATGGCTAGATTACTCCAACTTGGGATGATGATGAAGCATGTAATCAGGTTTTATCTTTCTTTTTGTTCTTAATTTCTATGCAATAAAATTATGCTCTTCTTTATTATATCTTTTGAGTTATTTTTCTGATTGAGGTTTTGATCTGGCATACATGGCATGTACCCTCTATCGACGTACCGTGATCTTAGGATATGGTACGTGCCTAAGAAAGATAAATCATAGTATGATAGATTAGACCCTTAACCTTGCAATTATTAGATAGTTTATACTCTAAGCGGACGTGTCGTGATCTCCTAATACGGTCCGTGCCTAACAAGAGATAAATTATTCTAATTTTAAATTTGCAAAAATTATTACTATTGCAACATTAAAAAAAAAAGATAAAACATATTTGCATGGTGGATTCGGATTCCTAGGTTGCTTCTCCTGTTATTTGAATTTTGTTAATTAATTAGTTGTTATCTTTTAATAACTATTATTCTTATTATAATCCTTTATAGATAAATTTTCTTTTCTCTTTTATGAAATAATTGCCCTTGATCCCTGAGGATACGATCCCGATTCACCACTAGCTATAGTAGTGAGTAGGTTTTATTTTTTACCACCAACGACAGCGATCAGGGAGCCATCTCTTGAACCTGTGGGGGCTTGGTGACGAGAACATCGCCTTTGTAAGGGGGGTAGATTGTGATGCCCCTTCCAATAGTCCCACATCTGGAAATTGGGAGTTGGTTGAGTGGTTTATATGCAGTAAAAGCAAGAAGGACAAGGCACCAATTGGATTCCTTTTGGGCTGTAGTGGCCCAAGTTGGTGTGGACCTTGTCCGTCTTGCTTTCTTGTAACGAAACGTGTTCGTGGATGCTGCGGGCTCCAAACCCATATCGTTACAAAACGCTATTGCAATGGAAGATAAATAATCAGATTCACCATTTCTATTGCCTGCTTGGCCACGAAATGAGAGAATGCATGGGAAAGTAATGGATGTTTCATCCTATAAGTTAACTTAGTTATGTTTTAAAATGAAACTAACTTATATTGAGCTTCAGAATATGCCCTTGATTCAAAAATATATTCTTATTTTAGAATGATGGCCTTTATAATTGCTTTTGCTGGCCCTCATCATTATATTGTGCACATGTACTAGACTGTTATTTTATTATGGTTGTTATTTTACATGCCCAATGTCGCTTGCAAACAATTTCCTCACAGCTCGATAATATATTTTTTGGGAGGCAACAATGGTTCGAACCTGAGACCTCAAAGATTTCCTCACCCGAAGGCAACCTAAACGCTAAATCTATGCATGGCTTGCGAGCATCATACTGTGCTATATGTAGGCAACAATATAATCTCTTTCCTAGCATCTATCATTTACACCACTTCTTGCTCCTAAAACTTGAATCTATAGCCCATAAAAGAAGGGTTCCAAACTGCTCTTTTGTGTTGTATTGCATTGTCTTGGGTAGTAAAAGATTTCTTGTTTTATATTTATTTAATCTATCAAAAAAGACAATGGTTTAAAGGTTTTATTTTCTTCTTGCAACTTGGTGAAGAACCATGTGGAGATTTTAAGACACATCCTATACGATATACAAGTGTATATATGTATTATATATATATATGTGTGTACACACATGCTTGCACTTATGCACATGATATGCATGCTTGTATGTAGATGTATTTTTATATTATTTTATTATTTTACTTTCAAGTGTAGCAAGTAGCATATAGTTGCATTCTTATATAAATGCAAAAGTTTCTTATTCCAAATAAGTGTTTCCTCCATATAAGTGTTTCTTATTATAGTGGTCATTGAGAAATTACACCATGTTTTATCTTGTTCCAGTTTGAAGGTTGTGATCTTCTTTAGTTACATCTTTCCTGTATGGCATTGTTTTGAGCATCAAGCATTCCCAAACCATATATTGTTTCATCATAAGTTTATAAGACAATAGAAGAAAAATGATGTTATCTTCTTGAAATTTGTCAAATTTGAGAAGAATTTGGTAGATCAATTAACCAAAGAATTATCTAGGAATAGAGTCTCATAATCATCGAGAGAGATGGGGCTTAAGCCTATTATTTGATCACCAACAGTAGATACCCAACCTCTATGATTGGAGATCCCAAGAAAGAGTTTCAATATGGTAGAAATAAAATTGATTGAGTGATCGTGTTAGAGCATAATTTTGAAAAAAATTTCATCCCATCTCTATGATGAGTGCTCTTATAAAATGACAAAGTAAATTTATGTAAGGTTGAGTCATGTTCTTAATAGATCCAAGGTAAGTTATCTGCAGAGTATTAGTCATAAATACCCTTAGAGGCTTCACTTATATGAGAATCGTCATATTAGACCGTGACTAAAGGTTGGGTTAACCTTAAAGAATTCTCAAGAAAATTAAGGTACTAAGCGCAAGGCCTTTAATATGTACCGACCGCTTAAACTCAATTGATTCATACTGTATGTGTGATTAGTAGAAGTATGAGTCAAGAACCTAGTTCAAGGTTTAATTCATAATGATTATACAATCAATACTAAGTGGGGTTCAAGTACATAGAACACCTCATCCTAAACTTTATGTTATATTAATTTTATTATTTTTTTAATTTAAAACCTTTATGAAAGATTGTTGAAAAAAAAATTTAAAGTTAAAAAAAGAAATAAAAGAGGAAGGAGAAACGCTCGCAAGCGTTCCCAAGCATTACGCCCACGAATGTTATACAAGTGTTCCTCGGGCTAGGAGCGGTTCGCGAACGTTGGGCGAGCATTTGCTCGCCAACGTTTGTGAACATCCAGAAGCGGCCTAAACAATTCATTTTTAAACCATTTCCAACGTGATTTGGGGCTAACGGCTATCGGGCCTTTAAGGTCATATGGGCTGAGCCGTTGGAGCTTTTTTGGGCTAAGCCTATAAATAAGCTTGAGGATTCGAGATTGAGGTATGAATCTATCAAGTCTGAATAAAATTTTTTTTCTATATTATATTATATTTGTTACTATTATTTTTATATGGGCATCTTAAGGAGTCATTGGATTATACCTCCACGCATTATGCTCGTGGTAGAAGATTCGGATCGAGCAAGATCATTGTACCTTGTGGACAGATCGTCTATAACCTACACAAAGGGGCAAAAATTAGTCCTTAGGACAGTATCTAATATGCCTCGGTCCAGGCACGATTCTTATCTTCTTTTGTTTTTAATTTCTTTATGCATTTAAATTTTTAGAATAATTTTTTTAGCAATTTTGAAGAAGAAGTTTTTGCAAAAACAAAAGGTATTTTCCAATAGATACCTTCTTATGATTTTAATTTATATTTTTGTATTTACATTTTAGATTAAAGTTCTAACATTTTTTTAGAAAGTACTTTTGCAAAGATAAAAATTTTCCAACATAATAACCTAAGGATAGACAAATAATTATACATCTAGTTAAGATATTTTAGTAGTTTTCTCTCAATGTAATAAATGGGTAGTACAAATGTTTCAACGTCTCCATTTTAAGCAAGATTTGTAGTTTAGAGATTGGCAAATAGTTACACATATACCTAGGGATCTCTTTGTAATATTTTCATCAACACTTCATGCAATTACAGCTCATTTGTCATCTATGAATTTCTTATCCTAGGGACTAATAAATAACTATATGTTCATCCAAGGACTACAAACAATTCTTCTTGATATAATTAATTAATTTGTTAGCTTATACATAATTGCATACCCATTAAGTTATTTTTTTAATAATTTTTTTCTTTGAAATAATTTGGCATGCAAAATCAAAATAATTGCTTGTAACGACAGGATTACCGAGTAGTAACTTTTTAGGAGTCCGCACTCCATAGAGAGTGCATATAGTTACAGATTCTTAATTGAATAATTGCTAAATTATTTTACATTATATTAAAAGCCTTTTAATTTATTATTGCAATGGCATGTTTGCTCACGAAGAGGACACGAAGTGTCAACACTATCATATTGTAATTTTATGAAGAAAATATTTTTTTCCATTTCCTTCTATTAATTTGGATCTATTTCCCTTGATATTTTTATTGTCTAATTAGAAATATATACATATATGGAGAGAGAGAATTGGATTTGGCTAAACTCGGGCGTAACCAAACCCAAATCCGATTGTCTTTCTATTCTTGGATTCATACGAATTATGAATCGTAAAGGTGAAAGAGATAAAAAAGATGGGATGTTTTCGAAATTCATATGAATTTAAAAGTAAAAAGGATGATCGGCGTGTAGCCAAGTGTAACTCTATATACATATATGTATAACAAGAGAGCCATGGACTTGACTACACTCATATATCTAAGCTTAAATCTAGTTTTTTTTTCTATCCTCAAATCTACATGGATTTCAAAGCCAAAAGATCGTTCATTAATCACCATTATATTTTTTAAAAAAAAATCTGATGAAATAAGCAAAAATCTATCAACAGTAAATATTAACTGCTTCAAAGCAAAGATAAATACTTATCCCATAAAATAGACACTAATAAACAACTATTCTAAGCCAATAAACATTTAGTTTGAATGATAAATAAAAACTTCGAGGACTAAACAGAAATTATTTATGCATAGTATACTATAAAAAAAATGTGATGCATTTATAGATATGAAATAAATACAGCAAGCAGTCAACGCTCGTGCGCTATATGTTCAACCTTTAAATGCCCTATATCTTGAAGTGTGCAAAAGACAATATTCCTTATCTAGTAGTTTTGTTTATTTATGTAGCATTTTTATTTATCATCCAAATTAGGTGTTTATTAGTTTAAGCTAGCTATTTATTTTAGATATATCATTATTTATTTTATAAGATAAGTGGCTATAGTTGGTCTCCAAAATAATTAATATTTATTTTCATTCTGCTTCTGTTAACTTTTGATATGCTTCTATTTATTTCATTAGAAATTTAAAAAAAAGCATATAATGCTCGTTAATAAATAACTTTTTAGCTTTAAGCTCTGTGTGGATTTAAAAATAAAAAATTTGACCAGACTTGAGCTTGGCTATACATAAGAACAACCAAGTCTAGCTTTATCTATATATATATATATATATATATATACACCCCTTGGATTTTTATTTACTGTGAAGTATCATTCCCTCAGGTGTTCCATCTATTCTACTCTTTTTCTTATATATCTTGTTGACATCATCTATGTCTTTAATAAATTTGTTTCTCTGCATGACATGATCTTTTTTTTACTTGGTGCATCAAGTTTACATTGATTTGTAGCTTGATGATCAACAAGTTGACTTTGCAAAAAGATTGGTGCAGGACATGTTGCATCTTGCGGAATGTAAGCATACTGATTACTAAACTTTAAATTTGTAAACATACTTAAATTTATTAGCATGGTGGGTGGTTCTCAGTTTGGAGGATGCTTTGCTATGAGGCATGGATCACTTTTCTGGCCATTGAAGGAATTCATCTTGAAATTTAATTCCTGAAGATTCTCTCAATGTCCCTGTTTTATGGACTTCTTAGTAACCTTTCTATTACTCCTAATAGTAGGGATAAAAGTACTATGGTAGGTCGCCTTGATATAGATTAGGAGTCCTTAACAAATCTATGAAACCAACTCAAGTCATGCAAGAATTGTAAATTATAAAGCTAGTTTCTTGTACAGTTTATAGGGAAGCAGAGTAAAGCAACGACCTTACATTAATCATAATTCCAAAACTTGGTCAGGACACGGTAAAGCACCAAAATATATATTGTTTTTCTCTAGAAAAAAAGATCATAGATTTAGATGTAAATGGCTTTACCCATGTGTAGGAGTGAAAATTTGAGTGAAACCATCATCTAAAAATTTACCATTCGCTTTTCGTATGTGAACAACTGCAAAAATATTAGCCTTCTGTTCTTAACTTCTGCATTAACTTCTAGAGGAGGCCCCCTTATTACATGTTTTTTTTTTTCTTTTTATGACAATTAGATTATAGTTAGGCCAGTACAAATGTAGATGGTGTAAGGAGGATTAGAAATTGAGAGTTTGAAAAGCTTTAAAACAAAAGTAAGTATGTGGAATGCATTTGGTGAATATTTTAGTTCTCTTATAACTTTCAGCCTTTCTAACAACTTTGGCAGCATTAAAATTATTTGTGAAATGTTCTTTCTAACCATAAGACAGTAGAATGCATAGTATTTCAAGTTCTTCACAAGAGGTTTTTGCATATTTCTTATACTGAACCTCACTTGTTGGAGTACTAAAAGTAAACATCAGTTGCTTGATTATTTACTAAAGTTGAACTGTATTATGTTCTATTTTGCATGAATTGCAGATTCCTCCCTTCTCTGTTCCTTTAATCTAGTATGGAAATATTTAAACTCTCCCTTTCACCTTCATTCTAGTTTTTGAACTAAACACATCAGAAGTGACTATCACTATGTCCAAGAAATGATTTGCATAAGCTCTGAGATGTCCAATTCATCTCTTCTATAAATCAATTCCCTGACATCTTCACCAAAAGTCTTCACTCCAATAGCATTTGGTTTTTATAGTCCAACCTTCACATTCAACTGAATGCTCAACTTGATGGGGGATAATAATTTGAATCCAAAATGTGGCGGCAATTTTTCTCCTTATTTTCTCCTAAAATCAGTCTCGTATCCCTTGAAATTATTCTTGGACATTTCTACAAATATTCAGTACACACTCAAACAAATCCTAACCGATTCAGTAGGATTTTAGCCACATCTGTTCCGGGTAATGGTTCTAATATGGGCCTCAGCCTTTGAAATACCAACTTCTTCAAATTATATAGTTCTTCTGTCCATATTCAAGGATCTACTCTCCTATAATCCTTTTGTCCATATTCAGCACTTCATTATCAGAACTGTTGTCTTTGGTCTATACTGTGCAAACAATGTTAAATGTTCTCCTCTCTATGTCCCACTTCACATGTTAATATTGATTTGAACTGAATCCCTGCAGTGTTGTTGCACATCCTTGACATCCTTCTTTCTACTGTACTGGTTTTGTGCTTCCTCTGTACCACCAGTATTCTGATCCACATGACAACGCTGACTTTACAGTGGAATAACAAAGCTTTTTTCTTGAATTCCTGATGCCATTTAATGTTTTTATCTTACTGTGGCAGCATCTTGACTTTGTTCTGTTTAGAGGACTTCAAGGATTAGAGATGGGATTGTTTATGTGCAGTAAAGATGACAGATTTTAAGTTGAAATGATGTTTGCTGGGGTAATGAATTGTATCCTAGACATTTCAGTGTGCATCTGTTAGTTCAAAGTCCCCTTTACTCAACCAAAAGAATAAGAGTTAAAAATGGCAGAACTGTTGTGATCAGGAGGCTATCTACAGCCAGTTAGATATTTTGACATTAAATTATATATATATATATATATATATATAAAGGTGATATCGAGCCATTCTTTAAAAAGTGCAGTACCTTGATACGGGATAAAAATGTCACCGCATCGATTAACTGCCACCATTCTTCTTTGCAGAAAAGGACAAGCGACTCCACCTACTATCTGCTATCTCCGAATCTCAGTAGGTCCAAATTATTTCTGTACCTTGGCAGGGCTAAACTATTTTCGAAGCTTGATAGAGCCGAGCCATCTCCATACCTCGGCAGGGTCGATCCTCATCCCCTCAATGTAAGCGCCATTACTGCTTCAAACTCCGCCGGATATCTCGAAGGATAAACCATTCCGATCGCAATGATTTCGGAGTAAGCTTTCCAAAATAAAAATGAGAGCCCAATACAACACTCCGTCCATGATCAACGGGATTTCAAATTCCCGATAAAGCATATGTCAACTTCATCAACCGCCAATTCTCATAACCGATGGGATTTCGGCCTTATCAGATGCCCAACTCCCTAAAACGCACCCGAAAAATCAGGTAACTGCTTATCTTCTCGGCAGCGCACAAATACTAAGTCCCAAGACCCCTCAGGTAGGCATCTCCAAATCAATTCTAAGCTCTCGCATTTCAAGCAGAGACCATTGCTTTCCAGAAACCTCTCTGGAGCATCCTTCTACAACAACCTTCTCTCATCTGCTTGCTAAAGGTTTTGCACTGACTTGGGTATCAGAGAGTCTTTCGTAGGGATCACCCCTTCGATTCCTGCATGAGGACTATTTTGCAGGTCTATCAGAATGGGAGAGCACCCAAATATCGATGTGCATCGTCCATAGACCAGAGAATGAAAATCAGTAGCAACATATTGGCGCTAGAGGAAGGGCTCCGAGTCCCTCTGAAAACTTAAAACTAAGGAGAAAAAGTTTAAGCAAGAAGGACATATCCTCACTGGCCAATTGCAAGAGAGCAACTGCTAATACTCTGGATCAAACCGCTTCTCAGAGGCTTGACCCCACAAGTAATATGGCGCCTTCACAAATCGATCGAGTCTTCACTACTATCCGCGGCCCTCGTCATCCAGGACTAGTTTGGCGCGCTGGTCCAATAAGTTTAAGCCCTAACACAATTGGTGCAGGGCCTATATGGAGTCCCTCCACCGGCTGCACTTGCTCAGCAGCACTTTGGTGGAGCAGCTGCTCCAATTCAATCGACGGCTCCTCCACCCAACCCACTTGAGGCTATGAGCCACCCACGACAACCCAGTCGTGAGAAAGAAGTGGAACCCGCATCGCGGAAGGATGGAGATAGGAGTTTACATCGGTCCCGCCGGGCCTGCTCTTTGTCTTCGATCTTCTTACGCCATAATTTGATGCCACAGTCGTGATCTCCCCGCCAGCCTCTCCAACTGTTCAGAATGAGGGGGTGGAGCGACAACTCCAAGAGATGCGCCAAGAAATAGACGTCATCAAGCACACGTCCCATCCATAGCCACGGGTGGAGCAAGGCCCACCCTTCATCGAAAAGATCATGAAGGACATGGTCCCATCTCACATTAAGCTCCCAACAATCGAGCCGTACAATAGGACCACCAACCCCGATGACCATCTGAGCAGCTTTCGATCCATCATGATATTTCACGGGGCATCCAATGTGGTCTTATGTCGGACCTTTTCCTTTACTCTAAAGGAGCCCACCAGGATATGGTTCGGCACACTAAAGTCGAATTCCATCAACTCCTTCGACAAACTAGGCTGCTCATTCATCAGCCAGTTCGATAGCAGCCGCTGCCACTGACAAAGATCTGACTCCCTTTTCGAAGTTAAGCAGCGAAAAAGAGAGTTCCTGAGAAATTTTGTTGGTTGTTTCAACGTGTCCATGCTGAAAATCGATCACCTCAACCACGAGATGGCCATATCTGCCTTAGCGGGCAAAGTATCAAAGAAGGAAGACTTTTACCTTGCCATTGAAGTTAACTACCCCAAAAGTCTCTCCAATATAATGGCTCTGGTGGATAAATATGCCGGAGTCGAAGAATCTCGAAGGTTGACCCAAGCCGAGCAATCCAAGAAAAAGAAGAAGAAGAGCTCAGAAAAGAGCCGACTTGCTTGCCCTGCGAACCCTCCTCATTGCTAGAGGGCTCCACTGCCAAGACAGCGCACTAGAAGCCCAACGTGGAGGTTCAATCAATATACCCCTCTTGCCGCACCACGAGCCCAGATCCTGATGGAGATTGAGCACCAGCTTCCTCTACCAAGGCCCCTCCAAGGAGACCTGGCTCGAAGGGATATGACAAAATACTGCTAGTATCACCATGACTACGGTCACGATACCGAGGAGTGTTAGCAGCTGAAGGATGAAATCGAGCATCTCATTTGCTGAGGGAGACTGGAGCGATACAAAAGGGCTCCCGAAGCAGACAATAGAGCAAAAGATCCACCTGAGCTTCAATAACAATCCTCGCCGAACCCACCAATGGCTGGTAATATTAATATGATTGCAATGGTTGGCTCCTCCCAGGGTTGGCCAAACGAAGAGGAGAACCTGCCTAAAAGGGCCCGACGCGAGGGGCTCATCTTTTCAAATGAAGACCTCAAGGGATGCAGTTTTTCCAAGACATGGAACTTGAATAACCTCCGAGCATATTACCAGTAAAGTATGCCTTAACCGAGCTATTTTGCTCGTTGTAACAGAAAACTTCACTCTAATTTGCATATTTATTCTTTGAATAATCATCTTTTTTGAGAAAATGATGAAAGGCAGGACTTGCCTGATCACCAACCCCATGGGCCAAGCAATTTTCTCTGTACCTTGGCTGGGCCAAGTAAAAAATATTCTTTGAACCATGGCATGGCTAAGCTTTTTTAGTACCTTGAATTGGCCAAGTAAAAAATATTATCCAAACCTCGGCAGAGCTAAGCAACTTTCTTCGTAACTTGGCTGGACCAAGTAAAAATTCCTTCGAACCTCGGCAAGGCTGAGCAACTTTCTTCGTACCTTGGCTGGGCCAAGTAAAATATTCTTCGAACCTTGGCAGGGCCGAGCAACTTTCTTCGTACCTTGTCTGAGCCAAGTAAAAATATTCTTCGAACCTCGGCACGGCCAAGCAACTTTCTCCGTACCTTGGTTGGGCCAAGTAAAATATATTCTTCGAACCTCGGCACAACCAAGCAATTTTTTCTATACCTTAGTTGGGCCAAGTAAAAAATTATCTCCGAACCTCGGCACGGCCAAGCTTTCTCCGTACCTTGATTGGGCCAAGTAAAAAATATTCTCCAAACCTTGGCAGGGCCAAACAACTTTCTCCATACCTTGGCTGGGCCAAGTAAAAATTTTCCTTCGAATCTCAGCAGGATCGAGCAACTTTCTCCATACCTTGGTTGGGCCAAGTAAAAATTTTCTTCCAAACCACAGCAGGGCCAAGCAACTTTCTCCATATCTTGGCTAGGTCAAGTAAAAATATTCTTCGAACCTTGGCAGAGTCGAGCAATTTCTTCGTACCTTAGCTAGGCCAAGCAAAAAATTATTTTTCAAACCTCGGCATGGTCGAGCGAATTTCTTCGTACCTTGACTAGGCCAAGTAAAAAAAAAATTCTGAACATCGGCAGGGCCGAGCAATTTTTTTTCGTACCTTGGCTGGGCTAAGTAAAAATATTGTCCGAACCTTGGCAAGGCGGAGCTGTTTTCTATGTACCTTAGCTAGGCAAGTAAAAAAAATTCTTCGAACCTTGGCAGGGCTGAGCGATTTTCTCCGTAACTTGGTTGGGCTAAGTAAAATATCCTTCGAACCTCGGTAGAGCCGATTAGAGAACCTTGGCAGGACCAAGGAAAAATCTTTTTATAACTTGGCAGACCCAAGTCACATATTTTCGAGCCTCGGCAAGGTCGATTGGAGCTTCCTATGACTTATCAAGGCCAAGCATCTATTCTTCCGAGCCTTAACAAAAGGGTAAGATATCATCGGTGGGAAACCCCAAGCGTCGTGGACCTTCGATTCAAATGCAGCAAACCCTGGATCCACTATGTGTCATTCCACCAGCCATCCTTGGGTGAGAACAAAAAGCCTCTACTCGTTCAACGAGAAGAAATGATGGGATAGCGGCTTGGCATTTATGAGGCCATCATAACGCACCTCTACCGGTTCAAATCCAGCCAATGAGATTGGGTCATCATGGACTCTACTCCCTATGCCTGAACCTATGCTTCGGACTAGGGAGTGGGAGGCATGTGATGTAGGATAAAAATATCATCGCATCGATTGACAGATGTGGTAAGCAGCAAAACCCATCTCTAAGCTCTGATCCATTAACTGCCACCATTCTTCTTTGCAGAAAAGGACAAGCAACTCAATCTGTTATCTACTATTTTTGAACCTCTGCAGGGCCGAACTATCTCCATACCTTAGTAGGACCGAGCTATCTTCGAAACTTGATAGGACCAAGCTATCTTTGAACCTTGGCAGGGCAGAGCCATCTTCATACCTCAACGTAAGCGTCATTACTGCTTCAAACTGCACCGAATATCTCGAAGGATGAACCATCTTGATCGCAAGGATTTTGGAGTAAGCTTCTCAAAATAAAAATAAGAGCCAAATACAACATTTCGTCCATGATTAACGGGATTTCAAATTATCGATAAAGCATTTGTCAGCTTCATCAACCGCCAATCCCCGTAACCAACGAGATTTCGGCCTTATCGGATGCCAACTTCCTAAAACGTGCCTGAAAAATAAAGTAATTGCTTACCTTCTTGGCAACGCAGAAATACTAAGTCCCAAGACCCCTCAGGTAGGCATCTCCAAGTCAATTCTAAGCTCTTGCAATTCAAGCAGAGGCCATTGCTCTTCAGAAATCCTCTCTGGAGCATTCTTCTGCAACAATCTTCTTCTCTCATCTGCTTGCTAAGTCAATTCTAAGCTCTTGCAATTCAAGCAGAGGCCATTGCTCTCCAGAAATCCTCTCTGGAGCATCCTTCTGCAACAATCTTCTCCTCTCATCTGCTTGCTGAAGGTTTTTCACTGACTTGAGCATCGGAGGGTCTTTCGCAAGGATCATCCCCTTCGATTCCTGCATGAAGATTATTTTACAGGTCTATCAAGATGGGAGAGCACCTAGATCCCGACGTGCATCGTTCCCAAGTTGAAGAATAAAATCAGCAGCAACAATATTTAAATGCAATTCAAAGAATAGGAAACGTTTCATTTTCTATAATTTTTGCTCCACCAACTCTTCAAAATATATCCTCATTGGACTTTTATACGGATTCAATAGTAGATACCGTAATACTATAAAAATAGTTTCATATTTAATAAAAAAGGTTAAATATAGTACAATCAACTTATACTCGAGTTTATAAGGCTATATAATTATGATTTACTATTAGGTTAATTAAGCCAGCCTAATATCAAAGTTGATCCAAATATATAAAAGTTTATCGATAAAAAATAATAATTATCTATAAGATAATTATAAAATTCTATCGTAGCATAAAGCTATTCTTATAGCATAAATAATTTAATTTGAAATGGATTTTGACTAGCTTATGAATAAATCTTAAGTCTGAACCTTAACATGAAGTCATCCTCGTAGTACTAACAACTTATAACATAAAATTATCTTTATAGCATCAATAATCTGAATCAAAATAAATTTAAATTTAATTTTAACAACTCGTTCCATATGTTAACATTTGAATCCGATCGATCCAAATATTAAGACCATAAAATCTTTAATGAAGATCTCTGCGATCTGATCCAAAATCCTAAAAGATGTACGTAAGCAACGCATGCCGCAAGTGCCTCCACTAGGAGCAAATGGATCAAACCCATACATGCATGGTACTGAAAAGATGTTTCACATCTGAGACAGGGAACCAATTCTCTTCTGCCACATGGCCATAAAGTAAACTCTTTTTCTTACCCCGAGTGTATCTTATTTGTTTATAATAGTTGTACGATTGTGATATCTCGAGGTAGGTTTAAAGGATATAAAGATCATTCCATCTGAAACCCCAGTGCTTTTTTTTTTGTTTGTTGTTGTTGTTCTTTATTTTACTTTATTTATACTGAAGGAGATATTGTGTGGCCGTTGCTGCAATTTTGAGCCGCACATGACAGACTGGAGCCCACAACCCAATCTTCAAGCATAAGCCGAGATTAGTGGGGCTTTTAAATATATTGCATTAGATTAATGGGGATAAGATCTCAAGGGATTTATGGCTCACACAAATTAAGATGTCTACAACTGGATCAGTGGAACGCATCGAAAAAGAGCAACGGAAGAGGAAGTGATTTGAGGAGAGGAGACTCACTCAACAACAGCCGTAGTGGAAAGTAATAAGTAATAACACACTCATCCTAGTGTTTTTATCTTGAATGGGTAAAGTGTCTTTCATGTCGCTTCCATCATTATCATGATATTAAAACACTAGGATTGACGAGATATTTCCTCGAACGATCAATCAACCGTTCCAACTTCCAACCCTCAATGGATTGTGAGGTGGAGCACCCATATAATACCTCGAGCAAATGAAGCTATTGATTAGGCCTCATAATGGATATTTAACTAAATATATGATCACTTAAATATAAATTTTAGTTTTAAATAATGTAAATTTCTAAGATTCTTAAGTGATATAATTAATTAATTGGGATGGTGGGAGTTGATTTATCTAATAAAATATCAAAAACAAATATACTTTAACGAATGGCTTAAATAGCTCTAAAAATAATGAAAAAGCATTGTAGCAAGCTTTTTTTTTTTTGGTACAGACGGATGATTACACCACTCTAGAATGGGTTATATCCTATATATCAGAGTACAATAACTAGGAAATGATCGAGGAGCAAGGGTCGCCATATTTCCAACTCTATCTACCAGAATGAGAGGTCACCCTGGCAGCAATCCAGTCAGCTACTGCATTAGCTTCACGGTAGACATGACGAATCTGTATGTTAGGAACTTCCAAAACCATAGAGCGGATGTCGCATAGTAAGGAGATAGTCGGCATGTGGGAGCTGGGCTCCTGCCGGATCCAGCGAATGACAGTGATGGAGTCGGCTTCAATGATAAAACTGCGAGCACCCAGGATCCGAGCAGCATAGGAGATACCCGCCCATGCCGCATACAGTTCGGCCAGAGGCACCATGACATCAAGTAAACCAAACCTTCCTGCCGCCAACATCATACCATCCGCATCACGAATAACAAAAGCCGATCCGGCACATCTGCCACGAACACTCCCATCAAAGTTTATTTGACAAACCCTAGAGGGGGGACTCCCAGGAAATATAAACCATACGTTGGTTCGCTGCCGCAGCAACAGGGAAGGCCCAGTGGCCAGGGTTCGCAAAATTAAGAAACCCGCTGGTGGGTACCCCTTCCCCACATTCGAGAAAAGAATCCGATTCCGGGCGAAAAGAATCCGATTCCGGGATAACCAAATCTGATAAGCTGTATAAGCCCAGAATGGACCCCGCTGGTGGGTACCCCTTCCCCTACCTTGCTTCAACAGTCTCAAAAAAGAGCTTCAATGAGAGCCAGAATCAGACAGCCAGGGACAAGCACCAGAGATCTACCAAATCTGACTTGCCCTAGTACAGTAGAATATAGCATGATCTGTCGTTTTCGCCTCAATACCACACACTGGACATGTAAGTAGAATACTCATCCCTCTTTCAAATAGAAGTAAGCAGGTAGGAAGAATATCCCGAGCCAACTTTCAGATAAAAAGTCTCACTCTAGGGTGAACAAGCAGATGCCAAACCCAATCCAAATCCACCGATTCCTGAGGGTATGGTCTATAATAGATAGGAGGTCCCTCATGGGAGCATGAGACAAGCAAGATCCCCTCCATACCCTGGTATCAGTAATAGCACCCGGAAGGAGAGGAATAAAGAGAATACATCGGCAGAGCTCGTTCCCGAAAGAACTGGACAACCGAGAGGACAACTAACCAGAACGATTCAGGGAAATAAAATCACTGACTCGCATACCATCAGGAATGTCAGAGCACACAAAAGTCGGCCAGTGAGACAAGGGAAAGTCAGCAATCCACGTGTCCTGAGTGACGTCTATCGATGTTCCGTCACCAATCATCCATGAGGTACTGTGCAGGATTGTCAGAGCATAACGACAGACCTCTTTCCAGAAAAAGGAATGCCCTTGGTTAGACTGGGAAGGAGTGGACGGAATCCAACTGCCATACTTGGCACGCATGAAGGAACTCCATAAATAATACGGATCGTGCAAGAATCGAGAGGCATGCCTAGCAGTCAACGCCTCTCTTCTAACAGACAGTGATTGGATCCCAAGCCCACCCTTGGCCGTTGGCAAGCAGACAGTGTCCCAAGCCATAAGATGAACACTGTGGCCCTCCTGCATCGATGCCCAGAGGAAGTTCCAAAAGTATCTCTCAATCTTCCGCAAATAGGCCAGGGGAATAGCAGTATTAGCCAAGAGATAGCTAGGTATAGAAGATAACACAGAGCGGATAAGAGTAATCCGCGCCATCATAGAAAGCCCGGAAACCTGCCAGTCATCCAGCCGATCACGAATTCGCCTTACAAGAAAGCTAAAATCCGAACACCGTGGTCGTCTCCCGATGATCGGAATCCCCAGTTAGAACATTCGATCGGACTAATTAGGAATGCCCATAATATGAGAAATAGACCTCTTCAAAGTAGGGGACGTCCTCGGGCTGAAGCATATTAAAGATTTGTTAAGATTAACTCTCTGACCCAAAGCACGACAATAGGAGTGAAGAATGGTCGCAAAGGTGGTGGCATTACAGATAGAAGCCTTTCCCAGAAGAAGACAGTCATCAGCAAAAAGTAAGTGGGACAACGAAGGGCCAAGGGGGCCTGCAGAATATGGGACGAGAGCCTAAGTCCGTAGAGCCACAAAAAGAACTCGGGATAAAGCATCAGCAGAGAGGATGAACAAAAATGGAGAAAGAGGACATCCCTATCTTAGACCAACCTCCGAGTAAAAGAACTCCGTCCGACCCCCATTAATAAGGAGAGAGAAAGATGGCCTCTGGATACACTCTATCACCCAATCAACAAAAAGCTCATGGAAGCCAAACTCATGAAGCATTCGGCGCAGAAAATCCCACCTCAGTCTGTCATAAGCTCTCTCCATATCGAGCTTAATAGCCATGAGGCACTGACTTCTAGAAGCTCTCTGAAGGTCATGCATAAACTCCTAAGCCAACAGGGCATTGTTCGTGATACTGCGCCCCCTAAGAAAAGCATCCTGCTCCTGAGAGATGAGACGAGGGATCATCGAAGCCATTCGGTCTACCAAAAGCCGAGCACAAATCTTATATAATGTGGTGCACATACTGATTAGCCGAAAATGCTGGGGAGAGGAAGCGTCAGGATGTTTGGGCACCAGGGTAACAAGAGTTCGCTTCCAGTCAGAAAGCATATGATTAAACTAAAACACAGTCTGAATAGCCAAGACAACATCCAGACCAACAATATCCCAATAATGATGAAAAAATAAAGGAGGGTACCCATCAGGGCCAGGGGCCTTATCGGGGCCTAGGTCCCATAAAGCGAGGCGAATATCCTCTATAGAGAAGGGCCTGATAAGAATATCATTCTCCACATTAGAGACCTTGCAGGAAGGCAGAACAGGAGGAACAAGGATCCCATCCCCAGACAACTCGGTCCACCTAAACTGAAAGAAATTAAGAAGCTTATCCCTGATCACCTAAGGGTCTTCCTCAAAATGGCCCTCGTTATCAACTAAACGCCTGATATGGTTTTTCGACCGCCGACGTAAAATAGCCTAATGAAAGAACCTCGTATTGCGGTCCCCTTCTTTAATCTACTAAATATAAGACCTTTGCCGCCAATAAGTCTCCTGCTGCAACATAAGAGAATGGTGGATGGCCAAAGTAGATCTGAGGGTGCACATATCCGAATCGAGAAGAAATTCCTCCTGATCCTCCTTGGTTTGTAATGAAGAGTAATAGACTCCGCCTGTTCAATTTGCCTCATAATATCTCCGACCTCCCTCCTATACCTGCTAGAGAGCCTGTGGCTTGCAAAAAGCAGTCGTCTAGAAAGTTTGTAAGTGGCACTCCCCCTGATCGGTAACCACCAAACCTGAGACATGATGTGCCTTGCTGAAGAATAAAATGTCCAGAACTTCTCAAATTTGAACTGTTTAGACCGCTGAAGAGTCACATCAGTAGAAATGAGGATGGGACAATGATCAGAACCAATTCTGGACAAGTGAGTGATAGTAACAGAAGGAAAGAGCTGCAACCAATTGGCAGAAGCCAAGGCCCTGTCCAGTCTTTCCCAAACTCTAGCAGAACCCTGGCGGTTATTGCACCAGGTAAACTGGGATCCAGCAAACCCTAAATCCAAAAGACCCGCTGAGAAAATGAAATCCCTAAACTCAACAATGTCCGAAGAGCTAATAAACTGTCTACCCCCTCTCTTCTCAGAGGCCCCCACAATACAATTGAAATCACCTACAATGAGGGAGGAAAAACCCTGGCCAAGAAGTGAGAGGATCTCATCCCAAAGCACACGATGAGCTCTAAAGTTAGTGCTGGCATAAACCCCTGAAAGAAACCAAGGAGCAGAGGACCCTTCCGAAACGACCAAAGCCATCTGCTGGCCACAACCGTGGAAGGCATCCACTCTGACTTTATCTGGTCTCCATAACACCAAAATAACTCCAGAGAGACCAACTGACTCCATTGCATAAGAGTGTCGTAGTCTAGAGATCTGTCTCTGAAGCCGAGCCAGACTATCTCCAGACATGCGAGTTTCCATCATGATACAGATATCAAAGGCATGAAGCTACTGAAGCCTCCCAAAAGAGGACCGAAACGAGGGTTTCAGGGCCCCTCACATGTTCCAAGCTAAAATCTTCATTTAGAAATTAGAGAGGGAGGGATCCTAGCAGTGTCTCCCATCACCTGCTCTTCAAGGTGATCATTAAGCAATAGGGGACCCTCAGATCCCTGACCACTACACTCATCCATTCGGGATGAATCCATAGGCTCGGCTAAACCATCCTTCTGAATGGCTTCTTTAAGAAGGGCGACCACCCCCTCGTGGTCCGGTCCAACCAACGGAGCCGACTAGGGTAACACTAAGGTAGACCCCGATACCAGACCGTCTCTGCGGCGGGCCTTCTGCAGCCTAAGTTTGATAAGGCCCTCTGAACTCCTAGGGGACTCGAGCGATGCCGAGAAAGTAAATGAACCATTCTCACTAACTTTTCCCCTGACTGGGCCTTTCCCTTTTGCCTTAGAAGCCTGGAGACAACCCGCTACGACAAGTCTCCACAGGCCGAGCCCGCTTCGATGGGCCAGATAAGCCATCACCACGAGACTGAGAGCGAGTGGTCCCCATGCTTGGGCCCCCAGACACAAAAGGGTTAGTGACAATAGTCCCTGAGTTCTCAGATAATACAGGGACAAAGACTAAGGCAGTCTCAGAAACTTGGGGACCCCCTTCCACTCCAACCAGCACACTACCCACTGACCGGCACGCTACACCCTTGGACTGAACTGATGGACTTAGGGGGCCAGAGGAGGCAATCATCACTGGAATCTGTATCACATTCATCTATGGATCAGCTTCAGCCAGCAGTGGCAAGTCACCAGCATTAACCGGCACGCTAGATCTGAACCGGCATGCAGCCCCTCCATGCACAAGACCATTCTTCAGAGAAGAAGAAGACGAACCCAGAGGAGCCACAGCAGAGGACGACCCCCGAACACCCTGCCTTCGGGCCAGCTTCTTAGGGATTTTCCAGTCATCCTTCAAAACAGGGGAAGGAGGAGCTGCCTTACCTGAAACAGGGGACTTGAGAGAGTCTGACAACAGCACAGGGGGTGGCTTCCTCCTCCTCAACGCAGCCATCCATGGCCCGAACCGAAGGCCAGAAGATGGAGAAGAGGAATCCGGCACCGATCCGCAGTCCCCTGATAAATGCAAGGATCCACACGCACTGCAAATTCCATCAAGGTGCTCATAAATAAATGGCTGCCAGAATGGAGATCCAGACCCTCTGATTTGAGCTCCTAGACAGAGAGGCTTGCTCAGATCGATGCAGACACAAACACGAACGAAGCCACCCCGTTTCCGATTCATGGTCGAATCATCCAAGAACTGAAACTCCCCAGCCACTGAGAGGATCGAAGAGAGGATGTTCTCCAACCAGAATTCAATGGGAAGCAGCGGCGGTCGGACCCAGAGAAGAGCTTGGAGGAGAGAGCTCTCCGACGGAATAAACTCCGACTGCCACTGTGACACAACAATGTGTTGGCCATTAACCACCCATGTTCTTCTAAGGATAAGCTCCGTGGCATGAGCATCAACAAACCAGAACATGTAGTGCCGGTGCGCCAACGCTACAGCTTCGATTTCACCTGACACACTGACACGACGGAATTTATGCACTAGCACCTCTGGCGGGATCCATCGAGCAAGGTTGCGAGCTAGGATCGCTTGATTCTTCCACCTCCCAATCTCCTCCTCCAAGGACTGCACCGGCACTTGGATGATATCAGGAAAAAGCCGCTCTAGTTCAGCCACCACCACCGAAGATGGAGATGGGGAAACCCACTCGAAACGGCTTGCACGGGCATTGGACCATGACTTTTCGGCATCCTTCGGGACATCAGGTTCCACCGGAGGCGGGCAGATGAGGAAGCCATCATCGGGGCACGGTTGATCGAAAGCAGCAGCAACAGACAGGGAAAATCAAGAAAGACGAAGATGGATTCCAAATCTTAAAGCAGTCGTACTCAGGCGCTCACAGTCGCACTCAGAACACACACACACACACTCTGAGCGTAGCAAGCTACTTAAGATAAGTATATTGTGTATTTTCTAGTATTATAAGTTTTTAAAAAAATATTTATTTATTTTAAATGTTTTCTTTTCCTTTATGCACCTTTGGATGAAGTTAAAAAAATTTCTACTCGGCAGAAGCTTCTTTTTTTTTAATTAACAAATATCCAGACTATTTCGGTTTTAATAAAATTTGCAAATCTAAATATTTCGAGCACTTCCATCTTAATGTAGCATCATGCTCCCACATTCTTTTGATGCCAAACGGTATTATCTTTTGATCCTAGTTCTTTACCTTCTAAATTATTTGTCAAAACTTAGAGAATATATGAAATCTAGATCATTCGATCAAAATCAGTATTGATCTAGTTTAATGCATGGGTTCCAAGTACATTACATTCATTTGAACAAGAAGGTAGAGAGCATTCGTTACATTTGGAAAGCAAGGAAGCATGTTAATAATTTATTGCTTACAAAATACTTTGAATGCAAATTAGTATAATTAAGAAACTGAACTGGCTCAATTCTTACTCCTACTTAACATAGGAATATGATACAAATAGCTAAATTACAAGTTAAGTTACGGCTACTCCTAGAGTATTTCTAAACTTGATTTGAAATGATTTATGAATCTAGGTCTTGGAGCCATTTACAAATGCTATTTTTCCCTATATTTATAATGTACTACTGATCATAACTATATCAGAGAATCATTCAAAACCTTTTAATAACTTTTTGTTCAATTTTAAAAATTACTAAAAGCTTTTTCTTCTTTTTATAGTACCTTCTTGCTAGTTTTAGATAGTATTTGATAGAAAAAATATTATTCTTGGATAAGTATACTGGATAGAGTTTATTCCCTGACTATCCCTAGGGATATCCCTTGGCTATCCCATTGATCATATCAAATGTAAAAAGATAAATCCATACGATAACTTTTTTTACTCTTATTTAAAGGGATAACCAACTATTTCTGTATTTTTTAGGGAATAAATTGAGGGAATAACCCATGGTTAATCATGAATTATTTCTCTGATTAACTTTATTTTCAGCTATCCTTTATAGTTATGACTTTTGAAATAAGAGGGATTATCCTTTGAATATTTCCTCTTATTTTTTATTTCAAACACTATCTCATAGTTTAAATAATTACAGCTTTCTTACATATTCTTTTCCCGATTAAGACCGGTGTAAGTGGATAAGCATTGGATCGTCTTTTTCTGCTCTTCTTGGCTTAATTGATTGAAGGTTAATAGCTTAGTTTATCCTGATATGAGGGCATTTATTGATAAGTTTTCAGTCTAATAGCTTGCTTCCCGTTTCATGTTTCAAAAGGCTAAACTATGTTATGAAAGTTACTCAGCTTGCTCTAGCAAGCTCCTGCCATGGAAAATGTAGAATGACTGTTAAATGAGTTCACAATATATATTTCATTCGAAATTCTTAACATCAAATTCATAGTCTTGCCTCAAAAGAAAGAAGAAAAAAAAATTATAAAAAAAAAACACTCAGCTTAATTTTGTCCAACCAAATCCAGCCAGCCTAAATCGATGGAAGTAACCATTCTCATGATAAAACTAGCAGAAGGAATCATATATGCTCAACTAATTCTCATGGCAAGCCTAATAAAAAGAAGCTAAAGAGCTTCATGAGGTGCTCTGTGGACTAGGTTCCCATTGGAAACAGGACTCCAATTCACTAAAGCTTTCCCCTACGCTTCCCAACTCAGCCCCATGTAGGACTGACTCAACCAACCAACTATTTCATGACACGTGCACAACTGTCGGGATCTATAGCGATGAGTCGTGACACATGGCATTGTCTCCTGCGTCAAAAGTGGTGAAGGGCTTTTGGTGGAGGCTATCAACTATGAATTATGAAAACCCCTTGTAGTGCGTTTAATAATACCTCTCTTTTAGCTTCAGTGCAAGGTTGATGCACTCGAAAAAAAGTTAAAAAGTTTTCTACCAATAATATCTTAAACTAAGATACGCTGTGCGCCAAGAATTCCAAACTGGATCCAGTTGTGGTTGGAATCAATGTATGAATATGTAAAGCACTCATCTTCACAATACAAATTAATTAGTTTAATTTTGAAGCTTTGGTATAATCTCATACGGCACCATCAATGTAAAATGATAGGCATCGATATGGCATAATTAAAAAGTGTATCCAACCATCTGAATGATATCTTTGAAAGATACTTACTCTTAGTATGCACATATTAACTTTTTATTGAAATAAATAAAAATAATAATTTTGATGTTTCTGATCATGTAACAAAGATGCTAATAATGCATCAATATGATATAAAAAAAATATATATATCCAACAATCTGTATGATATCTTTCAGAGGCACTCACACACAGTGATACCCACTAATCACCTTTGGGGGCCACAACTGTGCAAGGCACACGTGAAATATCTTTTATTCACTCGAAATGCAATGCACATGTGGAAATTCTTTTATTTAAATAAATACAAAAAAAATAAAATAAATTTTTTTTTGATGTTCCTAGCTGCTATGCAAAAGATGGCATGTATATATATATAGGTATCCCTGAAGGTACAAGTTATCCATCCACCTATAAAATAATCCCAAAGGCAAGCCACCTTTATCAACAGCCTCCATATCTATATGTACCCCCCTTGGAAGAAGCCCACCAGAACTCTCCTCCAAATTAAACCAACTCACAAATCCTACAACCATGTCCTCTTCTTCTACTTCCCCCACTTCGCCAACCATCATCCGTTCTTTGGTTGTAGACATCTATTCTAGGAGACTTCTACTCCACACTTTCTACAAGCAGCCCACGCAACTAAGCCCATCATTGTCCAGTCCGGCCGGTTCCGAGCCGGATTCCGGCACGGCGGGGAGTAGCTTCGATGCCAACGTCGTCATGATCCTCGCCGTCCTCCTCTGCGCTTTGATATGTGCACTGGGTCTCAATTCCATCGTCCGGTGCGCGCTCCGGTGCTCGAACATGGCGGTCGAGCCCGAACCCAACCCGAACCCGGTGGCCCGGTTCGCCCAGACCGGGCTCAGGAGGAAGGCCCTCCGAGCCCTGCCCACCCTGGCCTACTCGGCCGGGCTCAAGCTCCACGGAGCCAGCCCGGAGTGTGCCATCTGTCTATCGGATTTCGCGCTCGGGGAGAGAATCCGGGTCCTGCCCAAGTGTGACCACGGGTTCCACGTTAGGTGCATCGACCGGTGGCTTCTGACCCGGTCGTCGTGCCCGACCTGCCGGCGATGTTTGTTCGGTTCGAGCCCAAAGGCCTCCAGCTGCGCCGAGGTGAGCCGGCCGGATCCAGCACCGGTTCAGTCGGTCCTAGTGCCGCTGGAACCAGAAGGTTTGATGACTAATTATGAATCATAGCAAGGGATTGTTAACTAGAGTATTATTTTTTCCTTGAGCAAATCAGGGCTCCTGAATGCTTGAATTCACTTCAGTGCGTCCATAGCAGATACTGGGCCACTGAAAAGTTTGAGTGTATGTTCCGTAAAATTAAGAATAGAGACATAGATATATGTATGTATGTGCATATATATATATATATAAAGAGGAGAGTGTTGTGCTTGCTTTTCAAATGATTTGCCACTGGCCTTCTTTTCCATACTGTGTGTTGTTTTGCGTACCATATTGTTTTGTTTTAAATATACTTGAAAAATAAAGAGTTAGGAGGAAATGAGTGGGGTGCACTATGATATTTTAGCACCATGTTCCTATAATTGGCTGCGTTGGATGTGCATCAGAAATATAACATAAGACTCTGCGAGCCAGCAGCCTGCTACATTAACTTCACTCAAGAAATAAATCAATTCACAGTCGTGGATCCAGTGTTGCAGATTAGAAGTGAAATTTAAAGGTTATTTAAGAAGAGTGAAGATCAAACTGAAAGCTCTCCCTAGCAACAAAGTATAATGCCTCAACACCAGAAATGTGGGGGTACAGCAAAGAGAAAATCTAGAATGATGCTCCATTGGCCCTACTTTCCATGACAAACTCAGCATCTTAAGAGAAAAAGATCTTGGGGCCCACGAGGTCTGGTACTGGTAATGACAGTGGAAGAAGTGTTTAGTTGCATTCTAGCTGTCAGATAAGAGTGGCAACAAAGAGAAAACTCCTGGGATCTTTTCATCTTTTGAGCCAATGAAGTTAGAGATTAATGGAAATAATCTGAAGTGAAGCCCACTAACTAAGCTCCTAAAGAGTATCTAGTTAATGTGGCATCTGAAAAGGATGTCTGAAATCTCTTCCGCCAAAGCTTAGCTCAAGTAGATTCCCTAGATCTTTCCGATGGTGCCTCTTTTTCCATGGTGGATGCCACTCGTTAGACTAGTTGGGGATGACGTGAGAAGGACCATCAGCCAACCTTCAGATAACTTGAGTTGAAGAATGACGCAGCACCGCCTTCCACGCTGGCTCAAATCTCATCAACTAATGCTGTTTTTTTTTTAACTTTACTTTCTTTCCTTTCATCTATTTTATTTTTAAAGCAGAGCATGCTCTGCAACATGTCAGGTTTACTAAATTTCATAACTCCACGTATTTGGAGACTGAAAAAAAGAGGACACGAGGAGTAACTCACTCGCTCGCTCATCATTAACGGGACCAATTCTTGGTGCCAAAAGCTGCTCCACGAACATGAAATCTTGTTAAAATAACTCAAACCTTGAAAGAAAGCAAGCAATCAGCTGATTGGCCCTCTGAGGTCTGCTAAAAGCTTTGCTCGTTGGACTAGAAGATTGTCAGAGCTAGGAGCATATAAAATGGCCAAAGATCATGCATCAGGTGAAACGTTCGCCTCTCAAACGCATTCCATCGATTCATGTAGCGTAACAAATTCTAATAAAGCTGATCAAGAGCTCAAGATGTTGAAATTATTATTTAATTATAAAATAAATAATAATAATAAAAGTCTCATATTACTTATGAACAAAGTGCTTTTTGCACTTTACCCATCCTAATAGGTTATCAAGTGATTAATGGGCCTTTTACTACAATTTGCACACGCATCGGCTGTAAAGGCGCACTTAGCATACATAGCATGAATTATAATATAATATGATTAAAATTATATAATTATATAAAATAAATTTTAAATTTAAATTAATCATTATAATTGAAATAGATATCACTCTAAAAAGATATGCGTTATGATTTAAACGAATATATCTCTTGAAAAGGATATATCTATAAACTAAAGAAAAACAGAGCTAAAACATATTATCTCTTCTCTAAATTTTTTCAGGTATATTGTGTTCAAATTTCTTAGAGAATTTTTATTATTACTTCGGTGTAAATTTTTTTAAGACTTTACCATATCCTAAAAGCTATTGCAAGAATTAATCCCAAGCAACTCCAAAGAAGAAAAGAAAAAGGATAAATAATGCTTTAAAAAAAACGTATACATGGGTGTTTAAGTCTTCTCAATTCCAAAAGATATTTTATTTTTTCAACACAAGGGCCACAGAAACTTTTACGTGCTGGACGAGGGATAACAATCATCAGCTTAGGGGACTGGTTCTTCATTTGATATCGGAATCTTCGACAGAAAAGAACATAGCCTTTAATTAAAGCTATACAGTGGCACCACTGAAGAGTTAACGTACGAGAGAAAGCTACAATGAAGCGAACTACGTGTTCAATGCGACAACACAGAACGTGTTACCACCATCAACCATCATCAACCGAAGATATCCTACCTAAAAACCAATGGCCCACGAGGGAAAAGGGTGCATCCACACCATTTCTACGCGGAACTCAGGTGCAGCTACGATTCTTCTCATTTTTTTCTCTTATTTTTTATTTATTTATTTATTTAAGCCACGTCCTGCGTAGGTCTCTACTGAAGTCCCACTCCTTGAACAAAGCCCCATGCAATAGTTTCTAGGGAAAACTATTAGGTAATGTTTGAAATAGGGGATAAGAAGGGATATATCCCTTCTTATTCCCAAAAGCCATAACTATAAGGGATAGCTAAGAATAAAGTTAACCAAATGGATATCCCATGATTAACCATGGGATATCCCCTCAACTTATTCCCTAAAAAATACAGGAATAGCTGGTTATCCCTTCAAATAAGAGTAAAAAAAAGTTATCATATGGATTTACCTCTTTGCATTTGATATGATTAATGGGATAGCCAAGGAATATCCCTAGAAATAGCTAGGGGACAAACTCTATCCTATACACTTATCCATGGATAATATTTTTTCTATTAAACACTACCTTAAGGTAGTGTTTGAAATAGAGGATAAGAGGGAATATCCAGGGGATATGCCCTCTTATTTCCAAAAGCTATAACTATAAGGGATAGCTGGGAATAAAGTTAACCAAAGGGATAATCCATGGTTAACCATGGGATATCCCCTCAATTTATTCCCTAGAGAATGCAGGAATAGCTTATTATCCCTTCAAATAAGAGTAAAAAAAAGTTATCCCATGGATTTACCTTTTTACATTTGATATGATCAATGGGATAGTCAAGGGATATCCCTAGGGATAACCAGGGGATAAACTCTATCCCGTACACTTATCCAGGGATAATATTTTTCTATCAAACACTACCTAAGGTTGTGTTTGATATGGGAAATAAGAAGGAATATTCTTTGGATATCTCCTTTATCCTTAAATACTATAGCTAGAGGGGTTAGATCTGAAAAAGTTTAATCAGAGGGAATAACCCATGTTTAACCATGAATTATTCCCTGAACTTATTCCCTAGAAAATTCATGAAGAACTAAAGTTATCCCTTGATAACAGACTTATAATTCTAGAAAGATACTTATTCCCTCAGCTATTTCTTAAATAAATATTATTATATATATTATATAAAATAATTTTTAAAAAATTAAACACTATCTTGATGAAAGAATTCATGCTCATGGAATCACAAAGATGTGCAAGCGAGAGTCATGACAACATGCTCATTGGTTCGCGGGTTTTATTGGATTAAGTCTATCCAAAAATAGCTTTTATTCCCTCGGTTGGTGCTCGTGCCACTCTCGGATAAGATTTGACAAGACTTCATCTTTATTAAGGGAATCCTCAATCCTCCCTAAAGTGGCCCAAGTGGCGCAGCGCCACGCGCATGGAGTACTTCAGCGGCAAGAGCAATCTGATCCTTATCCGTGCAGGCCGGAACCTGTAGGGCATAAAATGCATGGCCAATTCTTGGCCTTGCAAATAATCTTTCTATGAAATTATTTCATCATTTAATTCACCAGTCAAAGTGCAATAAGTATATGTGATTGGAAGCATGTCTAGATCCACATCAAGGTCAATACAAAATAGCTACCAAGTTAGAAAGCTAGGAATTTCAACTTCCACTTTTCAGTGCCATTAATATCACCCTGTGAAACACTTCTACAATGATAATAAGAAGCTGATGACACTAGGTCATGTTTGGTTGCTTGGTGAGGGAATGGAAATGAAAATGAACAGAATGAAGGTTCTAATGATTCTGACTAGGATGAAACTTAGGTGCCATTCCCTACATCCATGCCATCCAGTTCTCCATCTACCAATTGACACACTTTTTTTTTTTTTTTCACAGCTGTAAACCTCTTACTATATGCGCATCCATTAGTAAGTAGAGAATCCGATGGCATGGATGCAAGGTACCGCACCTAAGTTTTATCCTTCTAAATATTATATTACATGACAACAGTCACAACATCAGCAAGTCAGTTCACACCTGTTTTATGGATCCTGCCTTCATCACATTGGGATTAATGAAGTTTCAAACAGAGAAGCTTATGTGACGACTGAAGAATTACAAAGCAAATAACCACGTGGCATAATGTCTCTTGCCCTACTCTTTTTTTTTTTTTTTTTTTTTGGTGATGAACACAATATTCAGGATTTATCTTTCATAGATAATGTATTTGTAAGGCTGGCATAACACATCAATGTGCATCTCCATAGCCACCAATGACAGTGAAAGTTCACATCTAAGAAGTTTAATATAGGGTCCATCGTTAGTGGTAACAACTGGCTGACAAAATATCTTATTGAACAAGAATAGGACCGTGCAAACAGGTATAGTTCAGGCATGTCATGGCCAGAAGATGAATTTATTAGAGGTTGATGAACAAATAAGTAGCACAAAGAACATCGTCCACCAAAGGTAGCATCATTTTATCATTTTAGTTGACCAAAAAGCTTCTCTGCAACCTGCATTTCAAGTGGAAATATTCAACAACAATTACTCTCACTCTGTGACTTAAAAATGCATAATGGAGTTAGCACATTGTATTTTGTTGTGTTAGGCATTTTCTTTTTCAATCTTAGAACATTAACTAATAATTATAATATGTGAAAGCTAGAAAACTAAGAGGAATTTTACTCACACATTTATCAACACATTTCCAATAGTCAAAGTATTGACCAGTGCAGTGCTTGTGCCCAGTTTCATCATCTTGGATTCTCTTGACACACTCCTGTATATCATGACAGTCATTAAAACTTTAATTAAGACAAAATTGTGTTAAATGGAAATAATCAAAGGGAAAAAAATTCACAACTACATAACTCCGAAGAAAATTGCTATTGAATCACAGGATCCGTAAAATCTAGAAATGGCAGAGAGCAAGGGAATTTTAACCCTTATGCCATAAAGGAAACACTGATGCTGGCCTCAAAAGTCAGAGTAAGCATGAATTCTTGAAACCATAAAAAGATTTAAACTATAACATCAGCTTGTGTCTGAGAGAGGCTTTGAAGAGAGGAAGAAGACAGGTGCATTGGAATTGTCTGACCAGCTTTCCTTCACATACGGTGGGCCAGTCAATCAATGGTCTCGGGTTATAAGAAATGAAATGGTTGCACCTGCAACTATATTATTAGTACAAATAGCATGCAAGTGTAAAGAGATAACAATATTAAGAATCTTTCATCCACCATGTAATCTAGATACCACAATATTCAATCATTAAAATTCTTAAAATTACACTCGAAAATACATCCAATTTTCAGTTAAATAAATGACATCAGCTTTCAAAGGGACACATCTATTTACATTGTTTTCACTTTAAGATCACAGTCCAGTTAACAATAAATGTCTTTAGATTAATAACTATAATTGAGCTTTCTGCTATTTCAGTTTATATTCAGAATAGATGCACTAAAAGAATATACATATTGGGGGAAAAAAAGTTGAATCTACCAAAGAATAAATTACAGGTGATGAAGCATCTCAAAACCAGGGAACTAGTGAAGTTCCCACCAGTGGAAATCAATGGTAGATTGATGCTGGAAGAAGCCAGAGCTTTCCTGATTAAGGAGATTAATAGCATATGCAGATGAGAATTAAGGTTGGGATTGCTGGATATAGATTTCATTAACAATGACAAGAAGAAAAATGAGCACTGGAGCAGGCACAGGCAATAAGAAGCTCACAAGGAAAATTATGGCTGCAAAATTTAAAGCCAGAATAACCTACCTTCCCTGACATCAAATCAAATCCAACCTAATGACAACAACAATGGACCTGGATCATTGCCAGAGAACACAAACAGAAAATAAAAGAAATCTGAGAAACAATTTGACCAGGACACAACTGATATCTAAACCAATTCTGATGCTCATCAACAACTACGGTAGCACGTGACTATGGCTCTTACATCCAATGGTAGGGAGATAAGGAATGCCATTTCCTATACAGGTAAGGTAAGTGATTGCAAATAGCAAGGCTTGATACCGTCCTACATTGAGAATTAGGTCCTCCAAATGAGAGCTTTTGTTTTTACTTTATTGGTTTCGGAGGCAAAATGACAGCAAGGAACAACTGTCACAAATTTTGGCCTGACCACACCCAATTTGAGTAGGATTTGAGTCACGCAACATGACAGATTTAAGATGGGCATCACAGGACGAATATTAAGCAGGCAAGAATTAGCACAAGAAGCCTGATGTCTGTCAGTTCACTGCTTATCAAGTTCAGCGATGTAATAATAAGACACATTCTGTGATATAATAACAAAACACATATTTACAAATTGTGGCACTACAGGCACCATGAACCAACGACAAAACTTGCCATCTCATTCTATGCATCATGAGCAAACTTCCAGTCAAAAAATATCAGCAAAGAGATAATAGTCAGGTAAGGCCAGATAGATCATTTAATGCCAATTGAAATGGAACCACTGTAGCAAGGATATATAGTTTTTTAAAAGCCTGCTCTTTCCATCTCCATTTCTTCTCCTTGTGTGTTTTTCTCCCTCCCTTCTGTTATTTCTGATTTTTCTCTGTTTTTCACTTCTTCAGCATCCCCCCTCAAGTTGGCAAAATCAAATCACTATATAACCCTCATATGATCATTTAGTAGCAACACGCATGAGCAGATCAAACTTCGGGTAATTTTCATATAAATTCTATGCAAATTTGAATTTCCATCAATAATTATGAATGTGATTTGTGATTCTTTCATTTTTTCTTATATCTATTGCTCTTAGGGTTTCATTCCCGGTCACTTGGATGGCCAAAGAAAAGCATTGTTCAACTACTATGCAGATGTTTCATCAAATGAAAGGATAGAATCAGGCCACACATTCCAAACTGCTATCCAGAAAGAATTCAGCGGTGTCGACCAGCTGATGGAAACATTTCAACCTGCTGTCCAGAAAGAATTCAGCAGTGTCAACCAGCTGATGGTTTGGGTTGGATTCTGGGTTAGCACATAAAAATTTGTACATGAAGTTGGCTTACCTGTTACTTGTCACTGGTAATCAGGGAGCAGCACATTTGGGGTTGAGCACATTAATTATGATTATTCAAGAATTAGATGAAAAAGCTAAAGTGTAAAGACCTTTTCGAAGTAGATGGCAAATTAGTTTAACTTAAAAATTGAGTTATTGATTATCCTTAATATGTTTTATGGGGCACCTAATAACACCAATGGATTACTCTCTCCTTCAAGGGAAAAGATAATTATATCCAAACAGAATAAATAATTTGCAAATGATGAGCATCTTTTAGTACTTTAAAAATGATATTTTCCAAAATATGAAATAGAAGAAACCCCTGAGTTTTTAAGATGAAAATATAAACATAGAATGAACGAATCTCAAGATATGCCATCACCAATGGCTCATGTAGTTACTAATGGCTCATTTGTCATAATGTTGGACAGGCAAAATGGATGGATGAGATAAAGTTGTCTTTTTTCAGACTGCATGCAAAATTTATTTAAACTTTAATTATCAAGTGATTATGATGACTGAATATTCTTGAATGACTAAAAAAAATTCACTACCTACACAAAAACTGCCACCAACATGACATTTGAAAAATGGAAATATTTTCAAGATATTCATTTTGAGTAAGTTCCTTGAATAGTCTAACTAGGGTTGGAATTGGGCCCAAACCAACAAAGGCCCATTGGGTTGGCTAGCTTTTAGTCGAGCTTTGGCCTTGCCAAAGAGGGTTCAAACTCAGATTTTAGAACCCAACCATAAATGAGGCAAAGCTCAACTCATAACCTAACTCAGCTCGAAGTCTGCCACCTAATCCCCCCAACCCCACCTCCCCATACAAATGCAAGATCCATCTCCATCTCTCTACCCCTACCCTAGCCCTTCCCTCCCTCTTAACCATCCCCCCTATCCTTCCTCGCAACCTTTGTCTCTTTTCTCTCCTCTTCATATCTCTTTTCTTTGATGTGAAAAGAAGAAACACCTATGGCTGTCCCTCTTCCCCAGCCCTCTTCAATTGACGGCACCACACCCTCCCCCCAATGCCTACTCACCGCTCCTCCACCTCTCTCTTATCATGGCTGGACCCTATAGGTGCTAGATTCTAGATTCATCACCATGTCCACTCCCTTGCCTCTTCATTGTTACCACATGCCCCTCTCGATTATGTCCAATACTAGATCTACCATTTCCTCCTCATAACTACACCCCTTCTTGACCATGGCCAAGCCTCCCAGATACATTGTTGCCAACATCCCCTCATCTCCTCACTACATCTATGGCGGCTCAACCATAGCTGTTTCTAGATCCGCCACTACTAGAATGATCTTCATCGCTCCCATGCTTCATGTGACTCCCCCACAACATGCACCTTAGCTTGGGTTGCGCCCACTCGAGGTCAATTTGGGTTAAGCTAGGTTTAGGATTGAGCTAGGCTCAAGCTTAAGTATGCAAGAAATTTTCAGGCTTTATCCCAACTTAAAGCCTAAAAAGAAACATCTAGGCCAACCCTAAGCCAATATAAAAACCAACTTGGTCCACTTCCAATCCTAAGCCTAACTTTCTATTAGAACAAAAGCATGAAAGATCTCAAAAACAATACTCAAATTGAGTTTTTTTCCTTTCTCTTTTCTTGCACATTATAGCAACTCTTTTTGTGGTAGAGATAAGGTAATCTCATATGATAAAGTTGCACGGGGATCTTGATAACTTTTGCACTATGATAAGTTTCTAAGTAGGTGTGCTTACACTAAACTCACTCATTTTAACTACTTAGTTAAACAACCATCTTTTCTTAATGCCAATGCAATACCATCTCTATAAAATGATGGAGGCATTCACGATCATTGGATCCAAGATCTTGTGGACATCCTTCTATAATCTATTAGAGAATCTCATTCCACTCATCAAGATCCAATTTCTACTCGGTGTGCTTATGTTCAACCTTCTTCCACCCTACACATTCTAATGATGAATACACAAAGTTTATAATTGTTAATAGTCCCATTGGATAGCAATGCTCCACAGCCTAGAAACCCCTTTGGGAAGATTGTCGCTTTGAGTGCCAAAGATGAGAAACTAGAAAGCTTCAACATGACAACATGTACTTTCAGTTATCAGTAATTCTAGACAGTATGCAACATGACAAGCAGGTGATGCATGATTGATTTAAGGATCACATAGCAAGGGTGTCCGATAGACTCAAAATCTGTTCACTTGACCAGGGGGAAATTACTTGGCCCAAATCAATGATCTAAAATCATTTGATGGTACAGTCTGCTTGAAAAACTTATCATTTGAACTTATGAGTGATAAGAAAGAAAAAGAAAAGCCATGGGGAAATCACTTACACATTATTTTCTATTTTCTGTTTCATTTATCAATCTAGTACTTGAGGTGCCAAATTGCCAGCTGATCTAGTAATCATGTGAACTACATGACACTAGACATTAGGTTATCACACCTCAGGCTGCCGAGAGCTATTGGGTGAGTCAATTTTGTGGTTGCCCATTAAGATGTTGAGCAGAAAGTTAAAGTTGTAGAAGCAGATCAAGAAATGTGAGAGAACAAAACAAAGCTTCTCAATTGACGTGAGCTTTATAAGATTGCTAACCTAGCAAACTACTGGATCACTGTAACAAAAAGGGAAATTTTCATGCTATGGGAGAATTAATAGCATAACTAAGTAGATCGTATGTCTAAAACCATTTAACCACTTCTTTGGGTACTAGTCTTTCTTCATTAGTATACCAATATTCATTTTCTGATAACATTTTTTATGTTGAAAATCTGAAATGCATTGTTTAATTAGTCCAATGGATTATGACAATCTTCTCAAATTCATTTTATCTGAAGTTTACTCCATTAATGGACATACATACAATGCATGCATGCAAATATTCGTATGCGTGCATTCTTCATGTAATATCTAAGTACACGTGTATGTAGGAACTAAGCAAAAGCAGCACTGAGCTGTTTATGAAAATGCAATGCAAGTATAGGGGCTTAGCCAACATATGGATAAATATGACAAGTTGAAACGACTGAAAAGAAGAACAGATATCATGATATATCAGATTGTGAAGTTACAACTGTTTTGCTGCACAGCAGTGAGAAAATGCTATGCATTACCCGATATTCATATAAAGGTTTTACGCATCTAGGCTGGCAACGTTCCTCATGATACTTCTTCTGATCAGCAACCTCCTCATCATCCCTGAACAACAAAAGACAAATCATGCATATCTATACAAAGCATGAAAAGAAGTAGGCCTACATGCATTTTTGCTGAATACCATACCCAAAAATAAATTCTTATCACAGCCATATGAAGTTACTTTTATGAATTTACATACAAAGTTTAAGTGCTATCACAGAATGCCTTCAAAGCAACCTTTTGATTCTTTTCTTGAAATACCTTTTATGGATGTGTAATAAAGGAGCAATAGTTGCCAAGCTGAGATATTTGTAGTCATCTAAATATAACTGGGCCAGCCAAAATCCACAGCCAATTTAAATCAAAGGGTGTGTTTGGTATGGCGTTAAAGGAGGTGAAAAATTACTTCTATAATTTTTCACCCTCCTTTGACGATGTTCGATATGAGGTTAGTTTTTTTCAAAGAGATAATTTTCCCTTCCCTTTGTTCCTTCCCTTTTACACTATATTGTTAAACTAGGAGGGGTGGTATGTTAATAGGAATAAAGGCAAAAAAAATTCAGGAGGTAAAAGATGGCTTAAACATTAGGACTATCATGGCAATGGAAGCTCTGATACCACTTGTTATAATAACGGAAGCACCGATACCACTCGTAACTTCAGTTCTTCTTAATAGTGAAATTTTATTCATTTGCTAGCATGTCTTAGAATTCACAAACTCAAGAATGAAAGGTTTTTCATGTTCAAGTAGGACTTAGTCCTAATCCATGTAGTCTTGGAATTCAGAACACAAAGCAGGACATGTTTCCATATATATGTGTGAGTCTAGTCCTAAACCTTATAGTACACTATATAATTCTCCTCTCTATAAGCACAAGTAAACCAGGCTTTCAAAATGGCTCTAGCTCAGGCCTCGACCTCAGGGGTCCTAGCCTAGCGCATTCCAACTAACTCAAAGAGTCAGTATGAAGTTTAAGAGAGATCTTGTTAGGTATATGTGGATTTAGAGATTTGTGAGAAAAAGTGTCTGGTGGGAATGAGATCCTAGTAATTCCAAAGTTTAGTGAGAAACTATCCTTGTAATCTCCAAATGATCTTCGTAATGAAATTCTTAACTCTCCTTCGCCATGGACGTAGGCCAATGGACCAAACCACATAATTTTTGGATGTGTATTCTCTTGTTTCGTTTCACTTTCTCATCTTTCTTATTAATCTTTTGTCCCCTGTATGCATCTTTGGCATAACAAGTGGTATCAAATCTTGATTTTTTTGAGTGCGTGCAGGAGTGTTGATCCCTGGCACATGCAATAGCAACCACTGCATGAGTTTGAAGCATCTAGTAGAAGTTGAGAAGCTTATTTGGTAGTTCAGAAGCCTATTTGGTGGGTTCAGTTGGTTGAGGGCCATTTTAGTAAGCCCAATTGATTAAGAAACCTATTTGGTAAAGCTTAATTGATTGTGAGGCCTATTTGGTGAACTTAATTGGTTGAAAGGTTTATTTTATGGGCCCAATTAGTTGCTAATTTGATGAGCTCAGTTGAGAAACTAATTTAATAAGCTGAGTTAGTTGAGAAGCCTATTTGGTAAGACTAGTCAATTGAAAGGCTTATTTGATAAACCATTCAGTTAAGAGGCCTATTTAGATGGGCTTATTTGGTAAGTTCAAAGGCTTATTTGGCGAGCTTAGTTGATAGATAGCTTTATTTAGTAAACTCAATTGGTTGACGGGCTTATTTAGTGAGCATAATCGGAAGCTTATTTAATAAGCTCAATTAATCGAGAGGCTTATTTGGTGAAACTCAGTTGATTGAGAGCGTTATTTGAGCAGTTCAGTTAAGAGGTAGCCATTGTCCAAGGATCATATGCATTGTTTGGACTTGATTGGTGCGTGCAATACTTGAATTGTACCCTTTGGGGTATGTCGAGAATGTGAAAAGAGATCTCAATTATCTTTTAGCATCGCTTACAAATTCATACCAAAATGAAGATTTGTTAGAATTTATCTTGCAAATCTTTAGCTCAAGAAGGACTGATTTTTCATATCCAATTAGGACTTCAATCCTAGTCTATGCAGTTTCGAATTTCAAAAGATGAAACATAATATGTTTTCATATATGTAGGATTCTACTCCTAGTCTTTGTAGTACACTTTATATCCTTCCCATATATAAGCACAGGTAACCCTAGCGTTCAAGGTGGCTCTGACTCCGGCTCAAGCTCAAGCCCCAAAGCCCTTGGGGCCTCTCAGATAATTCAAAGAGTTATTATAGAGTTCAAGAGAGGATCCTATTGAGTATATATGGGTGTAGGAATTTGTAAGAGATAGTCTTTGATGGATGAAAGATCCTAATAATTTTAGAGTTTGGTAAGAAACTATCCTTCTAATCTCCAAATATTCTTCATAGAGAAATTCTTTGCTCTCCTTCATTCATGTACTAGGCTAGTAGGTCAAACCATGTAATCCCTATGTGTACACTCTTATTTTGATTTTATTCCCTTATCTTCCTCGTTAATCTTTTGTCCCTACATGCGTCCTTGTCACAACAGGGACCAACAAAATATTAAACAACCACACCGCTCTTTCCCATCCATCACCTCTTTTACAGTAATGGCACGTTTAGTATGGTGGCATGGATGGGCTTGGTTGGATTCCCATTCCAATCCCATATTTGAAAAAGTATGGATTGAATTCAAATAGCATGGACCCCTTCATTACTTCAGTATTCCAAAGCTATAAATGTCCGAGTGGTAAACCAGCCCCATCCCACCCTTATATTTCCAATCATGTGGGATTAGATTGGCAATCCTATGCCATTCCAATCCCACGTGATGAACCAAACACCCCTAATGGTATTAATAAATTATTAATGATATTTTTTACTTCTTTTACATCCATGTTGTTCCAAACATGGTAACATTGACACTTCATATTTCACCATCCATTCACCTATATAACCAAACATAATTATTATAAAACTTTTACACCCCTAAAATTTGTACCTTTTTAACCTCATACCAAACGCATCCAAAGGTAAGGTTGCTTGTAACAGCAATGGGTTCATGGAAATGCAACAGCAAGAGATCGACAACAGAAGATGAATATACGAGAGCCAATCTAGGAAAAGCTGTCAAGACGTCAAATAAATCCTTCCAGATTTATGATACTTCCACGAAAAAAAAAGAATCCTTCCAGTTTTTATGAAACTATAGAAGATCCTCATTATCAATTGTCGTGTTCCAAGTGCAAATTAGATTCTCTTGTGGGCCGCTGTGATAACAACTGTACTCATTGTACTGACTTCTATTTAATCCAAATTCAATTAGCTATTGTCCCCGTGCCTATGGGTTCTAGAAGATGAGAAAATATATATGTGCTTATAAATCTTTTTTTAAAAAAAAAACACCTTTGGAAATTACACAGAGAGAAAAAAAAAAAAAAAAAAAAAAAAAACAGTGAGTTAGATTTAAACACTCACATGGGAAACGAAATGGAGTACTGGCTATTGACTCGGCAATTCCTCCTGAAAAATATCAAGGAAAAATCACTTTTTAACAATTTAAACATCAAATTCCATCACAATTTCGAAGAAAAAGAAAACACTTGATCTACGCAAATCTTTAATAGCCGGAATTGGGATCAACGCGAAGAAAAGGCGTGAGGGATTGAGATCGTGGATTAGGGGATGCGATCGTGGAATGCTTACCCTTTTCACTGAAGGCTTTGGGCGCGGACTTTTGGACGGCTCCTGAGCTTCTCGGGCAAGGGGCAGAGAGGAACCCTACAAAAGGAAAACTCTTTCTCCCGTCGGGCCGTTCCAGTACGGTAGCGTTCGATCTGGACCGTTCAACCCGTGAGTTTAGAAAGTGGGAAGAGAAGACACGGTTCCAGCCGGTTCGAGAGTGAACCGTGTTGTAAAAAATGTAGATTTTGGCCCTGGATCAGCTGATCCGCTAAGTGCGCAGCGAATCCATCGTGCGAGACGGAACCATGCCCTGTGAATAGAGTGGACTGTACCCGATGCACCGATAGAACCCCGGGTAACGATATTAGAAGTTTAGAACAGCCCCATTCCAGCGTTTGAAATAATAATCCACTTCAACGTGACAGGATGCTCCATCCAAATTTAAAACCTTTGTTACATGACGCTAATTAGATTGATTGCTGCTAATTTTTCAAAAATATTATTTCTCCTTCTACCCATCTACAATTTTTATCCATAAATAAAAGTAATATTTGATGGAATAAATAGGGTCTCGAAGTTTTATTACTTGAGCCTAAATGTCAATCAAATCATTATGACTCAGCATAGCTCCAATTATAGATGATGTTAATATGGTCTATGATATCAAAAAAGCCAAGCTCTTCGTGCCATGCTAAAAATTTAGACGAAGACTCTCCGATGTTCAAATTAGTGCTCTGAACAACAACTGTAAACTTAGAAAAAATCTCAAGAGTCTTACAGAGATGTTTCATGTGAGTGTAAATGTAATCATACCTGATCGAGGATCCCTTTTACACATTTTATGGAAGTCTGTAGGGTCATGATGTAACAAATTATCATGATGCGGCCCGCAGTATAACCGAATTGGCGGAATTTGCTCCCGCATGGCCTGTCATGATTTGTTCCTCACATAGCATATCAGGATTGGTATGATTTATCAAACATAGGTGGCCATCGCCGGATTGGCAGAGCTTGTCAGGCTCAGGTTGGCAGAACTCACTGTGCCTAAGCGCCGAAATCTACCGAATTTGTCTTCCATATCTCTACTAAGATGTCGGACTGTAGGGAGATCGTACTGGATGCTATGAGCAATGGGGTCACGCAGATGAGCCCCATGAAGAATTCTACTCGGGTGGCCGACTCGAGTCCTATTCAGATGCTCGACTAAAGGTCCTACCCGGTGGCTGACTCGAGGTTCTATTCGAGTGGTTGGATTGGGGTCCTACCCGAGTGACCGATCGAAGTTGCCCTAGAAGAATAATTACCACTATTGATCATATGTGACCTTATCAACTCTATCAGATGAGAGATTCATTTGAAAGTGTGATCTCTACCGTTGATTGGGTGTGGCTCTGTAATAGATATGAAAGTAATAGAAATGGAATAAAAGTCACAGCATAGCAAATGTAGAGAGAAATCGCAGCATAAAAGATTTCTTTCTACTTTGATATGATAGCATCATAAAATGATCATATATTGCATCTCTAAGGTTCGATTAAAGTTGCAGTGTAGAGAAAGTAGATGAAAATCAAAATTGCTTCCATACGGCAACGTATCATCGTAAGATGATTCTCTACTGCATCTTCAAAGATTCGATTATTGCCATTTAACAGCAAAAAATATCAAAGTTGACATATCAAAATGTTATGAGAATGAATTTAGAAAACTTCAAAAATTATTCATACCTAGACATAACAAAGAATCGAAGAATTACCACAATAATTAAAAACTAAAGAATCCATTATAGAACATATTTTGAGCTCTTAACTATGATTATATATGTGTGTGTGTTGCTGCCGAAATCTGTCCTTCGACTCGAGCGCGATCGGGCTGCAGCGTGGGCTCCCGCTTGGGTAGACCTGCAAAACAGTCCTCACGCGAGAGGCGTTGGGAGTGGCCCTCTATGAAAGACCCTCCGATTCTCAAGTCAGTGGAGATCAGCAATCAACAAAAATGGAAAGAAGGCTCTCGCTGAAGAGTCCCTCCGGAGCTCAGAACAGAGCGCTAGTGGTGGAAGATAGAGCAAAAGGAGAGAGGGTTCTAGTGAGCAAGCGTGCGCATGACGGCGCGTACCTAAGGAATCGGCAGACAATTCTATTTTAGAGGATCACCTGATTCCCTGCGGGCGTCGTGGGTTTGAAAGCCGTTAAGATCCGAATCGAGTTTATTATGATGCCAGCGGGATCCGTATCTTGTCAATTAGAGGATCGACGGTTAGGAGAGCTAGTTGATGCCATGAGGTTTAATGATCACATGGACCTATGCCACTCTTGTGGGTCCTAGGCCATCTCTGGGCATGATTCGTCGCATGGAATCTTATTCGGTTATAGTTGATTCGAATTCTTATGCGCCGGATTCCGCAGAGGTATTTGAACGCTGTGTTTGGTCATCATGGTTCCATGCCAAGGGGCCAACGTGGCAGCCATAAATGCCTTGAGGTAGGTGGATGCACGTGGCCTTTATGAGGCCATAAATGCCTTGATGCAAGAGATATAGCATGGTTACAGAGGCCGAGGTAGGCTGAGGTTGGCCGAGCTATGCTGAAGCTGGCCGAGGCTGAGGCTAGCCGAGCTATGTTGGCCGAGCCATGCTGAAGCTGGCCGAGGCTGAGGCGGGCCGAGCCATGTTGGCCGAGCTATGCTGAAGCTGGCCGAGGCTGAGGCTGGCCGAGCTATGTTGGCCGAGCTATGCTGAAGCTGGCCAAGCTATGTTGGCCGAGCTATGCTGAAGCTGGCCGAGGCATGCTTTCGCCTTTCTTTTTATTCCATTAAATGCTGGTCAAATCATTATGACCATTTCTGCACCATTAAATGCTCCAGCCTATTGACTTGATTGCCGGATATTAATGAGGTAGCCCTTGGAAGAACGTGACCCTATTTCCCTCTTGTTCTCTTTCTTCATTATGACGAGACGCTTGTTGCTAGAATGTCGCTCTGGTTAGCCAGTTGGCAAGCAGGGCATTTGGATTGGGCGCGACCCCATCGCCAACGTGAGCGATCAATAATGTAATGATGATTTTACCCCTCATCACATGCCCACCACTCCCTGGTCCAAAGTGTAACTTCGGATATAGGGAGTAGAATTCTGGAGCAATCTTATTTGGGGGTCACGTCATTCGATCCTCTATGGAGGAAGTGTTTATCTCTGTGTAGGTTAGAGAAAGGCCTGGGCGACCCTCTTGCTGAAGTAAAATAAGGCGCTTTAGTTGCGCTAGAGTGTCCGAGAAATTATCCGGCTGGGACGAAGCTTTAGTGCTGTATCACTCGGATTGGCCGAGGCTTTAGAAATATATCACTCGGCTGTAGCCGAGGCTTTGGAAATTTATTACTCGGCTGTTGTCGAGCCTTCAGAAATATATTACTCGGTTGTTGCTGAGTCCTCAAGAAATTTATTACTCGATTGCTGCCGAGCCTTCAAGAAATTTAATACTCATTGTTGCCGAGCCTTCAATATTATATTTTACTTGGCGCTGCCAAGGTATGGAGATCGTTACTCGGTTATAGCCGAGCTTTCAAGATTATATTTTACTTGGTGCTGCCAAGGTACGGAGACCGTTACTCGATTGTAGCCGAGCCTTCAAGATTATATTTTACTTGGCGCTGCCAAAGTACGGAGACCGTTCGGCTCAGCCGAGGATTTATATGACATGCTTCTCATTGTAGCTTTCAAGGAGAATTATAAGAATTTTGCAGGCTTTCAAAAGCTAAATTTAATTCAATGAACAAGAATGAGTTTAGTAAGAGCATACTTTTTTTTCCAGGAAATTTATTACTCGGTTGTTGCCGAGTCTTCAGGAATATATTACTCGGTTGTTGCCGAGCCTTCAAAAAATTTATTACTCGATTGTTGCCGAGCCTTCCAAATAATAAATTACCCGGCCTTCCCAAGATGCTACTCGATTGTAACCGAGGCTTCCAAATATTAATTTACTCAGTATTGCCAAGTCTTCCAAATAATAAATTACTCGGTGTTGCCGAGCCTTCATGCTACTCGGTTATAACCGAGGCTTCCAAATAATAAATTACTCGGTGTTGCCGAGCCTTTCCAAGATTATATTTTACTTGGCGCTGCCAAGGTACAGAGATCGTTACTCGGTTGTAGCCGAGCCTTCAGGATTATATTTTACTTGGCACTGCCAAGGTACGAAGATCGTTACTCGGTTGTAGCCGAGCCTTCAAGAGATTTATTACTCGATTGTTGCCGAGTCTTCAAATTATTGTGGAACCGCCGAGGCCGCTTGGCTTTGTCCAAGGCTTCAAAGATTAACAAGAAGTTCGATTCGGCTTTGGCCGAGGGTCCTAGCAGCAAGAGATGCACTTCGGCTCTGGCCGAGGATTTTCATAATAAGAGATGCACTTCGGCTCTGGCCAAGGCTTTTGATGATAACAGATGTACTATGGCTCTGGCCGAGGCTTTTAACAGATGCACTTCGGTTCTGGCCGGGGCTTTTCATGATAACAGATACACTCCGACTCTGGTCGAGGCTTTTGACGCACTTTGGCTCTGGCCAGGGCTTTTCATAATAATAGATGCACTCCGACTCTGGCCGAGGCTTTTGATGCACTTCGGCTCTGGCCAAGGCTTTTGATAATAACAGATGCACTTCGGCTCTGGCCGAGACTTTTAATAATAACAGATGCACTCCAGTTCTGGCCGAGGCTTTTGATGCACTTCGGCTCTGGCCGGGGCTTTTCATAATGATAGATGCACTCTGACTCTGGCCAAGGCTTTTGATGCACTTCGGCTCTGGCCTGGGCTTTTGATGATAATAGATGCACTCCGGCTCTGGCCGAGGCTTTTGATGCACTTCGGCTCTGGCCGGGGCTTTTCATAATAATAGATGCACTCCGACTCTGGCCGAGGCTTTTGATGCACTTCGGCTCTAGCGGGGGCTTTTGATGATAACAGATGCACTCCGGCTCTGGCCGAGGCTTTTGATGCACTCCAGCTCTGGCCGGGGCTTTTGATAATAACAGATGCACTCCGGCTCTGGCCAAGGCTTTTGATGCACTTCGGCTCTGGCCGGGGCTTTTGATAATAACAGATGCACTCCGGCTCTGGCCGAGGCTTTTGATACACTTCGGCTTTGGCCGGGGCTTTTGATGATAACAGATGCACTCCGGCTCTGGCCGAGGCTTTTGATGCACTTCGGCTATGGCCGAGGCTTTTCATAATAATAGATGCACTCCAACTCTGCCCGAGGCTTTTGATGCACTTCAGCTCTGGCCGGGGCTTTTGATGATAACAGATGCACTCCGGCTCTGGCCGAGGCTTTTGATGCACTTCGGCTCTGGCCGGGGCTTTTGATAATAACAGATGCACTCCGGCTCTGGCTGAGGCTTTTGATGCACTTCGGCTTTGGCTGGGGCTTTTGATAATAACAGATACACTCCGGCTCTGGCTGAGGCTTTTGATGCACTTCGGCTCTGGCCGGGGCTTTTGATAATAGCAGATGCATTTCGGCTCTGGCCGAGGCTTTTGATGCACTTCGGCTCTGGCCGGGGCTTTTGATGATAACAGATGCACTCCGGCTCTGGCCGAGGCTTTTGATGCACTTCGGCTCTGGCCGAGGCTTGTAAGCTGCTCGAATCCGACCGAAGTTTCTTCGCTCTTTGGTCCGGCCGGGGCTTGTAAGCTGCCCGAATCCGGCCAAAGGACTGAAGATCATTTGGCCCCCAGCTGTACTGGGGTGCTTGGCCATACCGAGTCTTTGTTGAATAGGACTCAGCCCAACCAAGGTACAGAGATTTCCTGTTCAAGGAGACAGCTCGGTTGTGTCGAGAATTGGTAAGTGGCATCTATTTTTCATTATGATTTTTCAGAGAAGTATTTGTAGCGACCATGCCATGAATCATAGAAGCAATATACCAACACAGTTAATGGGGCAGGCCTATAGAAGGTGTACCTTACTGATGATATATGCAGAGGTCATTCGAGTTCCATGTCCGAGGAATAGATTTTCTATCCTTCAAATAATAAATTACTTGGTGTTGCTGAGCTTTCAAATAATAAATTACTCGGTATTGTCGAGCCTTCAAATAATAAATCACTCGGTCTTGCCGAGCCTCCCCAAGATGCTACTCGGTTGTAACCGAGGCTTCCAAATAATAAATTACTCGGTATTGCCGAGCCTTCCCAAGATGCTACTCGGTTGTAACCGAGGCTTTCAAATATTAATTACTCAGTGTTGCCGAGCCTTCATAATTATATTTTACTTGGCGCTGCCAAGGTACAGAGATCGCTCGCCCGGCCGAGAATTTAAAAGATTATATTTTACTTAGCGTAGCCAAGTAAAATATAATCTTTTAAATTATGGAGACTGTTTGGAGATCATTCTGTTTGGCCAGGGCTTGTAAGCTGCCTGAATCCAACCGAGGTTTCTTTGTCCTTTGGTCTGGTCGGGGCTTGTAAGCTGCCCGAATCCGGATAAAATTTTGGAGGTCATCTGGTCTAGCCGGGGCTAGTAAGCTGCCCGAATCTGGATGGGGTTTTGGAGATCACTTGGCCCCCAGCCATACTGGGGGTGCTCGGCCATACCGAGTCTTCGATGAATAGGACTCGGCCCAGCCGAGGTACGGTGATTTAGCTCAAGGCTCGGTCCAGCCGAGGTACGAAGATTTAGTTCAAGACTCGGCCCAGCCGAGGTACGGAGATAGCTCAAGGAGATAAATCGGTTGTGCCGAGAATGGATGCGTAAGCAGCATCTGTTTTCTATTACGACCTTTTAGAAAAAATGACTGTAGCGGTCGTGCCGCGGAGAATAGAAACAAGATGCCAAAGCTGTAAATGGGGCAAATCTATAGAGAGCGTACTCTATTGGCGATATATGCGGAGGTTGTCCAAACTCCATGTACGGGGAACGAATTTTCCATCCAAATCCTGGAGCTTGTAGGTGCCAGGTCCGATGACTTCCGTCACTTGATAAGGGCCTTCCCAGTTTGGCGACAGCTTTTCTTGCTCCAGCGGTTTGGAAATGGATGCTTTTCGGAGGATGAGGTCACCGGGCGAGAAGGATTTTCCTTCGACTCTGGAGGCGTGGTAGCATCCACGGATAGGGGGGTCCTATCTCCATGGGGATGACAGCTTCTGCGCCGAAGGCCATTCGGAACGGGGTCTCGCCTGGGAACTCTCTGGGTGGTGCGGTAGACCCACTGGCCAAGGCTGAAGCTAGACGTTGAACTTCTGTGAAGCTTGGATTCAAGAACTCCTTGTCTTGGCTTCATGACGCCATCCTTCCTCATGCAAAAGGTGCCAAGGGGGCCAACGTGGCAGCCATAAATGCCTTAATGCATGGAAGGAAAAAGGGCATTAAATGCCTTAAAGCAGGTAGAGGCACATGGCCTTTATGAGGCCATAAATGCCTTGGTGTGCATAGTGCGGCTACGGAAGCCGAGCTATAGTGCCGAGGTGGGGAGAAGGCAGAGACGACGTCGAGTCGTGGCAAGAGGACACCGGAGAGAGGGATCGGGCCCGTCGAGATCGGGGAAGATCCTTGCCGTGGACTCCTTGGGGAGCTAGCTCAACTTCTCTGGGATGGCGAGGGGTCCGCGACCCCATGCGGGCCGGAAGAAGAGGTCACTAGATGAGCAGGGCTGCATCCTCCTCATAGGGGTGAGGGGCAGGAGCAGCCGGATGGGAGGCTTCGGAGCGCCCCTAAATCAGGTGGGCCAGAGCCTGGACTTGCTGGACTAGCAAGGCGAACTGGTCCTGGGTCACCAGGGCTTCCAGTGGCGATAGAGTCTCAACTGGCGGTGGTGGCGGTGCAACACTGCTTGCCGGATCAGGCCTTTGGGAGGCGACCTGATCTCGGGCTTCAGAGGTAGCCTTTCTTTGGTTGGCCATGGGAGGAGTTCTCTTTCAGATCGAGATCCTTATCTCCTGGTTCACAAGTTTATGGGACTTGAGGGCCCTTCCTCTAGCGCCATTTTGTTACTGCCGAAATCTATCCTTCGACTCGAGCGCGATCGGGCTGCAGCATGGGCTCCCGCTTGGGTGGACCTGCAAAACAGTCCTCACGCGAGAGGCGTTGGGGGTGGCCCTCTGCAGAAGACCCTCCGACACTCAAGTCAGTGGAGATCAGCAATCAACAAAAATGGGAAGAAGGCTCTCGCTGAAAAGTCCCTCTGGGGCTCAGAACAAAGCGCTAATGGTGGAAGATAGAGCAAAAGGAGAGAGGGTTCTAGTGAGCAAGCGCGCGCATGATGGCACGTACCTGAGGAGTCGGCAGACGATTCTATTTATAGAGGATCACCTGATTCCCTAGAGGCGTCGTGGGTCTGAAAGCCGTTGAGATCCGAATCGAGTTTGTTATGATGCCAGCGGGATCCGTATCTTGTCAGTTAGAGGATCGACGGCTGGGAGAGCTAGTTGATGCCATAAGGTTTAATGATCACATGGACCTAGGTCACTCTTGTGGGTCCTAGGCCACCTCTGGGCATGATTCGCCGCATGGAATCTTATTCAGTTATAGTTGATTCGAATTCTTATGCACCGGATTCCGCAGAGATATTTTAAACGCTGTGGTTCGGTCATCATGGTTCTGCGTAGGTAGGTGCCAAGGGGCGTGGCAGCCATAAATGCCTTGATGGAGGTGGATGCACGTGGTCTTTATGAGGCCATAAATGCCTTGATGCAAGGGACATAGCGTGGTTGCGGAGGCCGAGGTATGTTGGCCGAGGCTGAGGCTGGCCGAGCTATGTTGGCTAAGCTATGCTAAAGCTGGCCGAGGCTGAGGTGGGTGGAGCTATGTTGGTTGAGCTATGCTGAAGCTGGCCGAGGCTGAGGCTGGCCGAGCCATGTTGGCCGAGCTATGCTAAAGCTGGCCGAGGCTGAGGCTGGCCAAGCTATGTTGGCTAAGCTATGCTGAAGCTTGCCGAGCTATGTTGGCCGAGCTATACAGAAGCTGGCTGAGGCATGCTTTCGCCTTTCTCTTTATTCCATTAAATGCTGGCCAAGTCATTATGACCGTTTCTGCACCATTAAATGCTCCAGCCTATTGACTTGACTGCCGGATATTAATGAGGTGGCCCTTGGGAGAACGTGGCCATATTTCTCTCTTGTTCTCTTTCTTCATTATGACGAGACGCTTGTTGCTAGAATGTCGCACCGGCTAGCCAGCTGGCAAGTAGGGCATTTGGATTGGGCGCGACCCCATCGCTAATGTGAGCGATCAATAATGTAATGATGATTTTACAACTCATCACATGCCCCCCACTCCCTAGTCCGAAGTGTAACTTCGGATATAGGGAGTAGAATTCTGGAGCAATCTTATTTGGGGGTCACGTCATTCGATCCTCTGTGGAGGAAGTGTTTATCTCTGTGTAGGTTAGAGAAAGGCCTAGGCGGCCCTCTTGCTGAAGTAAAATAAGGTGCTTTAGTTGCGCTAGGGTGTCCGAGAAATTATCCGGCTGGGATGAAGCTTTAGTGCTGTATCACTCGGATTGGCCGAGGCTTTAGAAATATATCACTCGGCTGTAGCCGAGGCTTTGGAAATTTATTACTCGGCTGTTGCCGAGCCTTCAGAAATATATTACTCGGTTGTTGCCGAGTCCTCAAGAAATTTATTACTCGGTTGCTGCCGAGCCTTCAAGAAATTTAATACTCGGTTGTTGCCAAGCCTTCAATATTATATTTTACTTGGCGCTGCCAAGGTATGGAGATCATTACTCGGTTGTAGCCGAGCCTTCAAGATTATATTTTACTTGGCGCTGCCAAGGTACGGAGACCGTTACTCGGTTGTAGCCGAGCCTTCAAGATTATATTTTACTTGGCGCTACCAAGGTACGGAGACCGTTCGGCCCAGCCAAGGATTTATATGACTTGCTTCTCATTGTAGCTTTCAAGGAGAGTTATAAGAATTTTGCAGGCCTTCAAAAGCTAAATTTAATTCAATGAACAAGAATGAGTTTAGTAAGGGCATACTTTTTTTTCAGAAAATTTATGACTCGGTTGTTGCCGAGCCTTCAAAAAATTTATTACTCGGTTGTTGCCGAGCCTTCCAAATAATAAATTACTCGGTGTTGCCGAGCCTTCCAAAGATGCTACTCGGTTGTAACCGAGGCTTCCAAATATTAATTTATTCGGCGTTGCCTAGTCTTCCAAATAATAAATTACTCGGTGTTGCCGAGCCTTCATGCTACTCGGTTATAACCAAGGCTTCCAAATAATAAATTACTCGGTGTTGCGGAGCCTTCCCAAGATTATATTTTACTTGGCGCTGCCAAGGTACAAAGATCTTTACTCGGTTGTAGCCGAGCCTTCAGGATTATATTTTACTTGGCGCTGCCAAGGTACAAAGATCGTTACTCGGTTGTAACCGAGCCTTCAGGATTATATTTTACTTGGCGCTACCAAGGTACGGAGATCGTTACTCGGTTGTAGCCGAGCCTTCAAGAGATTTATTACTCGGTTGTTACCGAGCCTTCAAATTATTGCGGAACCGCCGAGGCCGCTTGGCTTTGTCCAAGGCTTCAAAGATTAACAAGAAGTTCGATTCGGCTTTGGCCGAGGGTCCTAGCAGCAAGAGATGCACTTCGGCTCTAGCCAAGGCTTTTCATAATAAGAGATGCACTTTGGCTCTGTCCGAGGCTTTTGATGATAGCAGATGCACTTCGGCTCTGGCCAAGGCTTTTAACAGATGCACTTCGGTTCTGGCCAGGGCTTTTCAGATAACAGATGCACTCCGACTCTGGCCGAGGCTTTTGATGCACTTCGGCTCTAGCAGGGGCTTTTCATAATAATAGATGCACTCTGACTCTGGCCGAGGCTTTTGATGCACTTCGGCAGTGACTAGGGCTTTTCATAATAATAGATGCACTCCGACTCTGGCCGAGGCTTTTGATGCACTTCGGCTCTGGCTGGGGCTTTTGATAATAACAGATGCACTCCAACTCTGACCGAGGCTTTTGATAATAACAGATGCACTCCGACTCTGGCAGAGGCTTTTGATGCACTTCGGCTCTGGCCCGGGCTTTTCATAATAATAGATGCACTCCGACTCTGGCCGAGACTTTTGATGCACTTCGGCTCTGGTCGGAGCTTTTGATGATAACAGATGCACTCCGGCTCTGGCCAAGGCTTTTGATGCACTTCGGCTCTGGTCGGGGCTTTTGATAATAACAGATGCACTCTGTCTCTGGCCGAGGCTTTTGATGCACTTTGGCTCTGGCCGGGGCTTTTGATAATAACAGATGCACTTCGGCTCTGGCCGAGGCTTTTGATGCACTTCGGCTCTGGCCGGGGCTTTTGATGATAACAGATGCACTCTGGCTCTGGTCGGGGCTTTTGATGATAACAGATGCACTCCGGCTCTAGCCGAGGCTTTTGATGCACTTCGGCTCTGGCCGGGGCTTTTCATAATAATAGATGCACTCCGACTCTGGCCGAGGCTTTTGATGCACTTCGGCTCTGGCTGGGGCTTTTGATGATAACAGATGCACTCCAGCTCTGGCCGAGGCTTTTGATGCACTTCGGCTCTGGCCAGTGCTTTTGATAATAACAGATGCACTCCGGCTCTGGCCGAGGCTTTTGATGCACTTCGGCTCTGGCCGGGGCTTTTGATAATAACAGATGCACTCCGGCTCTGGCCGAGGCTTTTGATGCACTTCGGCTCTGGCCGGGGCTTTTGATGATAACAGATGCACTCCGGCTCTGGCCAAGGCTTTTGATGCACTTCGGCTCTGGCTGGAGCTTGTAAGCTGCCCGAATTCGGTCGAAGTTTCTTTGCTCTTTGGTCCGGCTAGGGCTTGTAAGCTGCCCGAATCCGGCCAAAGGACTGGAGATCATTTGGTCCCCAGTCGTACTGGGGGTGCTCGGCCATACCGAGTCTTTGTTGAATAGGACTCAGCCCAGCCGAGGTACAGAGATTTCATGTTCAAGGAGACAACTCGGTTGTGTCGAGAATTGGTAAGTGGCATCTGTTTTTCATTATGATTTTTCGGAGAAGTATTTGTAGCGACCATGCCATGAATCATAGAAGCAATATACCAACACAGTTAGTGGGGCGGGCCTATAGAAGGTGTACCTTACTGATGATATATGCGGAGGTCATTCGAGTTCCACATCCGAGGAATAGATTTTTCATCCTTCAAATAATAAATTACTTGGTGTTGTTGAGCTTTCAAATAGTAAATTACTCGGTGTTGTCGAGCCTTCAAATAATAAATCACTCGGTCTTGCCGAGCCTTCCTAAGATGCTACTCGGTTATAACTGAAGCTTCCAAATAATAAATTACTCGGTATTGCCGAGCCTTCCCAAGATGCTACTCGGTTGTAACCGAGGCTTCCAAATATTAATTTACTCGGTGTTGCCGAGCCTTCATGATTATATTTTACTTGGCACTGCCAAGGTACGGAAATCGCTTGGCTCGGCTGAGGATTTAAAAGTTTATATTTTACTTGGTGCGGCCAAGGTACGGAGACTGTTTGGAGATCATTCGGTTTGGCCGGGGCTTGTAAGCTGCCTGAATCCAACCGAGGTTTCTTTGTCCTTTGGTCCGACCGGGGCTTGTAAGCTGCCCGAATCCGGATAAAATTTTGGAGGTCACCTGGTCCGGCCGGGGCTTGTAAGCTGCCCGAATCCGGATGGGGTTTTGGAGATCACTTGGCCCTCGGTCATACTGGGGGTGCTCGGCCATACCGAGTCTTCGATAAATAGGACTCAGCCCAGCCGAGGTACGGTGATTTAGCTCAAGGCTCGGTCCAGCCGAGGTACGAAGATTTAGTTCAAGACTCGGCCCAGCTGAGGTACGAAGATAGCTTAAGGAGATAGATCGGTTATGCCGAGAATGGATGCGTAAGCAGCATCTATTTTCTATTACGACCTTTCAGAAAAATGACTGTAGCGATCGTACCGCGGAGAATAGAAACAAGATGCCAAAGCTGTAAATGGGGCAAGTCTATAGACAGCGTACTCTATTGGCGATATATGCGGAGGTTGTCCGAACTCCATGTCTAGGGAACGAATTTTTCGTCCAAATCCTGGAGCTTGTAGGTGCCAGGTCCGACGACTTCCGCCACTTGATAAGGGCCTTCCCAGTTTGGCGACTGCTTTTCTTGCTCCAGTGGTTTGAAACGGATGCTTTCCGGAGGACGAGGTCGCCGGGCGAGAAGGATTTTCCTTCGACTCTGGAGGCGTGGTAGCATCCATGGATAGGGGGGTCCTATCTCCACGGGGATGACAGCTTCTGTACCAAAGGCCATTCGGAACGGGGTCTCGCCTGAGGGAACTCTCTGGGTGGTGCGGTAGACCCACTAGCCGAGGCTGAAGCTAGACGTTGAACTTCTGTGAAGCTTTGCGTCAAGAACTCTTTGTCTTGGCTTCATGATGCCATCCTTCCTCATGCAAAAGGTGCCAAGGGGGCCAACGTGGCAGCCATAAATGCCTTAATGCATGGAAGGAAAAAGGGTATTAAATGCCTTAAAGCAGGTAGAGGCACATGGCCTTTATGAGACCATAAATGCCTTGGTGCGCATAGCGCGGCTACGGAAGCCGAGCTATTGTGCCGAGGCGGGGAGAAGGCGGAGACGGCGTCGAGTCATGGCAAGAGGACACCGGAGAGAGGGATCGGGCCCGTCAAGATCAGGGAAGATCCTTGCCATGGACTCCTTGGGGAGCTAGCTCAGCTTCTCTGGGACGGCGAGGGGGTCCGCGACCCCATGCAGGCCGAAAGAAGATGTCGCTAGATGAGCAGGGGCTGCATCCTCCTCATAGGGCTGAGGGGCAGGAGCAGCCGGACGGGGGGCTTCGGAGCGCCCCTGAATCAGGTGGGCTAGAGCCTAGACTTGCTGGACCAGTGAGGCGAATTGGTCCTGGGTCACCAGGGCTGCCAGTGGCGATGGAGTCTCAACTGGCGGTGGTGGCGGCGCAACACTGCTCGCTGGATCAGGCCTTTGGGAGGCGACTTGATCTTGGGCTTCGGAGGTAGCCTTTCTTCGGTTGGCCATGGGAGGAGTTCTCTTTCAGATCGAGATCCTTATCTCATGTATCACAAGTTTATGGGACTTGAGGGCCCTTCCTCAGTGCCATTTTGTTGCTGCTGAAATCCGTCCTCCGACTCGGACGTGATCGGGCTCCTTCCTGGGCAAACCTGCAAAATAGTCCTCACGCGAGAAGCATTGGGTGTGGCCTTCCGCGGAAGACCCTCTGACGCTCAAGTCAGTGGGGATCGGCAATCAACAAACAAGAAGAGAAGGCTCTCGCTGAAGAGTCTCTCAAGGGTGGCCTCTCGAGAGCTCTGAGCAGAGCGCTAATGGCGGAAAATGGGGGAAGCCAAGGAAGAAAGAGGCATGATGGCGCGTACCTCAGAAGCAAGAAGACGGTCGTATTTATAGAAGGTCACGTGACTGCTTGGAGGTATCGTAGGTCTGAAAGCCATTGAAATCCGAATCGAGTTTGTTATGTTGCTAGCGGGATCCGTATCTTGTCAGTTAGAGGATCGATGGCTGGGAGAGCTAGTTGATGCCATGAGGTTTAATGATCACATGGACCTAGGCCACTCTTGCGGGTCCTAGGCACCTCTGGCATGATTCGCCGCATGAAATCTTATTCATTTATAGTTTATTCGAATTCTTATGCGTCGGATTCTGCATAGGTATTTTGAACGATGTGGTTTGGTCATCATGGTTCCGCGGAGGTAGGTGCCAAGGGGCCAACAGCCATAAATGCCTTGATGCAGGTAGATGCATGTGGCCTTTATGAGGCCATAAATGCCTTGATGCAAGGGACATAGCGTGGTTGCGGAGGCCGAGGTATGTTGGCCGAGGCTGAGGCTGGTCGAGCTATGTTGGCCAAGCTATGCTGAAGCTGGCCGAGGCTGAGGCTGGCCGAGCTATGCTGAAGTTGGTCGAGGCTGAGGTGGGCCGAGCCATGTTGGCCGAGCTATGCTGAAGCTGGCCGAGGCTGAGGTTGGCCGAGCTATGCTGAAGCTGGCCAAGCTATGTTGGCCGAGATATGCTGAAGATGGCCGAGGCATGCTTTCGCCTTTCTTTTTATTCCATTAAATGCTGGTCAAGTCATTATGACCGTTTCTGCACCATTAAATGCTCCAGTCTATTGACTTGACTTCCGGATATTAATAAAATGGCCCTTGGGATAACCCACGCACATAACGTAGCTCTTTTTCTGCTGAAGAGTTATTCCAAAGTGTCACACCTCCTCCACTTGATTCCTTAAAGGTGGAGAACCAGGAGCGATCAAAACAAACATGAACATTAGCTCCTGAATCAAGCCACCAATCACAAGAAGATTGGGTTGAGTTAATTAAGAATTTTGAATTTACCGACCTGAAAGAAGGCTCAGCATCACTCTCAACCACGTTAACTTGTGGTTTAGATGATTTCTTCAATGGTTCGGTCTTTCGGTGGTAGCAGTCCTTTGCCACATGATTTGTCCTTTCGTACACAAAGCAGAACGTGCCTTTATAATTCTTTGACTTCTGATTCGGTTTTGAGGAGGTTTGTATGATTGGTTGGATCTAGATTGGAATTTCCTCTTCTTAAAATTCTTTTCCTTGGGTTTGAATTGATTTGGAGTTGGATTTGACTCGGTCAGATGGATTTTAGGTCCAAGGTCGGTCTTTTAATTTTGATTGATCTTAAGCCGGTGTTCTTCTTCAATCCTAATTGAGTTAATCACTTCTGTTAGGGTCAAGCTACCTTGCTTATGGCTAAGCTCTCGAGTAAAGGATAACCAAGAAGGTGGAAGGGAATCTACTAAGGCTTGGACCTTATAGTTTTCAGAAAAACTACAGCCAGTCAACTCTGATTTCTAAGAAAATCTTGGAATTCATGAATTTGAATGCTAATGGGTTTGGAATCTATCTTTTTCTTCATTATGACGAGACGCTTGTTGCTAGAATGTTGCGCCGGCTTGTCAGTTGGCAAGCAGGGCATTTGGATTGGGCGCGACCCCATCGCTAATGTGAGGGTCAATAATATAATGACGATTTTACCTCTTACCAATATACGTAGCAACTCACTATTTGAAAATTTAAACTTGAGACCAGCTAAACGGGAATGCGAGGTGATTTCTGATTTAAAAAAAAAAAAGATTTTTGGCATGTATTTGATAGAACAAGCAATAAGATATACTTAGGCTATGTTTAATTGATTGCAATAATGGATTTTGTCATGAATTTTGCCTACCCATTACCAATATATATATAAAGCCAGCGCTAGTATGTCACCATACTTCATTTAAGCCCCACTACAAAGTGTGAGTAAAGTCAGGCAACTCCAATAACGTACAATCCTACATCAGAGATACAAAATTTTGAGCGGTGCTCTTTCCTTAGCATAAAACTCATTTTAAGTCTCGTAGTTGTTTTATTTGTAAACCAAAAGCCGTATAGATTATCATATACCCTACGAGCTACTTTCTACCAAAACCAAGAAAGGCACCTCGTACCATATGTATCCCACCTAACGGTGAGAAAACTTTAAGCACAACGTTTTAAATATGAATTTTGGTAATCATTGACAGCATCTTCTTGCATCTCCAGCCTCTCTTCTTCGGAGTATTAACATATGCCCTTTATGCTGTGAAAGTAGATATAATATTAGATTATACCAAAAGAAAAGATGACGGACATGGCATCAGTGATTTTTCGACTGCAGGCTCGTACGACGAAATCCCCATCACCGTCCTTCTGGACATTAAAGTACAACGAGAATAGCAGCATATCGAGACTGTAATGCTTGTTGGAGCTCAGCTTTGATTAGATTAAGTGCGAGGGAGGCCGAGGGCAGTGGGTTAATCAATGGCCGAATCACGGAGACATCCCATGAGATGCCTTGTGCTCTCCTCCAGCCTTCCCAGCTCCCACCATCCACGCAGTGGCCGTGATTCCAGCTTTTTCAGTCCCAGATCAGTGCGTGATCATTGCAAGGAGCCGGCCATGTGCTTTGGGCACATGTGATAGAGCTCATGGTTCCCACCTGTGAGTTCTACAGCGTAGATTTCCATAAATGTAAGGAAAAAAATTAAAAAAAAAAAAAAGAGAGAAAGAAGGGATTCCCTTGCCAAAATTCTATTTTGACGTCGGATGAAAAATCTATATTTATTATTCTATCATATGTAATTATAATACTCTAAAAAATAATTTCATATCAATGGCAAAATAAAGGTTTAAGTGGTTATCAATTAACTTTCACTCAAATTTTTAGGATCATATGATTTTGACTTGCTAATAAGTTAATTGGATCAATAGTTGGACTTAAAACGTTATAATTAATATCAGAGTCGACCTTCGTATTATAAGAAAAAAAAAGATTATAATACCTCAAAAATAGCTCTATATTAAATAAGAATAGATTAATTAGATTAATAAGTAATGCCATGTCAGACGCCCACACAGAGTCCTAAGTAAGGAAACTCTATGTTGATACTGAGAATGGGACTCTTCGTATCCTGTTCTTAGCTTATCATGTTCTATAGGAAATGATCAGAGGGTCTTCTAAAGTAGGACTAAGAGAAAGAGAGAGAAAAAAAAAAAAACTTCCCTTTCACCTCTTAGAGACAAGCCTTCTTTCCCTTTTCGGCATTGCAGCTTAGGGTTTGGACACAGAAAACTCTGATAGCTTTCAACGATTGATGATCCATTGCTTTCGCTACTACCTAAACAAGGTAAGTCCCATTTTTTAGCCTTCAGTTATGATACCACAAAAATTTTGAAAGCAAATAACCTTTTCACACAATTCATAATGTATTGTCATAAGATAAAAAACCATGTACAATAATTAAGCATAAAATCATACTCCTCGATTAGTTGAATCATGCCATTCCATTTTTATGGGTTGGGACCACTAGAATCATGCCATCCTAATTCCATGGGAATAGATTTGATTGAAATTGAAGTTATATTATTCCTTCTTCATTTTTCTTTTAAACAAATGATGTAAAGACACAAGTTGTTTTATATCAGATTATGCAGCAATCATGCGTGCCAAAAGGTTTCAACTCCTTGCTTAAACTCCTTGCTCTCTTGTCAAAGCTCGCTTGGACATTGATCCGGCAAAGGGCTTGAGTCACTGGTCACTGATTCAACCGTTGGATTACTGATTAAACCATCAATCAATTATTTTAATATAAAAATATATTTATATTAATAAAAAATTAATAAAAAAATTAAGGTTAACATTATAATAAAACCCATGATTTCATTCTGTTCGAACTGAATTGATCGGTTTACGAGTAAACCGGATGGATTGACTGAGTTATTTCAGATTACTTACACATCCAGTTTTATGTTAGAACCAGATTGGCTTGGCCTTCAGATTTCGGTTTAATCGGTCTAACAGGCTAGCTCGGTCCGATCCTGACAACCATGCTCCCAAGGACCTAGGCTGCATGAGCTCACTTTGATACCATTTAGGGAAGGCCTCTAAAATGCTGCATTATATCTCGGTAATCTCTGATTAAAATAATTTCTACCCTACCAAGCTAGGCAAGTATGGGCTCAAACTTTAGCCAAATCCAACTTTGTTGGACGATTTTAATAGAATTTAAACAACATCGCCTGATTAGATATGCTCATCATGGAATGGATGTTTGTAGGTGCAGGACCTAGGATGCACCTACAAGTCTCGCAACTTTCCAATCAAAAACTAAACTAATTTATGAGACAGATTAATAATTCTTGATCACATACTCAAAAAACTAATCCATAACTTTTGTTTACATGCAAAATATTGAATCAATGATGGATCTGCTTCACTGATACAATATTAAGATCCACACGACAATTGCCTGACCACCAAAGTCATTCACACCTTCGTCATGCATGGGATTGAAACAATTTAATATTAATAATACTTTGCTAAATACCTCTACGCAAGCCCTTTTTTTCAGTTCTTTCCTTCAATAATCAAATGTATGCATGATTGCATGGCAATGTAGACAAGAAAAGGCTTGCTATCAAGGGCAAAATATAACCTTGGATCACTGTATGGGTAAGTTGGAAAATACGTTGGGCTACTTGTTAACTTCATGCATGCAAAATTCTTTTTTATTTATTTTTTAATATTTCATGCATTCTATAGGGCCACTGATGGCTGGGCAACTTAGCATTAACTAGTTGCTTTTCATGGAACCAATAATTTTTTAGAGTTACACGAAAGGTTTTGCCAAATGACAAAGAAAATATTTTGTATGTGCATAAATAAATGGATATTGTATAGCATTACTCATAAATATGGATCCGTAATAGTAACATACTCAATATATTACATAAGAAAAAAATAAAAATATACTTTTGATCCTAAACTTTGCTTAAAATTTATTTTGATCTTAAACTTTCAATCCTTACAAATTAATCTCTTATGTTTTAAGAATGCTGCATGTTGAACGTTTCATTGCATGGGATCGGTTTAAATTAATAAAATAATTAATATATTATCCTAATATGAATACATGAATAATTACTATCCTATTGGGTAAGTTTCTAAGAGATCAAGTGAGGATGTGATATATAGGATATTTTATTAATTTTAATCGAGATTGAGATCATACTCAATTCATTTAAACCTTTTTTTTTCAACCACATAAGAATTTAATAAATTTATATTTTAAAAAATTTAATAAAATTTTATGCTGATTATCAGCTATCTAACCTAGCACTTTTTTTTTCACATAAATTTAGGATCAATTTTATAACAAAATTAATGAAAAATCATACAATATATTTAAAATATAAAAAATAATTATTATTATTAAAAGTTTAAAGATTAAAATAAATTTAAGTGAGAGTTTAAGAATTAAAAATATATATTACTTTTTTATTAAAAAAATCATATGCTAGTCCCATAGTTTTGGCGACCACACCACATTGGCCCTGGATGCGCGATGGCAGCAGGGCAGTGGCGGTCCGGGCTCTGCCAGCGATTAAGGGCTGGTTCACTGGTTGGCGCAAGGGCACGCCTTCCTCGGCGCCCACCGCACGTTCCTCCCGGCCCCTTCCGCGGACGCCCTCGAGCCGATCCAACGGCCGACATCCTTCCGAACATCCCCATCCGACGGCCATCCTACCAAAAGCCTACGCCCGCCAGCTCACGCACGCTCCTTTGCATCTCAAAAAAATTGCGGCGCGAATGATTCCCCAAAAATTTAGTGGAAGGAAATTTTAGGTAATTTATTCGAATTTCTCTGCAAGCCGCCCGGCTTCGTATAAAAGCCCTCGCAACCCTTTCCTCTTTCGTATCGCCATTCCTTCGGCCTCGGGCGAGCGAGAAATCGGCTCCATTTTTTCTTCGGAACAAAGGTCAGTCAGCCGATCTCCTCTCCTTTTCTCTTCTCTTTCCGTCTCTCGATTTCGTGTAGGATAGCTTCGATTTGAGATGATCTGTAGCTTCTGTACGGTTTGATAAGGCAACTTATTAGTCCTTGCGTGATTTTGGGATTTGTGGTTGGTTTAGATCGAGAAATCGGAGATCGACCTCCGATCGAAAGGGTACTGGGCTGTGAGGGTTTTCTTTTGAATCTTTTTGTGTGTGTGGATCTGCTGGTTAGATCGAGGAATTGGAAGCGAGATCTAGAGAAATGTTGACGATCCGCTCGTTCAACCTTGGCTTTTATGCGAATATTTGTTGCGTTTCGTGGTTTTGTTGATGGATTTCTTGATGGTGCCTTGTTCTTCGACGTGCTGTTTTAGTGGATTTCATTCGACTCTGCTTGATATTGTTCACGCTACTTGCCTGGTTTCTTCGGTGCATGCAAGACTTTGTCGATAAATTTCGTATTATTTCAGTTGGTGAGCTCGTACCATGATGTTTGGATTTTGATAGTGCCGATTTAATATGGTATTTCCTGAAGAACTGCTTTGTTGATTCCTATGAATCATATGGATCGCCATAAATATCCCACTGGTTCAGTGTGTAACGATGGATCGAAGGTTATGGACTCATGGTGTCAGCGATAGATGAGATTATTGATGCGGCATTTAAACTGCCATGGATAATTAAACTGCTCGCCTTCAAGCTTCTTGCGTCAAATATTTTGAAATCTTTTACGTTTAATATCTGAATAAGGCCAGCAATTCTGTCTTGGTGCCAACATCAATTTACTTCTCAATGTCTCCATGTGCTTTCTCTCTTCACATTTGATCCTGAGATTAGTATTCGAATAATTAGTTTCTCTGTATGTGAAGAGACAGGATACTAGCGATTGATGGCAAAAGATGAGATTTTTTTTTAAAAAAAAAATCTTTTAATTAATGTTGAAACAGAAGATAATTGTCCACTGCTTACAATGGTATATGCTGTTTAATGCAGTGTTTGTTTGTCAGATCTTTGGCAGATGGCTGAAACCGAGGATGTCCAGCCTCTCGTCTGTGACAATGGCACTGGAATGGTCAAGGTCAGGCAATCAAAATCCCATCTCTCTATCACTCCCATGGTATTGTCATCAATTTCCCAGTTGCGTGGTCATGTAAATAATTCATCCTGCAGGCCGGCTTCGCCGGAGATGATGCACCCAGGGCAGTTTTTCCTAGCATCGTAGGCCGGCCTCGCCACACCGGCGTCATGGTTGGGATGGGCCAGAAAGATGCCTATGTAGGTGATGAGGCCCAGTCTAAAAGAGGTATCCTCACCTTGAAGTATCCAATCGAGCATGGTATTGTTAGCAACTGGGACGATATGGAGAAGATCTGGCATCACACTTTCTACAATGAGCTCCGTGTTGCCCCTGAAGAGCACCCTGTGCTGCTCACCGAAGCTCCTCTCAACCCCAAGGCAAACAGAGAGAAGATGACCCAGATTATGTTTGAAACCTTCAACGTGCCTGCCATGTATGTTGCTATCCAGGCCGTTCTCTCCCTCTATGCCAGTGGTCGTACGACCGGTAAGTATAATTGGTCATGAATGAAATCTTCTGCGGCATGTTCTTCTTCTCTAGCTGAGTTGGTTGCACTCTTTTGCTTTCAGGTATCGTGTTGGATTCTGGTGATGGTGTGAGTCACACTGTCCCAATTTATGAAGGATATGCCCTTCCTCATGCCATCCTTCGCTTGGATCTTGCTGGTCGTGATCTCACTGATGCCCTGATGAAGATCCTTACCGAGAGAGGTTATTCTTTCACTACCACTGCAGAACGGGAAATTGTCAGGGACATGAAGGAGAAGCTTGCTTATGTTGCCCTTGACTATGAGCAAGAGCTGGAGACAGCGAAGAGCAGCTCCTCTGTGGAGAAGAGCTATGAGCTGCCCGATGGGCAGGTGATTACTATTGGTGCAGAGAGATTCAGGTGCCCAGAGGTCCTCTTCCAGCCATCCCTGATTGGTATGGAAGCCGCTGGAATCCATGAGACCACTTACAACTCCATCATGAAGTGTGATGTGGATATCAGAAAGGATCTGTATGGCAACATTGTTCTCAGTGGCGGTTCAACTATGTTCCCTGGTATTGCCGATCGTATGAGCAAGGAAATCACAGCCCTTGCCCCAAGCAGCATGAAGATTAAGGTGGTTGCTCCACCTGAGAGAAAGTACAGTGTCTGGATTGGAGGTTCCATCCTTGCCTCTCTTAGCACCTTCCAGCAGGTAAAATACTAATACCTCCCCGACATGGAATTTCTACATGATTATAAAACAATCAATTCACCACTCTGGCAGATTTTTCCTTCCTCTCAGTCTTATGCTTTCTTATTTTGTTATAATATATATTGAAGTCGGATGTTTACTTTCTTACATTAAAATTATCATGCAGGGCTATCTTCAACTTGTATTACACTAATTTGTCTGTTAACTTTGGATCTACAGATGTGGATATCTAAGGGAGAGTATGACGAGTCTGGTCCTTCAATTGTTCACCGGAAGTGCTTCTAATTTTCCATGGTTGGTCGTCGGTTGTCTCTCCTCTCTTCGGGCGGCTTTTGAGTCTGAATCAGGCAAGGTTTTCTAGTTGAGATTGTTGTGGCTTTCTTGAGGGTCTGTTAAATTTGGTTGGCTCGTGCATTCTTTAGATATATCATCAATATATTCAGTGGATGATGCTATAAGACCAGTACTTCATTCTTATTTTGTTTCAGCCATGTATTGCAGTGCTGGCAGAGTACTTAATTATCAGCCTTGGTTTTTGGTTTTTAGATGTAGCAGCTTGATGAACCCAACCCTGCTGTTTGATTTTACTTGCTTGTTAATATATTTTATGTTGAAATTTGGTGCTCTTAGGTCTACGCACTGAACTTTTATTATTCACCTGCAAACAAATTTTGTGATGGCATGAACAGTGATGATGGAAACCTATTTTTGCCACCAGTCCATTTACTGGGAAACATTTTCGTCTACCGTATTTGAAGGTTGTCTTCATGAATTTTTGACAGCATATAGCAAAGCTTAGCGGCTAACAGCATCTTTGGCAAGGGATGGACTGCTTCTTGGTCTAGAACTATGGACCACGATGGCAGCATATTCCCGTTCTTCGTCTGGGAATCTATCTATTTGATTGCTCCATGTGCGGTCATAACGCGAACTGAACTGTTGTTCCTGACCAAGTATTAATGGCCCGTTGTTCTGGATGCACGTAGCATAATCCAAACACTTTGCTTTGCCCAGATATATTCAAGAACGTGCCGGAAGCTCGTGGCATCGCATTAGCTGAGGCTGAGAGAAAATGGCGGTTTTAGTTCTCTGTGCCCAGAAGGCCTGGATAGCATTTGTCAGGCGAATAATCTCCCTTGTAGCCTAGGATTTGGGTCATATATAGGTCTGCATCTCAACTCTCAAGGGCTTGATTGGATCTGAGGAGGGGAAGGAAGAAGAGGATAAAAGGGCTTGCTTGGATCTGAGGAGAAAAAGAAAGAAGAGGATAAAAGGATAAAGAGAGAAAAAAAAATATAATTTATATTTATTTTATTTAAATAAAGAATAAAAATAAGAGGCAATATTTATAAATCTATTTCTCTCTTTCTCTCTCTGTACCTCAAATTAGAGGAAAAAAATTAAAATTTTAAGAAAAAATGGAAGGAGGTAAGTAATAGGATCACTCGACTAATTAACTTGTAATTATTATTTGTTTGTGATATATCTTTCACCATCAGCCTTCTACATCTTCACTCTGCTAGTGCTCCAGCTAGCTCTCTACTTTCCACGAGTTTTTCGGTGTGCTTGGTATAGAGTTTTTTTAAAGAAGATTAAGGGTCAAAAGTTACAAAAGTAATATTTTTTATGTAAATTTTAAGGGTGTAAAATTTTATTGTTAGCTATATTTGGTTGCATCAATATTTAGGTATAACTGTTAACCATGTTTGAAATAAGATTAATGTAAAAGAATGAAAATATAATTAAATTTAATTAATGCTATTAAGGTGAAAGAAGTAACGTGAGAGAGAGAGAGAGTGATGGGATTATTTAATATTTCAGCTTCTTTTCTTCATTGAATATTTTTTGCATTTTAATTCTATAAATCTATCTCTCTGTGTTAATGATTTGAGAGATAGAGGTGGAAGACAAATATCTTTCAGGCCAAAAAAAAAAAAAATTATAGAGAAAGTGTATCTTCTTGTACTACTTGTATATGAGAAAGGTACTCTTGCTTAATGACCATGCATTAAAGTGAACCTAAGGATGCGTTTGGCTTCTGAGAATAGTTTTGCTTTTATTTTTATAAGAAATAAAAATACTTGTGTAAAGATGTTTGGTGAATAAAAATGAAAATATTTTTTTAGAAAATGCCTCTAAAATGAGAAAAAACTGAAAATAGTTTAAAGCTATTTTTACTATTTTTCATCAAAAAAAAAAGATGTATCATTTTTTTTCTATTTTCTATTTTTGAAAGAAGAAACATGAAAATTATCACAAAAAAAAAATGTGTTTGATTATATTTTAACTTTTATTTTTAAAATAACTTTTTTTGGAACCTAACATAACTTTTAAAAATTAATAATATATATTAATATTATATTTATAATATATATTATTTATTTTAATGATATAATAATAACATGTCATATGTTATAATTAATTATATATTATAATAGCATATTATTATCTATATTTATTATATATAACATATATGTAATTTATATATAATACATTATGATAATATGTATTATTGTATTGCTAATAAAATTATTGATCTTTATTGTAATGTATTTTATATATAATATACTATAGAGTTATCTTAACAATATATGATATATTATAACCTATACTATTACTAGTATAATATTATATATTTCCTTTAATTTTATTTACTTTTTTATAAATATTATTATATTTTTTAGAGGATAAAAATAGAAAATAAAAATTATTTTTTATAAAATAAACAGAAAAAATGATTAAAAAACCAAATGCAGGCTAAAATGCTTAACACGTGTCTCATATGCACTGCATCGAGTTCCAGCGGCAATTCCTTGTTTACGATCTGCGATGGATTCAAAATTCAAATCTTACCCATGTTTTTAAGGTCGATTCCACTGCAGACATGGCACGTTAAACGTACCACGCCGAAGCCACAGCCTCGACAATCTTTTACCGCATCCACGCCGTTTCAACCCCACGCCATCGCTGCATCCAGGCCGTTTCCATGAAGTGCCATCATGGATGCTGAAAAGTTCTTCTCAAAGCTGTTGCTTTCTACGTTCTTTCTTAGCTGTTCTATATCTGATGACGCCAAGTCATCTTCCTCAAACATCGAAGAAGATGAATGTTCTTTTTTTCGGAGCTCTGCAAGAAAAGTCTCCGGAGACCGGCGATACCGGTAGGGACCCTCCGACGATCAAGTCAGTCACTTGGGCTCAGACAAAGAACCGCCCAGTGGAAAAGAACTGAGGCGGTTAGGATTTGCTGGGAGGAAGAAAGCTCAAAAAACCAGAGTTCAGATCCCTACTTACAGCGCGAGCACATGCTTTGATACCAGTCCGAATATCCCATCTTGCTATTCGGAAGATCACCATCGTACCATCGCTGAGCGTGCCGGAGACATCCCGTACCGCTTGCCAACGTGATGTCATACGTGTCCAACAGCCGCGAAGGCATTCGGTGCGCGCCGTCGGATGATATGACCGAGCACAGTCGCAAGTGGTAGCAAATTGTACGCCGTAGCGAGGCATGGCCATGCACAGGGACATGCAATGCATCATACGCCGTTATGAGGTATGACCCTCCGTAACGGGGTGCAATCACGGGCGTACGGAGAGTCATGTGAGTGCGCCATGCGGCCTGAAATCGTCATTTCTTTCGACGATCGGACTTGCATGCCGATCGCTGACGAACCCACCCCGAGACCGGAAGGGGTCCCGGGGTGGGGAAATGCCGGTGCACCCCGAGACCGGTGGGTCTCGGGGTCAAGAGATGATGACCCCACCCCGAGACCGATGGGGTCCCGGGGGTGGGGAAATGCCGGTGCACCCCGAGACCGGTGGGGTCTCGGGTCAAGAGATGATGACCCCACCCCGAGACCGATGGGGTCCCGGGGGTGGGGAAATGCCGGTGCACCCCGAGACCGGTAGGGGTCTCGGGGTCAAGAGATGATGACCCCACCCCGAGACCGATGGGGTCCTGGGGTGAGAAATGCCGGTGCACCCCGAGACCGGTGGGGTCTCGGGGCCAAGAGATGATGACCCCACCCCGAGACCGATGGGGTCCCAGGATGGGGAAATGCCGGTGCACCCCGAGACCGGTGGGGTCCCGGGGCCAAGAGACGATGACCCCACCCCGAGACCGATGGGGTCCCGGGGGTGGGGAAATGCCGATGCACCCCGAGACCGGTGGGGTCCCGGGGCCAAGAGATGATGACCCCACCCCGAGACCGGATGGGGTCCCGGGGTGGGGAAATGCCGGTGCACCCCGAGACCGGTGGGGTCCCGGGGTCAAGAGATGATGACCCCACCCCGAGACCGATGGGGTCCCAGGATGGGGAAATGCCGGTGCACCCCGAGACCGGTGGGGTCTCGGGGTCAAGAGATGATGACCCCACCCCGAGACCGAAGGGGTCCCGGGGGTGGGGAAATGCCGGTGCACCCCGAGACCGGTGGGGTCCCGGGGTCAAGAGATGATGACCCCACCCCGAGACCCGATGGGGTCCCGGGGTGGAAAAATGCCGGTGCACCCCGAGACCGGTGGGGGTCTCGGGGTCATTAGCTGCCGTTACCTTTTATCCTGACAGCGCGGATCAGTCATATCAGATGCCCCCTCACCCCTGGGGCGAAGCGGGTCCCACCGTTGAGGCGCAAGGGGTGTTCTCCACGTGGCTGATCCCCGTCCTCATCTTTTATGCGGACGCCTGGGGAATGTAAGGAGGCGGCCCTCCGTACGCTGTGCCCGCCACGATCGACCTCGAGAGAGGGAACTGGCTGTTCGAAGTTCGCGCGAAAAGCCGCATCATCATTACCTTTCCTTACGGCGACGTCAGCGGGGTCCCACCACTGGCCGGGGGCGTGCCGCACCACGCGCTGGGCGCTCCTCGAGGCGAGCCAGCCTATGGCAAGGGGCCATGTGGTCGACGAGACGTGGCGGGATGATTTGAAAACCTGCTAAAGCTAAGCGAGGAGTTGAATTGACGCCATACCGCTTCTCTTGTCATCGTCTCTTCTGCGCCTACGCTCCGACCTCCCCTGCAACCTGCGGGCCTGCGTCTGGTTTCCTCCCTTCCAGGTCAGCTCTTCCCCCATCCTAGACTTCTGTCCCTCTGCTCATGAGTTCTCCTTCCTGGACCTCGGAGGACGGTTCTGAGGATCGTCCTCCTTCCGAGAGGTACCGTACCTCTCCTGCTCCTTCCCCTTCGATTGAGTGGTCCTCTGATTCAGAGGACCACGTCCCCCTGGCCCGGCGACGGGCCACCGGTGGAGCCCCATCGAGGGGCCGCCGGTCGGAGGCCGGCGCCTCCTCGACGGCGGAGGGGTCCCCAGAGGGGACGGCCTCCACGATGACGCGGCTGGATTTGGAAAAAATCCGGCCCGTTATCAGGTCCCCCGGGACGTTGAGCTTTTCTTGCCAACTCCCGACGATAGGGTCATTTCCTCCCGACCCGGTCGGGTGGCCCTCTATGAGATCTGCCTAAAGGCAGGTCTCCGCCCACCCTTTCCGCCTTTTTTGTCAACCTCCTTAACTACTATTCCTTGGCCCCCTCTGATGATGAGCCCGCACCGGCGGAGCCGTGAGCTCACCACTCTTGTTGTTTTGTTCTTTCTTTTTTACAAGTCTGACAACGTCGGCATTTTGTAGTCCCTTCCAATTAATGAAAACACTCTTCGAGATGCATTCTATCTTATCATGAATTCGTCGATTGACAACACGTAGTCCTGTGATCCCATTAGTTCCAATAGCACCGGGGGACTACTCTCAACTTGAGCTATTTCGCCCCAGCCGTTTAGACCTGAAAGTTAGGGCCAGGGAGGGTAGGTTTTTCAGAGTGGAAACGTCGGCAGTCAGAGGTTAAGTAGACGGGCTCTTCGAGGCCATCGGCGCAACGCCCTACCGAGTGTTGGTCCTTGTACTAAATAGGCGCGTGGCTTCTGATGTCTACGGGGGTCGGCTTTATCTGACTGGCGGGACTTCATGCTGTCGGGTGTCGGGCTTTAAGTTCAGCAAGCCCGGAGCTTCTCGTGCTGTCCGAGGCAGGGCTTTAGGTACCGACGGGTGGGCTTCGTGCCTAGCTAGCGTAGGGCTTTAGCGTCGACCGGGGTCGGGCTTTTGTTGTTGAGAGCCGGTGGTACACCGCTCTGCCAGTGGTACACTGGGCTTCATGCCTGGCTGGTGCAGGGCTTTGGTGCCGACCAGGGTCGGGCTTTTGTTGCTGAGAGCCGGTGGTACACCGCTCTGCCAGTGGTACACTGGGCTTCATGCCTGGCTGGTGCAGGGCTTTGGTGCCGACCAGGGTCGGGCTTTTGTTGCTGAGAGCCGGTGGTACACCGCTCTGCCAGTGGTACACTGGGCTTCATGCCTGGCTGGTGCAGGGCTTTGGTGCCGACCAGGGTCGGGCTTTTGTTGCTGAGAGCCGGTGGTACACCGCTCTGCCAGTGGTACACTGGGCTTCATGCCTGGCTGGTGCAGGGCTTTGGTGCCGACCAGGGTCGGGCTTTTGTTGCTGAGAGCCGGTGGTACACCGCTCTGCCAGTGGTACACTGCCAGTGGTACACTGGGCTTTATGCCTGGCTGGTGCAGGGCTTTGGTGCCGACCAGGGTCGGGCTTTTGTGTGAAGAGATTTCAGTAGCTAAAATTGAATCTCGTTAATATTGAATGGGGGGTGGAAACCCAAGTGAATACAGGGGTGATACTTGACATGAGAGGAGGAATACATTACTGATAATACCGACGAAGGTTATCTGCATTCCATGTTCTTGGGAGTGGCATCCCATCAAGTTCTTCAATTTTATAAGCTCCGTGGCGGAGTGTTTCGGCGATCCGGTAAGGCCCCTCCCAATTTGGGGCTAGCTTGCCTCCCTCAGCTGGCTTCGAGACCTCGGCCCGTCGAAGGACCAGATCTCCTGGCAGGAACGTCCGGGGCGCACACGAGCGTTGTAGTACTTTGCGGCCCGCTGCCGGTAGGCCGCCATTCGAAGCCGCGCCCGGTCTCGCACCTCCTCCACCAGGTCGAGGTTGGCTCGCAGTTGGTCAGGGTTACCTTCCTCGCTGTATGCTTCCACCCGAGGGCTTGGTGCACCAACCTCCACCGGAATAACAGCTCAGAGCCAAAGACTAAGCTGAACGGCGTTTCGCCGGTGGGGGCTCGCGGCGTTGTGTGGTAGGCCCATAGCACGTTGGGAGCTCCTCCACCCATCGCCCCTTGCAGCCATCTAGCCGAGATCTCAGCCCCTGGAGAATGATCCGATTAGTCACCTCGGCTGCCCCGTTGGTTTGAGGATGCCCGACGGAAGTGAACCTCTGACGGATACCCAGCTCAGAGCAGAATCCCCTGAAGGGCGCGTTGTCAAATTGCCGGCCGTTATCAGTGACTAATGTGTGCGGCAGTCCAAACCGACATATGATGGACTTCCAGAAGAAGGATCTCACTTTGCTTTCGGTAATCTTGGCCAAGGCCTCGGCTTCAACCCACTTGGTGAAGTGATCCACCGCTACCAAGAGGAACTTTCGCTGTCCGGAGGCCGGGGGAAATGGCCCCAGGATATCCATGCCCCACTGGGCGAAGGGCCAAGGTGCCACCAAGGGGGTCAGGTGAGACGTCGGCTGTCGCTGGATATTAGCGTGACGTTGACAGCTATCACATTTCTTAACAAGCTCAGCTGCATCTTCCTTCATCGTCAGCCAGAAGTACCCTTGGCGCAGGGCCTTGTAGGCTAGGGCTCTGCCCCCCAGGTGACTCCCGCATATACCTTCGTGGATCTCTCTGAGGATGTAATCTGATTCAACCGACCCCACACACCTGAGAACTGGGTATGAGAAGGATCTCCGATAAAGCTTCCCGTTCATCATCAAGAATCTCGGGGCCCTCCGCCTGAGCAGCTTGGCCTCAGCGGGGTTCTCCGGGAGAGTACCGTCAGTCAAATACCGGATGTAGGCGTCCATCCAGGAGGGCTCTTGCTCCACCGGCAATGCTTCATCCACGGCCTCGGTGCTCGGGACTTGTAGGTGTTCCACATATGTCCTCCCCAACGTTCCGTCGGCCGAAGTGGCCAGACGGGACAATGCATCGGCCCTGGCATTCTCCGCTCTGGGGATATAGCTGACGCGGAAGTAAGAGAAATGAGACGCCTGGGACTGCACCTTGCTCAAGTATCGGGACATGGTTGGGTCCCTAGCCTCGTACTCCCCGGCGATTTGTCCAGAACAAGTTGAGAGTCCGTGAAGGCCCTCAAACGCCCAGCGCCTAGCCCCTCAGCTAACCTCATCCCCGCTAGCAAGGCTTCGTACTCCGCCTGATTATTAGTTGCTGGGAATTGGAATCTGAGAGCGTACTCCACTACGTCTCCCTCTGGGCTCGCGAGAATGAGTCCGGCTCCGCTTCCTTGAGAGTTTGCCGCTCCATCCACATGCAGGATCCAGTCCTCCGCCTCCTCAGATGAGGGAGAGTCCGCACCCTTCCGGTCGCACCTCCTCCATATCCCTCTCGGTCCAGGAACACTCGACCAGGAAATCCGCCAACACCTGAGACTTCATGGCTGACCTTGGCCGGATGGACAGGTCGAACTCACTCAGCTTAATGGCCCACTTGGCCAGCCGACCGGAGGTGTCGGGGCGAGATAAGATAGCTCGAAGGGGCTGGTCCGTAAGCACCACGATGGGATGGGCTTGGAAGTAAGGCCGGAGGCGCTGGGTAGAGACCACCAAGGCGAAGATAATCTTCTCGGTTCTCGAATACCTGGTCTCGGCGTCATGGAGTACTTTGCTGGTAATAGATTGGCTTCTGGGCCCCGTCGGCATCCATGCGCACGAGTACGGAGCTGACAGCCTCGGGGGAAGCGGCCAGATATAAAAAGAGCTCCTCTCCATTTTCAGGCTTGGACAACAGCGGAGGAGTGGAGAGAAACTGCTTCAACTCTTCAAAGGAGCCCTGACACTCCTTCGTCCACTCGAAGCCGTTGACCTTGCGCAGCGCCTTAAAGAAGGGCAGGCACCTCTCCGCCGACCTTGACATGAAGCGACTCAAGGCCGCCACCCTCCCCGTTAGGCGCTGCACTTCCTTCTTATTGGCTGGGGGCCTCATCTCCAGGATAGCCCTAATCTTGTCGGGGTTGGCTTCAATCCCTCGCTGGGTCACCATAAAACCCAGGAACTTGCCTGCTGCTACTCCAAAGGCGCATTTGTGGGGGTTGAGCTTCATCCGATACCGACGCAAGTTGTTGAAAGTCTCCTCGAGGTCAGCTACATGGTCCGCCGCACTGGTGCTCTTGGTCAGCATGTCATCCACATACACTTCCATGTTGCGCCCTAGCTGGTCCTCAAAGACCTTGTTCATTAATCTTTGATAAGTGGCCCCGGCGTTTTTCAATCCAAAAGGCATCACCCTGTAACAATAAATCCCCTTCTCTGTGATAAAGGAAGTTGCTTCTTCATCCGCCGGGCTCATCTTGATTTGGTTATACCCCGAGAACGCATCCATGAAACTGAGAGTCTCATGCCCGGAGGTGGCGTCCACCAGCTGGTCGATTCGGGGCAGCGGGAAGCTGTCCTTGGGGCACGCCTTGTTGAGGTCGGTGAAATCCACGCACATCCTCCAGCTTCCGCTGGCCTTGCGAACCATTACGACATTCGCTAGCCAGTCCGGGTAACGCACCTCACGGATGTGGCCAGCCGCCAGCAGCTTCCGCACCTCCTCATCAACGGCCTTCTGTCGGTCAGGGGCAAAACTCCTTTTCTTCTGCCTGACGGGCCGGCACCCCGGCCGGATGTTAAGCTGGTGCGTATTACCTCCTCCGGAATCCCGGCATGTCGGATGCTGACCATGCGAAGACGTCCGCGTTGACCCGCAGGAAGGTAAGGAGTCGGTCACGAGCTTCCTCCGGAAGTAAGCTCCAACCCGGACCATCCGCGCGGGTCCTCCCCGAGGGGGAAAGTGAGCAGCCGCTCGGCCGGCTCCCCCCTTTTTTCCAAGTCTCGCGGGTCAAGCGCCTCAGGTGCCGGTGCAGGTGCCGTCTCTTGAGGGCTAGGGGCCAAGTGATAGCAAAGTGCCGGTAGACCTGCTCTCCTCGCATCTCGCCGACCCCTCTGCTGGTTGGGAACCTCACGAGGAGCCGCTTGGTGGATATGATGGCATCCAAGAGGTTGAGCCCAGGCCTCCCGAGGATCGCATTGTATGCGAGGGGCACACGAACCACCAAGAACTTCATGAGAACAGTGCTTTGGCACGGAGCCGTACCAGCCGTTACGGGAAGAGTGATTTCCCCTTCAACCTTCACGGAATCTCCTGTGAACCCCATCAAAGGCGTGGCGACAGGTCGAAGCAGATCATGCGACAAGTTCATACGAACAAAGGCATCGTAGTTTAAAACATCTACGGAGCTCCCACTGTCAACTAAGATTCTTTTTACAGGGTGCTTAGCGATCGTCATGGACACGACGACGCTATCATCATCCTTATTTACAACCCCGTCCAAGTCCTTTTCGAAAAAAGGAATTACAGTCTCAGCTCCCCCCTCCCCCCTTTGTTTCTTCAACGGGCCTCCTGCCCCCCAGGAAATCATCGCCACCGTCTTCTCCGTCGGGGCATTGTCGATCACCGGCGGCGAGGGCGCTGATGGGCCAGGAGCTCCCGGGTTACTCCTCTGAACGAACTTTCCCAGGTGGCCCCGCTGAATAAGGTCTTCAATAGCCTTCTTCAGCTGACGGCAATCGTCGGTGTCGTGGCCATGGTCCCGGTGGTAGCGGCAGTAGAGGTTCTTGTTCCGGGGGATCTTCGGGTTGATGGGAGGAGGGCGCTGCAGATAAGACTCCCCTTCAATCTCGAGCAGGATCTGAGATATTGGGGCAGCAATGGGGTGTAGGGTCCGTCTCTCGGTGCAGGGGGTCGAGGACGGTTGTCTGGCCGGCGAGGAGGCTCGGGCCTCCTGGGGCGGACTCTGCAGGCTCCGGCTGGGTCGGCTTCCTGGGGACACTCCCGCCAGCTTCGCGCCGGGAAAAGTCGGCCTCGTCCGCCCGGATGTACTTCTGGGCCCGGATCAGGAGTTCGGAGTAAGAGCCCGGCGGCTTCTTGTCAAGAGAATATGCGAAGCGAGAAGGGCGGAGCCCCCGCTTCAAAGCCAGGGTAGCCACCGAGTCTTCCAGGTTGTAGACCTCCAAGCTGCTTCTTTGAACCGGGCAACATAATCCCGCAAAGGCTCGCCATTCTTCTGCTGAACGGCAAAGAGACTGTCCGCCACCCTCGGGATCTTCCGGCAGGCGTCAAAATGGGCCAGGAAAGCCCTCTCCAACTGGCGGAAGGAGTCGATGCTTCGTGGCGGCAGACGAGAATACCAAGCTCGAGCAGCCTTCTTCAGAGTGGCCGGGAAAGCAACGCACATAAGTGAATCAGTGGCCCCCTGGACTTGCATGAGTACCTTATAGCTCTCCAAATGGTCCAGGGGGTCCGTGGTCCCGTCGTATGGATCTAGTTGAGGAAGGCGGAACCTGGTAGAGATGGGCTCCTCCATGATGCGGCGAGACAAGGGAGGCCGACTGTCGTAATCTGTCTCCGGCAGGTGGGTGATCCGACGGCTAAGCTCCTCCAGCTTCTGATTACACTCCTCGAGTCGACGCTCGGCTCGACGAGGCATCCGGCCATCAAAGAGCCCTCCCCCGAAGATTCGGAAGAAGAACGAGGGCGGTGATGCCGGCGCGGGCGCTCCGCCTCCTTCCCGTGCCGCCGCTTAGGAGAAACACTAGCGTGGCGAGAGGGAGACCGGGGTCTTTTAGAGGCTTCACGGTGGTGAGGCTTGGCCGGGGATCGGTGGCGACGATCCACAGGAACTGGCGATCTCCGGCGGGAGGAATGCTGGCTGGGTTGCACTACCCCCGGAACAGACGGGTTCAGCTCCGGCTGCTGCAAGGCCGCCTGCTGGTGCTGCAGGCCCTGAACCATCGCCGCCAAAGACTGGACCTGCATGGCCAGGGCGTGAGTCGATCTTCCTGGAGTTGTTGCGGAGCAGGCGCGGGAGCGTCATTCTGCGGAGCAGAAGGCCCTGCCCCCCGGAGATGCAGAGGCTCCAGAACACTGGATGCGAGAGCCGGGGGGGCCTCCGCAGGTGGACCGGCCCCGCAGCGCTGCCCCCCAAAGCGACCGGCTGAAACTCCCTTCGTCCGAGTCATCACCATGACTTCAAGATCTTGAAGAAAGGAGAAAAAGGTAAGCTGCTGGCTCGACATCTTTCTTACACCCCCCTTCCTGGCGCGCCAATCTGATGACGCCAAGTCACCTTCCTCAAATGCCGGGGAAGACGGACGTCCTTCTCCTTGGAGCCCTGCAAGAAAAGTCCCTGGAGACCGGCGATACCGGTAGGGACCCTCCGACGATCAAGTCAGTCACTTGGGCTTAGACAAAGAACCGCCCAGTGGGAAAGAACTGAGGCGGTTAGGGTTTTGCTGGGAGGAAGAAAGCTCAGAAAACCAGAGTTCAGATCCCTACTTACAGCGCGAGCACGTGCTTTTATACCGGTCCGAATATCCCATCTTGCTGTTTTGAAGATCACCATCGTACCAACGCTGAGCATGCTAGAGACATCCCGTACCGCTTGCCAACGTGATGTCATACGTGTCCAACAGCCGCGAAGGCATTCAGTGCGCGCCGTCGGATGATATGACCGAGCACAGTCGCAAGTGATAGCGAATCGTACGCCGTAGCGAGGCATGGCCATGCACAGGGACATGCAATGCACCATACGCCGTTATGAGGTATGGCCCTCCATAACGGGGTGCAATCACGGGCGTACGGAGAGTCATGTGAGTGCGCCGTGCAGCCTGAAATCATCATTTCTTTCGACGATCGGACTTGCATGCCGATCGCTGACGAACCCACCCCGAAACCGGAAGGGGTCCCGGGGTGGGGAAATGTTGGTGCACCCCGAGACCGGTGGGGTCCCGGGGTCAAGAGATGATGACCCCACCCTGAGACCCGATGGGGCCCGGGGGTGGGGAAATGCCGGTGCACCCCGAGACCGGTGGGGTCCTGGGGTTAAGAGATGATGACCCCACCCCGAGACCCGATGGGGTCCCGGGTGTGGGGAAATGCCGATGCACCCCGAGACCGGTGGGGTCCCAGGGTCAAGAGATGATGACCCCACCCCGAGACCCGATGGGGTCCCGGGGGTGGAGAAATGCCGATGCACCCCGAGACCGATGGGGTCTCGGGGTCAAGAGATGATGACCCCACCCCGAGACCCGATGGGGTCCCGGGGTGGGGAAATGCTGGTGCACCCCGAGACCGGTGGGGTCCCGGGGCCAAGAGACGATGACCCCACCCCGAGACCCGATGGGATCCCGGGGTGGGAAAATGCTGGTGCACCCCAAGACCGGTGAGGTCCCGGGGCCAAGAGACGATGACCCCACCCCAAGACCCGATGGGATACCGGGGTGGAAAAATGCCGGTGCACCCCGAGACCGGTGAGGTCCCGGGGCCAAGAGACGATGACCCCACCCTGAGACACGATGGGGTCTCGGGGTGGGGAAATGCCGGTGCACCCCGAGACCGATGGGGTCCCGGGGCCAAGAGATGATGACCCCACCCTGAGACCCGATGGGGTCTCGGAGTGGGGAAATACCGGTGCACCCCGAGACCGGTGGGGTCCCGGGGCCAAGAGATGATGACCCCACCCCGAGACCCGATGGGGTTCCGGGGTGGAGAAATACCGGTGCACCCCGAGATCGGTGGGGTCCGGGGTCAAGAGATGATGACCCCACCCCAAGACCCAATGGGGTCCCGAGGGTAGGAAAATGCCGGTGCACCCCGAGACCGGTGGGGTCTCGGGGTCAAGAGATGATGACCCCACCCCGAGATCCGATGGGGTCCCGGGGTGGAGAAATACCGATGCACCCCGAGACCGATGGGGGTCTCGGGGTCATTAGTTGCCGTTACCTTTTATCCTGACGGCGCGGGATCAGTCATATCAATATCCAAATTTGAAACAACACCATGGTTTTGAAAATCAAATCAAACCAATCCAACCAAGAATCGGTCCAATTTTATTATTAAAATTAATTTTTATATGATCAAATTAAAAAAAAAAAACTAATTGATCAAGTTTTGAAGAACTAATTCAATCCCGATTTTTTGACTTTTAATTTTGATAAATAAAACTAGAATTAATTTTTTAAAAATTTTATTTTTAATTAAATTAATATTTATATTTTATTATTTTTATATTATTAAATTAAAAGTTAATTATAATGTTAACTGATTTGATCAAACCGATTTATTCGATCGAACCAATTGATACACGACCTAAATGTCAAGCCAGTTCATTATTCGATACAATTTTCAAAACATTGAACAACATATGGCAAAGCAAAATTCAAATGCGAAATTGACCGTCAATCACCATTTTTTTCCATAACATATATATGTTAGGGTTAAGCTGCCTGCATTATAATTTATATATATACATTTTACAATATTAAATTTTTAATTTTTTTATCGCGCACAATAACCAATACAATGGTTAAGTTACAACAATAGGTGGTTCAGGGCACACTACCAAATATGAATAACGCTATCTTTAAAGTGGAATGCGAACTATTCAAGGGCAAATAGTTAATGCTGATTTTTTTAAGTACGCAAGAATTAAGTTGAATCCAAATTAGTCAATTTATATAAGATAAAATTTAATAAAATAACCTCTTTTTTTTTTGTATTAACATCAATCTTGTCTTTTCGAATATTCACAATGTGCACTTTGACTTTGAGTTCATGTCATCTCTCAGCTCTCTTCTCTATTTAGATAAATGGAAATGATGATGCAGTATAGATGGCTATGTTATGTATTAGATATTTTCTTTATTAAATGTGTTATCAAAGATTGTAGTGCTTGAATTTAATCTATTTGATAGGATGAATTGAGATACATTTCTTCAACCGTCAAACTAATTTTTAGATTAGACGCATCTTTAGACACCTATCTATAATACAATGCATCTCTCCATGATACTATATGGAAATTACTAAGGTTGCGTCCCTATGATTTAATGAGAGGAGAGGCAAATTAAAAGAAAAATAAAAATTAAACTTTAGTGGTCCCAAATTATCTTTATTTTGTCTTTCGGGATGTGTATCTAAGATTGCTCTAATACAATAGTTTTGATTAGATGTGGCAATTAAATCAGATTGGATTATTTTGGGTGCAGATCAGTGAAGTTAAACTCTAATTTTAAATGATCAGGTTACAATCAACCTACGGATTATTTTGGATTGACTTAATTTTTTTTAAGAATTTATTACACTCTTTTGGTTATTTTTAAGTAATATTAATGATCAATTCAATCAATTATTTTCTTGTTTTACTTATTTGTCACTCTAAATGATTAAGTAAATAAACATAAAATCATAACATGATTAGGCACTAATAGAAATAATAAGTATAAACTTATAAAATATTAAATTATATATTTAAGTAATAAATTATAAATATTTTATAATTAAATAAATATTAATTATTAATAAAGATTATAACATAAAATAAGCAACTATTGGAAAAGTGCTTAATCCCATAAATTTTAAAAAAGAGCAAACTCATTTCTATGGATGTAACTGAGTAGAGAAAGCTCGCGAGTAGCTTGAAATCGACTTGAAAAAAACTTAAAATTGACTCGCTGCTTATCGAGTCGAGCTTAAGCTATTTGAGTATATTATCGAATCGAGTTCAAGTATTAAAATACTCGGCTCAAAAAGCTTACAAGCTTAATCAAGCTTAGTAATTTTATTATTTTAACCTTATAGTTATACATCTTTACTATATTATCCTAACTATATAAAACTTCTTTAAATTTTTAATTGAGAATATATTTTATTTTAATTTATAATTTATTTTTTAAATATTTATGTAGAGATTCGAGTCGAGCTCGAGTATATCGAGTATTTCATCAAGCTCGAGTTTGAACTCTAAATAAGAAACTCGATTGAGCTTGAGTCGAGTTTCGAGCTTCAAATTTTAGAGTTGAGTCAAGCTCGAGCTTGGTACTGTGTCGACTTGACTTAGCTCAATTACACCCCTACTCGGCTACTCATGCCCAATTCTATTATTGTATATTTTCCTTAAGGATGTTTGAAACTATTAATGTTTATACTTCAATGATATTCAACTTAGAGAAGTGCACTTCTAATCTTTTCTTTTATTGAGTCATACTAACATCAAGTATATTTTATAACAAAGAATATAAATTATTAAAAGTTAAAAAAAGGCTTAGATGAGTTGAGTTAAGTTGAGAATATAAATTATTAAAATGTTAATTATATAAACAATATAATTGGTGATTCATAAAATTATATAACATGATCTTCATAAAATTTTAAAATTTAAACTAAATAAAATTTAAAATATGTCTTACCCTCCCATTTAAACAAATAATTATGAGTAGTGATCAAAGTTTATGCATTTTCTAACAAATACTATTTTTCAGGTCTTTTCAAGTAACCCATGATTTGATCCGACTTGATTCTAAAATTTTTAGGTTATTTTAAGTTTAGGTTTAAAAAAAGCAAAATCTAAACCCTTTTTTTAAGGCTGATTAAGGTTAAATTTTTGCCACCTCTAATTTTGGATAAGATTTGGGAGCTAAAACATCCTTTTTTTTTATTAAAAAATGATATCTAATGAATATTGTTAATTAAAATATTCTTTATCATGCATTATATTATAATAAATTATGTCATGATATAATACTATTTATGCATTTTCTATACTATTTATCGGGTCTTTTTAAGTTACCCATGATTCGACTTGACTTAATTCTAAAACTTTTAGGTTATTTCAAGTTTAGGTAAAAAAAAAAAAAAGCAAAATTCTAACCCTATTTTTTTCAGGTGGATTAAGGTCAAGGGTGTTGCTAATTTTAAATAAGATTTGGGAGCTAATGTATTCCTCCTTTATAAAAAAAGTGACATCTAATGAATAGTATCAATAAAAATATTCTTTATCATGCATTATATTATAATAAACTATGTTACGATATAATATAGTGAAAATATAACAATATTATGGTACTATGTTACAATATCACAAAAAATATTGTGATACAATGCAATCATAAACAATATTGAAATATCATAATACATCAATGTTATTATTGGTTATAATAAAATAACATTAAAATACATGTCATTGTAAATTATATTATAGTATTAATAATATGTTATGAATCAAAATAATATAATAATATCATCTTCATATTTTTATAATATGATGTAAAGTATTGCAAATCTATTATTTATTATTGTAATAAATATTATTATAATTTAATCAAAATATTGTAATAAATAATTTAAAGTGATAATAAAATATCATGATTATAGAAAAATATATTTGGGATAGTTTTGATTTTATATGGTTAATGTTCGTAGATTCCAATGGCATACCACATAATTTAATTATAATTACTCAGATCACTGGTGTATAGCATATTAAACGCCATCCTACATCATCGAGAATTAGATCATCTGATGCTAAGGTACGGTCATTATGATAATTTCATTTGGAGTGCCAAATTTTCTCAAAGAGATTATACTATCCAAAATAAGAAATTATATTTAAATTGATATATATAATTTAATATTCAATATGGGATTATTCTTAACAATAAAATTTTGATTCACTTAAATTAATAATCAACATTGTGCAGACCAAAGATATATCAAATATTGGCAATTGTTTAAATTCTTGTCACTACCTGTTGGTCCAGATAGCAACCCAAGAGGGGGTGAATTGTGTTTTTCAAAAATTAAACTCCTTTTAAAAACGATTCCCCAGCGGAAGTGAAAACTTAGATGTATACGAATTAAAACAGAGTATGCAAAGATAGAGAGTAAGAGACAAGGAAATAATCACCGCAAACACAAGAATTTTATAGTGATTCGGTATACCTACACCTACATCCACTCCCAAGTACCCTTGGGTCCACACTATAATCAATATGATTACAGCATAGTTGTTTTGCAAGCTCACAACTCAAACTTGTTGTTTTTCCGGATGCACAATGAACCCAGCTGGTTTTCAAGGCTCACCAGCACACAACCTTACAACACAAGCAAACTGCTTGCACAAGGCTAACAGCCTCAACAGAATCAATCCTCTGATTGATCCAGCAAACAATAACGTTTTTACAAATTTAAAAGCTCCTCAATGAGCAAATATACAATAATAGAACAAAAATAAAGAGATAGGAATCAAAGCCTGATTTGCAGATCTTGGTGGCTTGCTTCTCCTCTTCTCTTGAGTGGATCTTCCTTTAGAATGCTCTTGAAGCTCAGAAGATTAGAAAACTAGGGCTTGCTTCTTCTTTTGAGATTTCTTTAAAATGAAACCAAGAAAGCTTGGAATCTCTCTCTTTTCTTTTGGGAAATCAGTATAATCTTTCATTTCGAATCTTCCCTCTTTTCTCTTTTGATTTTCTGATGGATTTCACTCTTATTTTTCTGATTTTTCTCTCTTGTTGTCTCTCTTTTTCGGATACAACAGAAACCCCTTCTTATATATCCTTCTTAATCCATAAATAGCTAAAAACTATCCTTTAAAAACAAGTGTAAGAAGGATTAGAACCAAATATGGTAATAGCCGTTGGATTAAAAAGATAAAGATAAAGTTAGAGACATTCTGACAGTTCTGGAGTCGTTTCTGACAATCTGGAGTCGACTCTAACTTTTCTGGAGTCGGCTCTAAATCGAAAATCCCCAATCCGCTCGATCTAGAGTCGTCTCTGACTTTTCTGGGGTCGACACGAAAATCTTCTGGAGTCGACTCTAACAGTTCAGGAGTCGACTCTAAGTCGTGACCAGAAAAACCATCGTTTTATTCTTTCTGTTGGAGTCGGCTCTAACAGTACAGGTGTCGACTCTAAGTCTATGCCGATTTCTAGAGTCGACTCTAATGTCTGCAATCTTACCTTGACATTAGATTCGAACTAGAACTTGATTTGTCTTGTGATTTTGATTAATAAATCAAATCATAAACTGAAAAACTTAACCAAAATCATTAGTAACTTCAAATGTTATACTCAAATAGTTTTGTTAATCATCAAAATCAATAATTGGGTCAACAATCTCCCCTTTTTATGATGACAAAAACTTTGAGTATATGCATTAAAAATTCATTTGAACTAAGAGTTATAGACATTGTTAAAACTTTAAAACTTCCTAACAGAGAATTTGATGCCAATTTTCAAAATAAACTTTAAAAACATACTTGAGTTCTATTATAAACAGCAATCAAGATGATTTAACATAGAAAATCATTAAGCTCCCCCTGCATTGAATAACTCCCCCTATGCAAGGTACATGTAAATAAACTGAAATCAATTGATCATATTTGATACCAATTGATTAGAATTTATAGATTTCTCTCCCCCTTTTTGAGATATACCAATTGATTAAAACATATTGAAATTTTATAAATCTTATATTCTTTCATTCCCTCTTATATTCTTTCATGCTCTCTTATATTCTTTCATTCTTTCTCTCCTTTATGCATATACAATTTTCTCTCCCCCTTTTTTGTTATCAGCAATAAGTGAATTTAAAAATAGTAATGTAGGTTATCAGAGCGAGGTTGTTGGTTCATTCAATCATAGAGATAGTAAACTTCATTCATTGTAATTGCTCCTTATAGACAAATTTGTAATAAAAATAATTGTATTTCAATTCAAGATGCACTACATGTGTCTATCAAAATACATTCACATTAAGGTACCATATCAAGTAGAAATTCCTAGATACAAGCTAACAAAGTATAGTAAGCTAGAAATCCTAAGATACAAACTAGAATATGAAAAGCTAATCTTAGGTTTCTAAAAGGTAGGGTATCACTATAGGAAATAAAAGGTCAATCAAACATGTTTGTATACAATTTTCTTCGGATGACCTATCAGTTCCATAATATCATCCTTTTGTGATTTCTTAAAACCTTCAAGACAATCTTCAATCATTGTAACAGCAAAATCTATATCTCTTCTTAACTGACCAGTAGCGTCTAGATAAACTCTAGATCCATCTGCGATCCCTTCCAACCTTTCAAAAATCTTATGAAGCTCAGATGACAGGGTATCCACAGATCTATCCAAAGTAGATGCGATCATGTCAAGTTTAGAACTGATCTCCTTCTTAAACTGTCTGAAGTCATCTCTCATCTGACAAATCTCATTGGTCCTCTGACTGTCATACTTAGCTAATAATGCTCTGAGCTGACTAATCTGCACATCTGAAAATCTCCAGATACAAATGCTATCTGAGGTGGAGGTGAAAAATATGTGCTCGGTCTAGCCTCAGAAGGTCCATCAGTAGATGGTCCCGCAACAGATGGGTCAGGGACGGATGGTCCCATAACTGATGGTCCAGGGATGTCCTTTGCTCTGGCCTCCTCAACTCTGGCCTCCTCTGCTCTAGCCTTCCGTCCTTCCTTTATCCAAATACCATTTACCTTTCTGAAGCCCATACGGTGAATGGTAGATACACTGTAGTAATCTGTATGCCTTAGTTTTCTCAATGGCTCATTATCCATGATCAACACACCTTGGCTTCTAAATACTAAAGTCAGAATCATACCATATGGCAATATGGATCTTTTCTTGGTAGCTGCCTCTGCCATATAGCCTATCATCATCTCAGCTAAATTTACTGGCTGCCCGGTGATGATGCAATCCATCAACAAGATGTCTCGCTCTGAGACATACTCAAATCTGCCTATCTTTGGAAATAAGATCCTCCCGCAGATGTTATGAAGAAGCCTGAGTTCCAAATTTAATTGATTTGCCAAAATCTCCTCAAACTCAGAAACTTCTCTCCCCAACATCCTAGATAGGGCACCACCACGATCATCATGCTGATACTCATTTATTCCAATAGTGGGCATCTCTAACAAATTTCTAAGAATCTCAGCAGTGATTACAACTCTTGTTCCTCTAACATAACTTACTAAACCTCCATCTCTCTACTCAAATCATTGTAGAACTCTCTTACGAGGGCAGGGTAGGTAGGAACATCCAAAGAACAAACTTTTTCCCATCCCATTTCCTTCAATTGACGGCCAATAGTAAAACCCTCCGAAGCAAAGAAATCAAAATCAACTTTTCTTCCGGTTGTGATAGCCTTACCCGCTAATTGGTCGACATGTGGAGAAGATGGAGATGGTGGAGAAGCCTCTCGGGTGGCAGAAGATGAAAAAGACGACGCTTGTCTTCGAATCGTGCGACGTCTCGTGGGAACGGCCGAACCTCCAACAATCGCACGCCTTTTAGGAGCCATAGGGTTTGATTGGAATGAGTAATCAAGAGATTTGAAGGGTTTGAAGGGGTTGGAATCGGTTTGGAGCGGCTCTAGAGAGGATTTGGAGACGATAGAATCCGAATAGGTGTCGACTCCGCCTTTATATTTTGACCTAGGTTCACTTAGAGTCGACTCCCGCAAAGCGAGGTGTCGGCTTTAACCAAAAAATCTGTCAGCGCCCGAATTAGAGTCGGCTCTGCAGAAGCAGGTGTCGGCTCTAATTGTCCAGACAAAACATCAAAAATAAAGGCGTCGACTCCAAAACTGAAGGTGTCAACTCCTCAAAGTTTTAGTGAAAAATTCGAATTTCAAGGATTTGAAACTGATCAAATTGAACATCAAACTCTAGATAAGTGTTCCTTAATAATTGGGAAACAATGAATCAATTTTCTAGATAAATTTTCTTATTGAACATAGAGGATTTTCAAGAAATTGATGAAGTCTAGATAGTTGTTGTCCTTAAGAGTTTCAGAAAATCATTCTAAAGGATCACAAACTCCTAATTCTCCTCTAAGATAACAAAATCTTTCTTCACTTAATGGTTTGGTAAAGATATCAGCTAATTGTTCATTAGTATTCACATATTCAAGACAAACATCATTATTGGAAACATGTTCTCTAATAAAGTGATATCTAATTTCTATGTGTTTAGTTCTAGAGTGTTGGATTGGATTTTTCGTTATATTGATGGCACTAGTGTTATCACATCTAATAGGAATTTTATCAAGTGTGATACCATAATCTTCAAGTTGTCGCTTAATCCAAAGGATTTGAACACAGCAACTTCCAGCTGCAACATACTCTGCCTCAGCAGTGGATAATGCAACCAAATTTTGCTTCTTGCTAAACCAAGAGATTAAGTTACTTCCTAGAAGTTGGCATGCACCACTTGTACTCTTCCTATCTAATTTTCAACCAGCATAATCAGAATCAGAATAAGCAATCAACTTCAAAGTTGAGTCTCTAGAATACCATAATCCTACATTTTTAGTTCCATTTAAGTATCTAAAGATTCTTTTAACAGCAAATAAATGTGATTCTTTAGGATTAGATTGATATCTTGCACATAGGCAAACTAAAAACATAATATCTGGCCTACTTGCAGTTAAGTAAAGAAGTGATCCGATCATACCTCGGTAATGCTTCTGATCTACTTTCTTACCTTTTTCATCCTTGTCCAGCTTGCATGAGGGACTCATTGGCATACCAAGAGGTTTAGCAGATTCCATACCAAACTTCTTGAGTATTTCCTTTGTGTACTTTGTTTGGTTGATGAAAATCGCTTTCTCTTGTTTGATTTGAAGTCCAAGGAAGAAGTTGAGTTCTCCCATCATGCTCATCTCGAATTCTCCCTGCATTAACTTAGCAAATTCTTGACAAAGAAGATTGTTAGTAGCACCAAATACAATGTCATCAACATAAATTTGAATAATTAATAAATCCTTTTCTTTTCTTTTTAAAAACAAAGTTTTATCAACATTTCCTCTAGAAAAATCATTTTCAATCAAAAATTTACTCAATCTATCATACCAAGCTCTAGGTGCTTGCTTTAAACCATAAAGTGCTTTGTGTAATTTGAAGACGTGGTTTGGAAATTCATGATCTTCAAAACCAGGAGGTTGTTCAACATAAACTTCCTCATTTATAAAACCATTTAAAAATGCACTTTTAACATCCATTTGAAATAAGTTGATATTGATGCAGCATGCAAAAGCAAGTAATAACCTAATGGCTTCTAATCTAGCAACAGGTGCAAAGGTTTCATCAAAATCTATACCTTCTTCCTGATTATATCCTTTGCAACTAATCTAGCCTTATTTCTAATCACCAAGCCATTTTCATCCAATTTATTTCTAAAAACCCATTTAGATCCTATTATAGGATGGTCTTTAGGTCTGTCTACTAGGGTCCAAACTTGGTTCCTAGTGAATTGGTTTAACTCTTCCTGCATTGCTAACATCCAATAACTATCTTTCTCAGCTTCCTCTATAGTTTTGGGTTCTATATGAGATACAAATGCAAGATGATTATTGATATTTCTCATTGATGATCTAGTCCTTACACCTTGAGATGGATCACCTATGATTAGGTCCTTAGGATGACCATAAGCATATCTCCAATCTCTAGGTAGATCTTTATCATTATGAGCAGTATCAATACCATCATCCTTAGCTTCAGGTTTTTGATCTGAAGATACATTTAATTTTTCAATACCTCTTTCAATCAAAGATGTATCTTCCTCATCATCAATTTTACCCGAACTTGATGCTAAAGACTCATCAAACACTATATGAATAGATTCTTCTACAACTAAGCTTCTCTTATTAAATACTCTATATGCCTTGCTAGATGTAGAATATCCTAGGAAAACACCTTCATCAGACTTTGCATCAAACTTCCCAAGATTGTCCTTACCATTGTTATGAATAAAGCATTTACAACCAAATGCATGAAAATAACCTAAATTGGGTTTCCTATTATGCCATAGTTCATAGGGAGTCTTCTTAAGGATAGGTCTAATCAGGGCTCTATTTAGGATGTAACATGCTGTGTTTACAGCTTCCGCCCAAAAATATTTTGGAAGTTGGCTTTCACATAGCATGGTACGGGCCATGTCTTCTAAAGTCCTATTCTTTCTTTCTACAACTCCATTTTGTTGAGGTGTCCTAGGTGCTGAAAAATTATGATGTATGCCTTTTTCAAAACATAATTTTTCAAATAAGTGATTTTCAAATTCAGTTCCATGATCACTTCTAATAGACACTATGGTAGTGTTTTTCTCATTTGTGACTTTCTTAACAAATTTCAGGAATATTGAGAAAGTCTCATCTTTGTGAGCCAAAAACATTACCCAAGTGAATCTAGAGTAATCATCTACTATCACAAGACCATATTTCTTTCCTCCTAAACTTGTGGTTCTAGTAGGTCCAAAAAGATCCATGTGTAGTAGCTCTAGTGGTCTAGTAGTTGAAACAACATTCTTAGATTTGAAAGAAGTTCTTGTTTGTTTTCCAAATTGACATGCATCATAGATTCGATTATTTTCAAAATTTAAACTAGAAATACCTTTAACTAGATCCATTTTCAATAGTTTAGAAATTAGGTGTGTGCTTGCATGACCTAATCTACGGTACCATAGCCAACCAATCTCATTCATCTTAGCATTATTAGCAACTAAGCAATGATTACTTGGAGATAAATTACTCAAATCAATTAAGTACACATTGCCATAACGTTTACCAACAAGAATAATGTTATCAATGGGATTAGTAACAGTGCAAATAGAAGCTTCAAAGGAAACTTTGAAACCTTTATCACACAGTTGGCTAATACTTATCAAATTATGCTTAAGCCATCAACATATAAAACATTATCAATATGAGTAGATGGAGTAATTTGAATCTTACCAATACCCATGATATGGCCTTGACCATTATCACCAAAAGTAACTACTCCACCTCTTTTCGATTCAAGGGTGATGAATTGATCTTTGTCACCCGTCATGTGTCTTGAGCAACCACTATCAAGGTACCACTTTCTTTTCAGTCTGATGGCTGCAAGACACTCCTGTAAAATATTCATATCTTAACTTTAGGTACCCAAGCCTTCTTGGGTCCTTCATGGTTAGATGCAATAAATTTTGTTCCTTTGGGAACCCAAATCATCTTTCTTTTATCACGTGGAGTTTTACACATATAAGATTTATGTCCTTTGTTTCCACATTTAAAACAAGTAATATTTGATGATTTTTCAGCATGTACAAAAATATTTTTCAAGGATTTTTGCTTTTTAAGTGGATTATATCCTAATCCAGCTTTATCAAAAATACCTTTTTGATTGTCCAAAATCATATTAAGTTTGATAGAACTCAAGGTAAATTTATCAACTATAGGTTTAAGTCTATCAACTTTATTTTTCAAGCTTTCATTTTCTTTCATCAAAAGTTCTTTTTCTACAACATGCTTTTCATTTTCTAAAGATAGATTTTGCATTTGATTTTTCAGATCTTTGTTCTTTGAACTTAATTTTGCAAAATCATCCATCAATTCATAAAAAGCACTATGCAACTCATCGAAAGTAAAGTCATCAAGAAAATTCAGACTTACCTCATCATTGTCGCCATGAAGCATAGATTGGCCATTTCATTCTTCTCTTCCTCTTCGAAACTTGAGCTTTCCGAATCACTCCATGTGGCCATCATTGCCTTCTTTTTGAATCTCCGGTGCCTTTCTTTAGTTGTGGGCATTCAGATTTAAAATGACCCGGCTTCTTGCATTCAAAACAGATAACTTCTTTTTCTTTGCCCTTGTTCCTCATCTTTTCTAGCAAAGGGCTTTTTCTTTTCAAACTTCTTCTTCTTCATGAATCTTTTAAACTTCCTTGTGATGAGTGCCATGTCCTCATCATCACTTTCATCTTCAGATTCATGAGGCTCTTCCATATATTCAAAAATCTTAAGAGCCATAGTCCTCTTCTTCTTTGACTCATCATCATCAACATGTTGCTTAACTTGAAGCTCATGAGTCATCAAGGATCCCAATAATTCTTCTAGGGGTAGGGTACTTAGATCCTTTGCCTCTTGTATTGCAGTCACTTTAGCTTCCCAAGTCCTAGGCAAGGAACGCAAAACCTTTCTCACAAGATCAGAATTATCATAAGATTTACCAAGACTTTTTAAACCATTAACTATATCAGTAAATCTTGTAAACATATCAGAAATAGATTCACATGCATCCATTTTAAACAATTCATACTTATGAACTAGCATGTTAATCTTGGATTCCTTGACTTGATTTGTTCCCTCATGGGTAACTCAAGTCTATCCCAGATTTTCTTAGCAGAAATGCAAATAGATATACGATTGAATTCATTTGCATCTAATGAGCAGTATAAAACATTCATAGCCTTGGCATTAAGTTGTACCAATTTTTTATCATGTTCATCCCATTCCGTTTCCGGTTTAGGAATCTCCATGCCATTAATTCTAGCAGTGGGTGTGTGTGGTCCATTGACTATAATGCTCATAGATCATAGTCAAGTGCTTGAATGAAAATTTTCATTCTAGCCTTCCAATAACCATAGTTTAAGCCATTAAACAAGGGTGGTCTATTAGTAGATTGGCCTTCGGAAAAGATGAACCAGCTTGAGTTGCCATGTGGATCTTTAACTCTTGATCGTTAGATCAAATCAAATGAGCACTAGCTCTGATACCAATTGTTGGTCCAGATAGCAACCCAAGAGGGGGGGTGAATTGGGTTTTTCAAAAATTAAACTCTTTTAAAAACGATCCTAGCGGAAGTGAAAACTTAGATGTATACGAATTAAAATAGAGTATGCAAAGATAAAGAGTAAGAGACAAGGAAACAATCACTGCAAACATAAGAATTTTATAGTGGTTTGGTGTACCTACACCTACATCACTCCCAAGTACCTCTTGGGTCCACACTATAATCAATCTGATTACAGCAGAGTTGTTTTGCAAGCTCACAACTCAAACTTGTTGTTTTTCCGGATGCACAACGAACCCAGCTGGTTTTCAAGGCTCACCAGCACACAACCTTACAACACAAGCAAACTACTTGCACAAGGCTAACAGCCTCAACGGAATCAATCTTCTGATTGACCCAGCAAACAATAACGTTTTTACAAATTTAAAAGCTCCTCCAATGAGCAAATATACAATAAGAGAACAAAAATAAAGAGATAGGAATCAAAGCCTGATTTGCAGATCTTGGTGGCTTGCTTTTCCTCTTCTCTTGAGTGGATCTTCTTTAGAATGTTCTTGAAGCTCAGAAGATTAGAAAACTAGGGCTTGCTTCTTCTTTTGAGATTTCTTCAAAATGAAACCAAGAAAGCTTGGAATCTATCTCTTTTCTTTTGGGAATCAGTATAATCTTTCATTTCGAATCTTTCCTCTTTTCTCTTTTGATTTTCTGATGGATTTCACTCTTATTTTTCTGATTTTTCTCTCTTGTTGTCTCTCTTTTTCGGATACAACAGAAACCCCTTCTTATAGATCCTTCTTAATCCATAAATAGCTAAAAACTATCCGTTAGAAACAAGTGTAAGAAGGATTAGAACCAAATATGGTAATGGCCGTTGGGATTAAAAAGATAAAGATAAAGTTTAGAGACATTCTGACAGTTCTGGAGTCGTTTCTGACAATCTGGAGTCGACTCTAACTTTTCTGAGTCGGCTTTAAATCGAAAATCCCCAATCCGCTCGATCTAAAGTCGTCTCTGACTTTTCTGGGATCGACACAAAAATCTTCTGGAGTCGACTCTAACAGTCCAGGAGTCGACTCTAAGTCGTGACCAGAAAAACCATCGTTCTATTCTTTCTGTTGGAGTCGGCTCTAACAATACAGGTGTCGACTCTAAGTCTGTGCCGATTTCTGAAGTCGATTATGCGATTCCATGTGTCGACTTTAATATCTGCAATCTTACCTTGACATTAGATTCGAACTAGAACTTGATTTGTCTTATGATTTTGATTAATAAATCAAATCATAAACTGAAAAACTTAACCAAAATCATTAGTAACTTCAAATGTTATACTCAAATAGTTTTGTTAATCATCAAAATCAATAATTGGGTCAACACTGCCTTCACTCCAATAAATGGTTACCTCCCAAGTCCCAACCATAAAGTCTGTTGAGCCTATTTGATGAACATTATAGGGATGGAAGTTTAACCTATCTTTCTTAGATGAATGTAGATAATGAGCATAGTTTTATATAAACGTATATACATACATATAAATATATACAAGACCGTTTTCTATTATGGTTGATGAAAAGAAACGTTTTTTGAACAACAATAATTTGAATAGCTGGTGAGGAATTCGCTCGTCATGTGATAGCATATTTGGTTGCTCAAAAAACCATGGATACTTCTTTTTCTTAAAAAAAAAATCCATTCCAATTTGGTTTTCCAATTGGTTTTTTAAAATAAATAAAAGAAGATTGTTAGTTTTGATTTTAAGATGGCTGTGGAGTTTTCAATACATGTGAAACGTTAAGGTTGCATTTGGTGTATTGCTAGCAATCCAGCAATCAAATTTCTAAAATACTTCTAAATTAAATTTATTTAAAATTTATATATTATTATATATTTAATTTTAAAAAAATATTTATAAATGATAATATTTAAAAAAAATATTTATAAATGATATTCGAAGCGATCGATGAGGTTGCTGGAGGCCATCGATCGAAAGAAGTTTCGCGGTGCGGCATTGAGCCGCTAGGCAACGAAGATTTGTGGTCCAACTCCGTGAAGAGGGTGTGGCTCATAGGGGTGCAACTCGGGCCTATGAAACTCGGGTTTTTCTCAACCCTAATCCTAACCCTATTTATAAAATATCAACCCTAACCTTAACCCTAACCTTATTTGTAAAACCTCAACCTTAACCCTATTTTTAAAAATCGGATTCGAGTTGAGTTTCGAATTGGAATTCGGGTTGATGAAAAAAAAAATATGATAATATGAAATAAATAAGCTTAACATTGTACAAATAATAATTTTTTCTTCTTTGTCACTATGTTCCTAACTATATTGCATAAGTTTTTAAATAATTATGTTTTTTTTATTTTAAATATCAAATGTTGATTTTTTTTTTCCACGTATCGAGCTATATTTACCGCATCTTTACGTTTATGATCGTAATTCATAAACCGAGCTCAAAAGCATTTTCATATAGATTATTTTTAAATTTTAAAAAATTAATTTTTTTTATTTTTAAAATTTAAATTAAAATAGTACCTACAAAGCGAATGACAAACGCGAAGCGAATCTATTTGGTTTTACATACCATGATAATAGATCATTAACGGCTGTTAAACTGCGCTGGAGCACTCTTCAGCCTAATGAGAAAGCGAGTGCAATGGTACATTGATACCCCTATACAAAAAGTTTGATTTGAAAGCTAAATCTATACATTAAATAGCCCTTGAGATATGAAAAATACTAATGATAACTCTGACACCTTACACTCTCCTTCCTTTCTCCCTCATCCCCGCAATTGTCAAATCCGTGTATTAAATGGCCCTTGAAAGCCAAATCCTTCACATACTCCAATCCCATATCTTATATTCTTACTTAATCAGCTTCGAATGGTCCTCATCTTCCTCTCCTCTTGAGCCCCAAGACCAAAGACATCACCTCACTTCTCGTTTACATTCTCGCTGCTCTCCTCCCTTGCCGACCAAATCTCAGCTTCCTTCTCACGCTTGCGCTTGCTTTATTTCGTGCATCTCTCGCTGCCACCTATCTTTGGTTGATCGAGACGCGGGCCATAAGAATTAGAAAGTGTGCTTTGAAGCTTCTAGGCTTGGCAGACGCGTACGCTTCGCCGCCGCACTGGTCGGCATCAATGGAATCGTGGGACTCGCAGGCCACTGCTGCTGCTGGGCTTCTCACGAGCTCAACCGCTCGCCTTAGGATTTGATACCCAATATCCATAGCAACAACAGAGAAGCATGGCCGCTTTGAACCCAGACGCGCCGGTCTACATCCCATCTTCCCACCTCCTTTACTTGAAGGGCTATCATTTTCCTCTTCCTCTCCCTCAGCAGTCAATGCCTCTGACGAAGCCACCGAGCCCAGCCCCCAAAAACATGGTGTTCGGGTTGATTGTAACCCGAACCTAGGTCAATTGCAAATCGGTTCGGATTAAATCCGGATCTTTTGGGTTCGGGTTGGATAGACATGAGTTTGAGTACCATTGTAAATCAGGTTCAGCGGGCCGAGTTCGGGTTGAACCCAGCCCAAGTTACACCCTTAGTGGCTCAGGAACTTCGAAATGAAGGTTCCATCGAGGTCAGAAGAGGAGGATGCAAGTAGAGAGTGATCAAAAGAAAAAGAAGGGTAATTTTATTAAAAAATAATTTATCATATTACCACCCCTCTGATAATGTCAATAATTACCCATTCTCACCTCTCTGATAATGTTAATAATTACCCATTCTTGAGGTAATCTGCATTGTCTCATGAGAGATAATCCGGATTACCTCTACAAAATAGATTGTCAATCAAAACATGTATCAAACATATATAGTTATTTGGTGGGCCCATTAAAATTATCGATAATCTATATAGATTACTACCAAACGCCTTCTCACCATTATTGTCGGGGTTTTCTTGATCTATGGCATGACATGTAATCATTTATTTAAACAATATAAAGCCTAAAGCTGATCAACCCAATCTAAATTTTGTTGGTTTGAACATTAAAAACAAACATGTAGGATGGACCGGAATGAAAAAAAAAGGTTTAACCTAAAAAATCAAGCCGAGCTAAGAAAAATTAAATGATAATCTGATCTGACTTGAGAATATATGCACACATTTAAGTTTATCAAAAGGTAGATGGCCGTGAAGCTTAGCCTAAAATTTTCCGAATTTGAATATTAGAGAACAAAAATCCTAATTAAACCTTAAATGGGAAGTAGAAGCGGAAATTCACATTACATGGATGAACAGAAACACTAATCTGGTGTTTTTTTTCTGGGGCTAATGCGTCAGCGTCTTAAAAGTCCCGCCGCTCGAAACGAAGCATCCGGAAGGAAGAGCGTCCTGGATCGCGATCCGCGTGCCGTGTTAGAACGAGATCTCTACCGTTCACCGTCAAAACAATCCAACGCTCCAAATCGACGCGCGTCCACAAAAGCCTCGAAATTTCGAAGCTCCTACGAGTTCCCGCCTCTCCGTTCCCTACAAATATCCCCGCCCCCCACTTCAAAACCTGCGTCGTTTTTCCAGAATCCTTAACTCCCAATCTCTAACCCTAGCTTTCGTTGTTTGTGATGGCGAGAACTAAGCAGACAGCCCGTAAGTCTACCGGCGGCAAGGCCCCCGCAAGCAGCTGGCGACGAAGGCGGCTAGGAAGTCGGCCCCAGCCACCGGCGGCGTGAAGAAGCCCCACCGCTTCCGCCCCGGGACGGTGGCGCTGCGGGAAATCCGCAAGTACCAGAAGAGCACGGAGCTCCTCATCCGCAAGCTCCCTTTCCAGCGCCTTGTCCGTGAGATAGCCCAAGACTTCAAGACCGACCTCCGTTTCCAGAGCTCCGCCGTCGCCGCCCTCCAGGAGGCCGCCGAGGCGTACCTCGTCGGTCTGTTCGAGGATACTAACCTCTGTGCCATCCACGCGAAGCGCGTCACCATCATGCCCAAGGACATCCAGCTCGCCCGCCGGATCCGTGGCGAGAGGGCCTGATCTCCGTTCCGTCTCCTTTTTCTCGTGTACCTTTTGTGTTCTCTCCTCGATTGGAATGCGAAGTGGTGGCAATCTGTTTGTGGAAATGTGGAAACGAGGTGGCTGTATGTTCAAGTGAAATCTTAAAGGCAGTGGATGTTTTATTTAAAGCCCTATATCTTCTTCGAATCTTTCTTAGATTTTTAAGGTTTTGAGGTGCTCACCGGTTTGTCGAGCGTTTCTTTCATCAAGCGGAAAGTAGGGGGCGTATTTGGGTAGCGTCTCGTAACGACCGAACCTAGGATTTCTACCGCATGAATCATTGATATGGTGGTTGTGTGATTTTTGTGTTACTGAAGTGCATCCATGCAAAAATTATTATTTATCTTTGCGACCCGAATGGATGTTGTTTTAAAGATGAGTATGATTGTTTGATCATTGGTTAAAGTGATTAATTTTTAAATTAAATTATTTTTAATTCTCTAAATCAATTAGAAATGAGAATGGTTGGAAATCTTTAATGTTAGATGGAAAAGCCCGGCTATTGCAGTGATTTCTCCCTTTCGGGGCTTCATTAAATCCATGAGGTTTACTTTTATATATGTGTATTAGTTTTTAGGTGTTGCAAAACCAATTAATGGGATGAATTGGGGAACTGTTTGAAGTCGCATAGAAATTAAACTCTTATAATAATTTTCTATTTTAAGAAAAATTGCTGAAATATTAAGAACATGCTCTTGGTAGCCTTACATTCCTATTTGAATGAAATGCGATTTTCACATATTTTAATAATTTAGATACGAATCAATTTTCAAGGATTTGCATGGAATGTTCATGCCTGAGTTTTTGATTGTCTTCTACCTTTTTTTTTTTTTTTTTCAAATAATACATAGAATCCTGTCTTTTATCCGCAGCAAAACTAGCATCTCATCATCGGGTTGGGTTGCGTAGCATCTTGGATGCTTTGATGCGAATGGTTGGGTAACATTTGCCTTCTTCTCCTATCATCCTTATTGATACGTATTTTTTTTGAATAGCATTAATAAATAGCTGATCTTCTGCCGATTATGATTAGTACCAATTAACATAAGACGTGTACAGCTTGAACGAATGTAAATTTAAAGATTTCTCATATAAACAATTAACACGTAGCAATTATAAGCCTTTTTCAAAACTAACAAAGAAAAAAAAACATTAGACTTTTGGATCAGCGTGCAGCGCTAAATTGGACACGAACCGGTTCGATGAAGACGAATCACCTCTTTAAAGAAACCAGTTCCCCAAAATGCCCTCAACGGTGACCGATGGAATGAAAAACGGAGAGAAGATCCACGCTCCCCGTCCCTGCCCTTTCTTTCCGTCGACAGCTCCGCTCTGATGAGAACGAAGAGAAGATCACCGCCTCTCCCTCCCCCTTCCGTCCCTAGGGCTTATCTATCGGGTTCCGCCGATCCGCCGACGCCGATGAAGATCACTGCCCCCTCGTCATCCGATGCATCGGCCCAGCCGGTGGCGGCGAGTCCTCCTCCGGGACGGCGGATCCGGTGGTGCTGGCCAACGCCTCTGATGTGAGTCACTTCGGTTACTTCCAACGGACCGCTGCGAAGGAGTTCATCCTCTTCGTCGGCCGCACCGTCGCCAAGAGGACACCTCCCGGCCAGCGCCAATCCGTCCAGCACGAAGGTTTCGTCTCTAGATCTCTCCACGTCTTCCATGACTTGGGTTCTTGTTAGATTATTTTTATAGCGCATGTAATTGTGTTCCATTCAAGTTTCTGTTGAAATTCCCTGCCGAGGATTTTGATATTTTTGGGCCGAATCCAGGGTTTCGCATTGATGTTTGGCGGAATCTTAAACCTCTATAACAACTCGGATTATGTATCTTCTACTTTAGAAGCTGGAGGGTCTCTTCGTGCTACTGAGACCGGTCAAAAATTGGCCATGTAGGGGCGCTGAAAAAATAAGATTACTGTGAAAGTACGATTCTATGTTCCATTTGTACTAGTGACTACCAGGGGATAGTTGAAAGATGCTATCACTTTCCCAACAAAGTTATGACTGTTGTCGTCAAATCAAGTTCCTCAAACGTTCGGTGACGAGGAGGATTCGAAGGATGTTAGAGGTGGCCCTGCCTGCCAGTCCTTTGTCAGGCATGGCACCATAGTGGATAGATGGGCCTAGTCATGTTAGACGTGCGTCATAACTGATAGTGGTCACGTACGACCACATGATCAGAGGTCGAAGGAGTCGTGGGACAAGTTCATCCGAACAAAAGCGTTGTAACTAAGAGTGTCGGTCGATTTCGCTGTCTACTAAAATTCTTTTAAAGAATGTTAACGATTGTCATAGAGACGATGATGCTATCATCATTACTGTTAATTATCCTCTCTAAGTCTCTTTTAGAAAAGGGAATTACAGAATCTACCCTCTCATGCCTTTGGAGGCCTCCGGCGGGGATGCTTGGGCGAGGCACGACGGCGACGGGTCTCCTTGAGATTTTGATATTTTTGGGCCGAATCCAGGGTTTCGCATTGATGTCTGGTGGAATCTTAAACCTTTATAACAACTCGGATTATGTATCTTTCTACATTAGAAGCTGGAGCTACCGAGACCGGTCAAAAATTGGCCTTCTATAGACCATGTAGGGGTGCTGATTGAGAACTATGAAAGAACAAGGAAAATAAGATTATTGTGAAAGTACGATTCTATGTTCCATTTATACTAGTGAGGTCTACCAAGGGATAGTTGAAAGATGCCATCACTTTTCCAACAAAGTCATAACTGTTGTCGCCAAATCACATTTCTCGAACGTTGGGTGACGGAGATGATGAGCAAAGGTTTAGGAATCTTCTGAAGTCTCCTCCTTGGATGGAAGCATGCAAGAAAGTCCTCGGCGACCAAATATTCTAGTGGGGTCCTCTGATGCTTAAGTGAGTGACTTGAAAAACAATGATAGATGAAGAGCTAAAAGACCTAGTCAATCACTTGGAGTTCAGATCCCTTCTCTCGTTATGAGTAAGGCTTTTATACATGTTCGAAGATTCTTTTTACCCACTTTTGAAAGTTGCTGGAACCAAGATGTTACCGTCTGACAGAGGATAAGCGGCAAGGTTGACAGAGATAGGTCGCAACCACCCTGAGTATGTCAGAGGTGGCCCTGCTTACCAGCCCTCTGCTAGGCGCGGTGCCACCAGTGGTAGGTGGGCCTAGTTATGTCAGGCGTGTGCCGTAACTAGTAGTTGCCACGCATGATCGCAAGTGGTTAGCGGGCCACGTGGCGGGAGCAGGTGGTTGGTGGGCCACGCGGCATGTTTCAGGCGGTCTGAGGCCAAGGGGGACCTTGGAGGTCCGAGGCCGAGGGTGACCTGGAGTCCGAGGTTGAGGGGGATTGTCCGAGACCGAGAGGGACTGGAGTCCTTGGAAGTTTGAGGCCGAGGGGACCCTGGAGTCCGAGGCCGAGGGGGACTCTGAAGTCCGAGGCCAAGAGGGACCCTGACATGAGGCTGAGGTTTCGTCGGCTACTTGATCCGTTAGCCCTAACGGGGCTTGATAGCCACATCAGATGCCTCTCGCCCCTGAAACGGTGCGTGTCCATTTTTCGCCTGGTGAAAGGGGCGTAAAATCACCCGGTGGCTGATCTCGATGCGCTATTAGTCGTGGAGAGGCACGTGTCCTTGGGGGCGATGGTTCTTCAATGCTGGTGGTATGGGTGTCGTGAAGTCACTGCTCCTACCAATCCCGGATCTGAGAGGGTTTTTCTCGGAACAGGGAAGTCCTTTCGAAACCCATGGAAAAGTAATCGCCATCATTGCCATCATTGCGCTGACGCTATCAATGTCTCGTCATTGGCTGCAGATCTTGCATTCTACGCATCGGGCGGTTGCCGAGGCGTCTCCTCAGTAGCGGGTGTGCACGTGGCTGGCCGAACTAGGCGGGATGATTTGAAAAAAAGGTATAGGAGGGTCGCCCCGGACCTGACTCTTTACATCCCTGAGACTTTCTTCTTCTTCCCTCCGAGCCTGAACCTCGCCCGAGTCTTCCTTTCTCGGACCTTGATGTTCTCTTCCTTCGCCCAGGTCAGTCCTCCTGACCTTTCCTTGTCTTTCCTCCATGACTTCTTCTCCTTCCTGGTCCTTCGCTTCTTCGCCTGAGGATCGTGTTTCCTCCTCGCGACTGCGGTTTCTCCTTCCCCCATGCCTCCGTGACCCTCGTCCTCCTCTCCTTCCTCGAGGACCTAGTTCCTTTGTCACAGCGGCGTGTCGCCAGTCGGGCCCCTGTCAGGGATCGTCCGGTCGCTGCGGGTCCTCCCCCTAGGGTTAGAGGAGAATCCCCGGAAAGGGTTTGCCTCCACTGTGACCGCCCAGGAGCTAGCGAACCTTAGGGCCCAGTACGAGATTCCCGTTAGTGTCCGACTGTTCGTCTCTAGCCCGACGACAAGGTGACTTCCTCTCGACCTGGGAGAGTCGCCCTGTGCGAGGTATTCCTTAAGGCGGGCCTTTGGCTGCCTCTCCATCCCTTCATCACCAATCTCCTCGATAGGTATTCTTTAGTGCCCTTACAGTTGGTCCCAAATTCCATTCGGACCATCTGTGTCTTCCTGGTGTTGTGCCACCTTCAGGGTATAAAGGCTAGGGTTTCCCTATTTCGCAGCCTTTACACTCTCCATTACCAGTCGGGCTGGTGGTTGTTCCAACCCAGGTTCAGTCGAGCCATCAGATTGGGTCTCCTTATGTCCGTTAAGGGATGGAAGACCCTATTTTTCTCCGTAGACTTGGAGGAGGTAAGACCACACTAGGGGGATCCGGATGTAGGGCCCAACAAGAATCAGTTGGTGATCCCGAGGGATAAGTAGGCGTTCGACCAGCTGCTGACCACCGTGCCCCCTGCCATAAGCTCTTGTCGGAGGAGAATCTTCGGCTCGCGGGCATTATCCCGAGCGGTGGTGAGCAGTTATCAAGATCTTCCTTCTCCTTCTTCTTTTTTTTTTTTTTTTATCAGCTTTGACTTGTGCAGATATGAGGCCGCCTACTGAAACATTGATGAGGGCGATTGCGAAGAGGCGAAGAACCACCGACGAGGCAGGGGGTCGAGGAAGAGACCTCGGTATTCATCCCATGTTTCCCCCTCCAACGACTAGCATGTAGCGAGGAGAGGTTGCCCCGCTCGTCGTCGTCCCGCTGACAGCTCCGCCGATAGACCTCATCGTCGACACACCCCCGGAGGAGCCGAGGGCTGCGGTGGTCCACCGAGTGTGGAGCCGGCCCAATCTGCCACCGCGCCAGCTCTGGGAGAGGTCCTGTCGGCGAGCGGGGACGCCTTGACCGGTGAGGGCCGCGGAGGAACGCCGCCAATGCATGGGGCAACAGCCGCGCCCTCGGCCTCGGCTAGGCCCGCAGAGGGGGAAAGGACGAGGCGATCCCGTCTCGGGTGTCCCTCATGTACCACGGCCGCATGGCGGAGCGGCTGTTGGCTGGGGTCTGCTTGCCGGAGCTCCAAGTGGAGTTCAGCCAGCTGGACGCTCCACCATCCTCTAGGACGCCTTTGTGGCGCATTTATGGGTGTCTTCTCTTCTCTTTGAATTATCTCCCTGCTTCACTGTGTACTACGGAGGCTCTCCCTGTGCAGGCAGTGAACTCCTTGTCGGCCTTGAGGGACACTGTCCTTCGGAGCATCGTGCCCACTAGGTGACCTGGCTGCCGTGGCCAGGGCCGAGGAGGCCGAGAACGCGCTGGAGGCAGCCCAAAGGAGGCCGAGGCGGCCTAAGGGCGCTGGGGGTGGCCTGGAGGGAGGTCGATGAGGCCAAAAGGACCTTGGGGTTGTTCAAGGGGAGGTCGAGGAGATCAGGCGGTAGGAAGCGGCCGACCTCGGGCGTGCCCGCACCACTGAGACGGAGTTGGTGAAGAAGGTGGCCGAGCTGTAGGCTAATCGGCACCAACTGGATATAGTGATCCAGGACATGAGGGAACTTGAGGGGCGAACCGAGAATGAGGAGATCTCTTGGATGGCGAATGCCAGGGCTGCCGATGCTGACGCCAAGGTCGCCGACGCTGCTACTTGAGCGAGCGAAGCCTTTCAGAGGGCACGACATGTCGAGGGGAGGGCCGTAGCGGCAGAGGGGGCGGTAGCAGAGGCAGTAGAGCGTTTTCGAGGCTCTGTTGCCTTTGCTGACGAGCTGCCGGAGGCCTCCGTGGATGCCTACCTCCAGGTCTTCCGGGACGGCAAGGGAAAGGCCGCGAGGATCTCGGGTATCATGAGCCTTAATGACCTCGAGCTCGATGACAAGTAATGAAGATATTATTTATAGCAATTTCTAAGCCCTTAATAAATTCTTTTAAATACTTAGTTTAGTGTAATGCGTTCTTCCCCTAGTCCGCACTTGGAGGACCCCCGATAGGGCTGCCTCGCCCGACATTCGCTGCAAGTGGGTTCGGGACTTAGTTGTAGCGTTGGAGCGAATCCCAGAGTGAGTGCCGAGGCTGGCTCTGAAGCTGGCCTTTATGAAGACTCAAGCTGGCCTCAGGCTTGTAGTGCCGATCGGAGTCGGGCTTCGGTGATGAGTTAGCCTCGGGCTTTAAGTGCTGACCGGGATCGGGCTTTGGTGCCGAGCTGGCCTTAGGCTTTAGGTGCCGACTGGGATCAGGCTTTGGTGCCGACTTGGCCTCGGGCTTTCAGTGCCGACCAGGGTCGGGCTTTGGTGCCGAGCTGGCCTCGGGCTTTCAGTGCCGACTGGGGTCGAGCTTTGGTGCCGAGCTGGCCTCGAGCTTTAAGTGGCGACCGGGGTCGGGCTTTGGCTGAAAGGATGAAATACTCGAATATGTCTTTATTAGCCGAAAGGGTGAGTTATTCAAGCTCATGAAAGGATGAAATACTAAAATTTATAACCAAATATGTGCATGTGTACATTACTGATAGTACCGACGAGGTTATTGGAGTTCCAGGTGCGGGGGAGTGGCTTTCGTCAAGTCTCTCGATCCGATACGCTCCATGGTGGAGGGCCTCCGTGATCCGATAAGGCCCCTCCTAGTTGGGCGACAGCTTGCCTCCTTCCATTGGTCGAGATCTCGGCTCTTATGAGAACCAAGTCTCCTGGGAGGAATGCCTTGGGGCGGACATGAGTGTTGTTGTACATGGTGGCTCTATGGTGATAGGCAGCCATCCTGAGTCGCGCCTGATCATGTACCTCCTTGACGAGGTCGAGGTTGGCCCGCAGTTGGCTCGGGTTGTCCTCCTCAATATATGACTTCACCCGAGGACTCGGGATGCCGATTTCCATGGGGATGATGGCCTCATACCCGAACACGAGGCTGAAGGGGGTCTCTTCAGTGGAACCCTACGGCGTCATATGGTAGGCCCACAGCACATTAGGGAGCTCCTTCATCCATCTTCGTTTGAAGTCATCCAGCCGCATTTTGAGCCCTTGAAGGATGGTGCGGTTTGTCACTTCAGCCGCTCCGTTCGTTTGTGGATGGCCGACAGAGGTAAATCGCTAGCAAATGCCCAACTCGGCGCAAAATCCTCTAAAGGGAACGTTGTCGAATTACCTGCCGTTGTTGGTGATGAGTGTGTGGGCAATTCGAATTGACAGATGATGGACTTCCAAAAGAAGGATCTCACCTTGCTTTCGGTGATCTTTGCCAGCGCTCGGCCTTCACTCACTTGGTGAAATGGTCGATGGCGACAAGTAGAAATCTTCGCTGATCAGAGGCTGAGGGAATGGCTCCAGAATGTCTATCTCCCACTGGGCGAAGGGCCACGGGGCTGTTAGGGGGCTCAGTTGAGAGGTCGGATATCGCTGGATGTTGGCATATCGTTGACAGCTATCGCACCTCCGGACTAGCTCGACAGCATCCTCCTTTATAGTGAGCCAGTAGTACCCCTGGCGCAGAGCCTTGTATGCCAGCGCTTTGCCCCCAGATGACTCCCGCAGATGCCCTTGTGGATTTCACGGAGGACGTAGTTAGCATCTGCAGGGCCGACACACTTTAGGATTGGGTATGAGAAGGACCTTCGATACAGCTACCCATTCAGTACCAGAAACTTGGGAGCTCGCCGCTTAAGCAACTTGGCCTCAGCAGGGTCCTCAGGGAGAGTGCCGTCGATGAGGTACCGGACGTAAGCATCCATCCAGGTGGGCCCTTGGTTGACTAGTAGGATCTCCTTGACGGCTCAATACTTGGGACCTCCAAGCGCTCCACATATGTCCTCTCTAGAGCCCCGTCGGCTGAGGTGGCCAGACGGGATAATGCATCGGTTTTGGTGTTCTCATCCCTGAGAATGTAGCTGACACTAAAATAAGCAAAAACGAGGTCTGTGATTGGGACATGATGGGATCTCGGGCCTTATACTCTTCAGCAACTTGTTCGGAGACGAGTTGGGAGTCAGTTAAAGCTCTGAGGTGTTTCACTCCGAGTTCCTTGGCGAGCTTCATTCTCGCCAGCAAAGCTTCATATTCTGCCTGATTATTGGTGGCGGGAAGAGGAAACGAGGGCATACTCCACCGCCTCTCCCTCTGGACTTGCTAGGATGAGACTGGCTCCACTTCCCTGGAAATTCGATGCACCGTCCATGTGGAGGATCCAGTCCTCCCTCCTCGCCTCGGACGTGACGACTGAGGGTGCCGAGGGAGGCTCCTTCGGCTGCTCATCAATCCAAGTGCACTTGACCAGGAAGTCCGCTAAGACATGGGACTTTATGGCCGACCTTGGTCGGAATGACAGGTCGAACTCTCCCAGCCTGATGCCCACTTCGCTAGCCGGTCAGAGGCGTCAGGACGGGATATGATCGCTCTGAGCAGCTGGTCGTGAGCACCACGATCGGGTGGGTTTGGAAGTAAGGTCTGAGACGTTGAGCAGAGACGATTAGTGCGAAAATAATCTTTTCAGTTTTGGAGTATCTGGTCTTTGAATCATGAAACACCTTGCTGGTGTAATAGATAGGTCTCTGTGTCCCATCGGCATCAATGCAAACAAGCACGGAGTTGACCGCCTCGGGGGAAGCCGTGAGGTAAAGGAAGAGTTCCTCTCCTTCCCTTGGCTTGGATAGAAACAACGGAGTAGACAGGAACTCCTTCGGCCCCTCGAAGGCTTTCTAGCACTTCTCCGTCCACTCGAAGCCGTTGACCTTTCGTAGGGCATTAAAGAAAGGCAGGCACCTCTCCACTGACTTGGATAGGAAACGACTTAGGGTTGCTACTCTTCCGATCAGGCGCTGCACCTTTTCTTGTTGGCCGGAGATCTTATGTCGAGGATGGCACAGATCTTGTCGGAGTTTGCCTCGATCTCTCGCTGGGTCACCAAAAATCCTAGGAACTTGCCTGCCGTAACCCCAAAAGCACACTTGCGGGGGTTCAGCTTCATTTGGAATTGGCAGAAGTTGCCAAAGGTCTTCGCCATGTCAGAAATATGATTGTCAGTGCGGATATTTTGGTCAGCATGTCATCCGCGTACACCTTCATGTTGCGTCCGATTTGGTCCTCGAAGGCCTTATTCATCAGTCTTTGGTATGTGGCTCCTGCATTCTTTAATCCAAAGGGCATTACTTTGTAGCAGTATACACCCTTCTCAGTCACGAATGCAGTAGCCTCCTCATCCATCGGATCCTTCATTATCTGGTTGTACCCAGAGAAGGCATCCATGAAGCTGAGGGTCTCGTGGTCGGACGTGGCATCCACCAACTGATCGATCCTAGGCAGTGAGAAGCTATCTTTGTGGCGTGCCTTATTGAGGCTGGTGAAGTCAACGCACATCTTTCAGCTCCCACTGGCCTCGGGAACCATCACTATGTTGGCTAGCCAGTCTGGATAATGCACCTTTCGGATGTGGCCAGCGGCAATTAGCTTGCGGACCTCCTCGTCAATGGTCTTCTGCCATTCGGGGGCGAAGCTCCTCTTCTTTGTTGGACTGGCCGGCACCCTGGGTTGATATTGAGTTGGTGGGTGATTACCTCTGTCGGTATGCTCGGTATGTCAGATGTTGACCAAGTGAAGACGCCCGAGTTGGCTCGCAGGAAGGCGAGGAGTCGGTCTTGCGCCTCCTTGGGGAGAAAAGCTTCGACTCAGACTATACTCGCCGGGTCCTCCAACGGGAAGGTTAGCAAATGCTCGGCCAGCTCCCCCCTCCGCTCCGAATCTTAGGGTCAAATAACTCGGGCGCCAGCGGAGCGATCATCTCTTGGGGACTAGGAGCCGTATGATAGCAAAGCGGCACCGGGTTCCGCTCCCCGTGCATCTTTTCGATTCCCTTACTGATTGGGAATCTTACAAGTAGCCTCTTGATGGAGATGATAGCGTCTAAGATATTCAGGCCGGATCGGTCGAGGATGGCGTGTAGGCCAAGGGAACTCGGACGATTAGGAACTTCATGAAGACTGTGATCTGGCATGGAGACATCTCGGCTGTGACAGGGAGGGTGATCTCTCCCTTCACCCTCACAGAGTCTCCAGTGAAGCCCACTAGGGGCGTGGTCATAGGCCGAAGGGAGTCGTGGGACAAGTTCATTCGAACAAAAGCGTCGTAACCGAGAATGTCGGCCGAACTTCTACTGTCAACTAAAATTCTCTTTACATGGTGTTTAGCGATCGTCATGGAGACGGCGACGCTATCATCATTACTGTTAACTATCCCTTTTTAAGTCCCTTTAAAAAAAAGGGATTACAGAATCTATCCCCTCATCCCCTCGTGGCCTTTTGGAGGCCTCCCGATGGGGATGCTTGGGCGAGGCACGACGGCGGCGGGTCTCCCGCTAAGGGGATCTCTCGCGGGTGGACCATTGACTGGGTTGAACCATCCCCGCGCCCGACGAGGGTGGCCTTGGGTGTTGCCGCATGACCGCTGGTTGTTGTTGCAGCTCCTGAAACGCCGCCACAAGTGATTGAACTTGCATGGTATGGGTGGCGATCCGATCGTCCTGAGGTGGCGGCGAAGGCGAAGCAGGGAGGTTAGCCTCCTACTGTTCAAACGTTGGGCGATGCCCCCCAGCATGGCTGATGAAAATCTCCTGGGTGCATGTCACCATCATTTTTTTTTGTCTTCAGGGGAATAGAGGTCTGTAGTCGGCTGGTTCGAAGCTTTCTATCTCCTTGGTATTCCTCCCTATCTGGCCCGCCAATCTGTTATCGCCAAATCACATTCCTCGAACGTTAGGTGACAGAGAGGATCCAGAGGACGATGAGCAAAGGTTTAGGAATCTCCTGAAGTCTCCTTCTCGGATGGAAGCCTGCAAGAAAGTTCCCAAGGACTGGATATTCCGGTGGAGACCCTCCGACGTTCAAGTGAGTGACCTGGGAAATAGTGATGGATGAAGAACTAAAAGATCTAGTCGAATCACTTGGAGTTCAGATCCCTTCTCTCATTATGAGTAAAGGCTTTTATACTTGTTCGAAGGTCTCTTTTACCCGCTTTTGGAAAGTGCTGTAACCGAGACGTTGCTGTCTGGCAGAGGATAAGCGGCAAGGCTGATAGGGACAAGTTGCAACCACTCTTGAGTATGTCAGGGGTGGCCTTGCCTACCAGCCCTTTGCTAAGTGCGGCGCCACAGGTGGTAGGTGGGCCTAGTCATGTCAGGCGTACGCCGAAACTGGTAGTGGCCACGCACGATCGCATATGGTTAGCGGGCCACGTGGCTGTAGCAGGTGGTTGGTGGGCCACACGGCGGGCTCCGGCGGTCCGAGGCCAAGGGGGATCCTGGAGGTTCGAGGCCGAGGGGGACCCTGGAGTCTGAGGTCGAGGCTCCGTCAGCTACTTGATCTGTTAGCCCTAACGTGGCTTGATCAGCTACATCAATGACTAGTGAAAATAGTTATGAAAAACTAACATCCTTTAGGAGCTGGATTTTAACTTCTACATCAATTTTGCTTGTGCCATTTTGCCTAATTCTTCTTGTATTGGGAATTATAATTGGTCAAAGTTTTCTGGAAATGAAAACTTTTACTTCGGTCAGTTTGTTTCAAGGTGAAACATTGTTGTCTAACTCCAATTGCTTCATGTGTTGAATTCTTTAGGGTGGATGCAAAACTGTAGATATGAAAAGGTTATCCAATTTAAGAAAAAGAACATCTTGATCGGATGCATGTGAGGAAGTTATGGCTTCTATAAGTTTTGATGATTGATTCAACTTTTTTGTGGTGGATGTTGCACCCAGAACCTGTGCAGATCTATTTGAAGAGGCTAGAGTAATCTATAGTGGATCTGGTGATGATCATCTTGGATCACCATCAATTCTCTTAATCTGAACTCCTATAGTCTCAAAAGGAGAAATTTAGATGGTAATTAAGATAATAGTTATTGTTAAAAAATGTTGTCTGGGTATTTTCTTTTTGGATTTCAAGGAGCAGGAATTAATTACTGGGTGGGAACTGAGCCTAAAACTTGAAGTGTCTCTTTGAAGTGTGAAAAAGGTTGAGTGACCTTAGGTTGATAGATGGTCACAAAAAGAAGCTGAAATTTTAAAGCCTAATAAATGGTAATGGGGATGTGTTAGAATTAAGATGTGCATGATGAGATATGTTTTTGGTTAGTGCCAAGCATTGATTATTATGAGGATAGATGCATTAGGTCTGCACTAAAGATCAAATTTTTTTTTTGCACCATCCAGGATGAAATATCGCTAATGTTCTGTAAAATGTGCTTTCCTTCATGTGTTTGTAAATAATATAGTCTTGATTGATGAGGCAAGGTTAATGCAAAAGTGGGTTAATGGAAGAAAACCTTCTGAAATATGTGGAATGCAATTCTAAAGGAACTTGAAATAAAAATTAGGCTCCAGTTGAATTGATGATGATTATTTTGTAAAACCAAAGTTTTCCTTGACAACATGAAGGATTTGTCAAAGAGCAATTCGACTTGCAATATTTTATGTTCTAGAATGATGATGGTTGCGCATAATAATGAGCATTAGCAAAGAAGACAAACATAGCAAATGAGGATGTTAAGATTGCTATGTAGTAAAACTAGGAAGGTCAGAGTGAGGAACAAATATTATGGAGGTGGTGGTTTTTTTTTCTTTTTTTTTTGGGGGGGGGGGGGGGGAGTGTGGTGTAGAATGATTGAGGGCAGATTAATTGAGAACTTATTGAGATAAACACAGATATGTGCATCGAATATTTGGGAGAATTTGGTGAAAAGAGGTGCTTCCATCAATGTATAATTATAAGAACTAGTACTTCCGACTTGTGCTTATGGTTCGTTTAAGAAAGGAGTGCATTTGATCTATGGAAGTGATCCCACCAATCAAGGCTGTTTGAACTTTGAAGTTGATTCCATAAGCACACTTCCATTTGTCTCATGTATTTTTTTCTTTTTTCTTATTTGTTTCAAAAAATGAAAGGGAGTGTATCTATTAAAAACAACTTTTTTTAATTGAAAATAAAGAAAGAGAAGACACTGAAGGGATTGGTGCTTGAGAAGTCACTAGGTTTGATGAAATATGTGAGTGGAGTTGAAAAGTAAGAGTGGGGAACTTGTTGGCCTATCTCTGATAGTTTGCATTATAATGGTAGAGAAAGTTGGCTAGTAAAAATTCTTGAAGGTAACACCGAATAGCTGGGGAAAGGCTTAATCATTATGTTATGGCTTTATCTGAAATATGTGGTTTTTGGAAGATCTGTATTTTATTAGGTAGAGATGGCTCTTGGCTTAGGTTTTCAGGTCAGTTAACGTGGTTTAATAAATCATGTCTTAGATTTTTACTAGTCTGCACCAGGTCATGTTAAATTCATTAAAAACCTAATTTGTTCTAAGAGAAAATTTTAACACATTTCAGTCTGGATCTATAAACATTTTCCATTATTTTATACTTATCTTAATGAAATACTTGAGAATGTTTCTTAAAATTAAAGGAGTTGACATGGATCAAGTATTCTGATGTGAATAGTCATATAGGCCAGTTTCCTTTCCTATCTTATTGGACTTTATTGTGTAAAATTTTGTAAAGTAAAATGAAGAGAAATTTGATAGTTCATTTTATTTAATGAGACAACCATATTGAGTAGGAGGTCAGTGAGTCAGCATGTGGACTGTTAAAATAGTCTAAAAGTTTTAATTTTAACACTTCTTAAAAAAGTGAATAACCCTGTTTTTTTCCCATGATTTTGGCTTTCATATTGGTTGAGTTTTGAGAGATTGAGATTAACACATGAATTCTGTATATTTAAGCTTTATGGAATATTTTGTAGGGCTTGACATAATCTTCAATATCTGGGTTCAAGTTGCTAACCACAGTTAGGGAATTATTTTAAAACCCATTTTGTTTGACTTGACTTGTAGAATATAAGGTGCATTCTTACAACAGAAATGGCCTTTGTGCATTGGCATTTATGGATGATCATTATCCAGTGCGAAGTGCATTTTCTCTTCTGAACACGGTAAATTCCTTAGTCTCTTAGAACCATATCTGTATCTGCTGTGTTAGCTGGAATGGTGAAAAGTTTAGCTTTGCAGCAGATTTGTTCTCGAATAATGTTGATTAGTTGGAACTGGTAAAATTAACAGCAAAATTGTTTTTGGATTATGTTGAAAATGTAGTATTCAACTGCATGAGTTTCTGCTTCTTTCCAATTCCTTTTGCACTTTTAATTCTATTAGTTCGATGTTAGGTTTCATGATTTGCAACTCTTTGTTTCAGTTTGATCTACTATGCTGAAATTGCAGTTTTCTATGTGGAAAATGATTTAATTTTTTTTTAATTCTCTGTAATCTGAGCCGACGTGTCATATTTTGTTGCTCACAATAGACATTTTAGAGGATGCTTAATAGTGAAAGAAAAAGGGTAGTACTTTCTCAACTGAGTAGTGGCCATAGGTAGGCTTCCTTGATAACATTTTCTTTGCCACACAATGAAGACAAGATATCTCAAAAATTTATGTATATATTGTAATGATGTATCTTAAACAGCTCAACTCAACTTATCTAAGCCTTTTCCCAACTAGGGTCGGCTACATGAATCTGCTTCCTCCACTCTGCTCTATTCAAACTAAGTCGACACTCAAATTATAAATAGTTATATCTTTCTTAATTATTTCTGTTTATATTAGTTTAGTCTACCTCAGTAGATTCATGTTTGAGGGGATTTGACAGAGTTTTATGCTGGCTGTTAGCTACCTAACGCAATCCTTCTCTTTTACCCAGGCTTGGGACTGGCCTTGACGGAGTTTTATCTTAGAACAGCTAAAAACCTTAAAAAAATAATTTATAGTGGTAAGTTATCGTCATTATCTCTATGCAAGCCTTGCCTTAATGAATTTGGGGTCCACTCTTGAGTGCAACTCAGAGTTGAGAAGGCTCTGTGAAGGGATTAAGTAAAATTTTCAACTGGTTGTCAACTTGATGTCAACTCTCTTACATGTAATAAATATATGAGAGTGAACAATTTAGGGGAAGGGAGAGGGAAGATGGAGAACTATTGCTGAAAGTTATTAAGGAAAGAATTTTCTCTGATGAGTGTTAAAATTTCAATTAAGGAATCCTATGCATTCATGTATACGCTTAGGTTCTTAGCAATCAGAACAAGGTGTCACTCTATGATTATTTCCATAATAGTTAATATGTGTCCATTTATTATTTTGTTGATTTGATTAATATGTACATTATTTTGCTGATTTGATTAACATGTATGCCGACCTTTTAGGCACATACTTTTGTTTAGTCTGATTAACTAAGCTTCGTGAAATTTCGCACTTAACATGCCTTCAACCAGGAAGAGGAGAAATTGTTCCCAGGCTTGCTGTGCACCTAAGCATCAAAACTTCTAGTAGACTGCATGAGAGAATACTATGTTGAAGTAGAGGCCATGTGGGCAGATTCATATGATATTTAAAACATAATACTATTTCATTGGAAACTTTTTCCTTGCTGGCATCTCCTTTTACCTCTTCTAATTCTATTCCTTGGCAGACTTCATAAAATGGTACTCTAATTTATACCTTAGTAGTTGAATTTGATATTTTTAGCCTTGATTTTTTTAAATTTTAACTGGCTACTGGAAAAATAACACAATATGCAACTAATTAGGCATCCCATAAAGAACTGGTTAGCATTAATTTTTAATAATTTTCCACTTCCTTCTTTTTAGGTTGTAAGTTTGAACAGCCATGTTCCTTTCCTAGTAAGACTTATCAATTTTCATAAAAGAAACTACAATTTATTATATGCTAATGTATTTGCCCTTATTTCTGCCTCTTACCCATATTGGCAAGAGATTGAGACAATCCCAGTGGCATAGCCTTTTTCACTCTACTAACATTTTGAACATGATGAAGCGTATATAATATCATGCGCTTAAATTTTGTTCTCCCGGGTATTCACCTTTGTGCAGAGCTTTCTTTCTTTTTCATTCTTTGGCCACCTCAAGCCCATTATATGCTCTTTGCAGCCATAATCCACTTAAGGATTTCATAAAACCAATAACCACACAAATATTTCTTAAGAAACATTAAATCTAAACAATCCTTATATGGCAAGCAGATGATGTCAGTCATGATGGGAAATATTGGAATGCTAATCTGGCCATCTATGTAATATTTTCACACATAGGATTTCTGTTTTCTGATACTGCTGTCTGTTGGTTGTTTTTTGACAAAGTTATGTTGGAGGTCCACTGCTGCTTGCTTCTGATTGTTTGGAATATTTTAGGAGGTCCATTAGTCAGTATTGAAAAACACAGTTCAGGTTTATGTGTTTATTGATTCTCCTTCTCTAGATTCTTATCAACATTTGTTTTTTTACATCAACCTTGCATTTTTTGAATATAACTCAGGTTAATGGGTTTGTCTTGGGGTTACTTTTTGTTCTCTCCTCATTTAGGCCTGCTCATGGATAAGATATCAAGCCTTTAGAAAGCATTTTTGCAAGAATAGATTTAAATTCTAGAAATAATTACTATTGAGTAGATTTTGAAAGTTTATCTTCCCCTATCTTTCTTTGTATTGCGTTAGATGTTTTACTGAAGTTTAACATTTTTTGAATAGTATTACATTACTGAAACTGCATACCCAATTTCCAACTTCCAAAGAATACCGCGTACTATAGATGGCACAGTTCTTAACTTGTTTTATTGTTCTTTATCCTTTTTATTCTTAATATATTGACGCTCTTATTTTTTGAATGAAACTTTGAACTTGAACAAAAGCAGTGGAAACTTGAGAAATCAATACTTACTTTGCCCAACTGGATTTCAACCTATCTTGGAAGTAGGAAGTCATGTGCAGTAAAATTTTAAATTGTTTCTCATCTTGTATTGGAATAAGCTTAGTCATGGCAATGAAAAATTTATTGCTAACTTTTGTTGACAAACCCTGGTTTGGTATGAAACGCTTATTGCATAAACACTTGCCAACACAAGCTCCTGTGTGCCTCTATGCTCTTTATCCCTTCTGGGCCATTGCCAATATTAATAGTTGCTTGCAGCTAATTGAACATTTCATCAATATAGCATTTCTTATAATCTGACTCTAGGGTCTCCTTTTACCCTTTCGGTTGTGGGAGCACACACATAAACTCATGATTAGCTCAGTTGCTAATAATGTGGTGGTACCTGCATACAACATAAAGATTTGATCAGGATCATCTTGTTTGCAATAAGCAGTCTTTGCAAATAAATTTGAAGTTTGTGAGGCTTATATTTGTGGAAATGCTACATAGGTACTTGATGAATATCAAAAGACTTTTGGGGATTCCTGGAGAATAGCGCAGATAGATGCCACTCAGCCATGGCCATACTTAAATGAAGCATTAACAAAATTTCAGGTTTGTGTCATTTCTTTGATATTTTTAGATACTGGTTGTCAATTATGGATTGGGAAAATTCTATACCCTTTCTGAAAGGAGTTCCATCAGTTCCATGTTTGAATTCACAAATACCTTTGTGTAGGTGGAGAATAGGATCATGTCAATGTTGCAGCGTAAACTTAGTCATTTTCATAGTTCAGACAACTTGCAGCATAAGCTTAGTCATTCTCATAGTTCACGAAACTTTCTATAAAAGAAAATGTTGCTTTTTAACATAAGTATATGTTGTATGGGACTTGAGACCTATGCATGTAAGTTTCCTCTTTAATATTTCTGGAAATTGTGAAAGCTTTTACTTCCTACCAATATGGTGGCCCGATCCTGTAAATTTTCTTTGCCATCCTTTGCAGAATTCATAGAACTTCCGTTTAAAATCTCTCCTTTTTTTTTATAAAAATATCACTTGGTGTTTGGGGCCTATTTCTCTGAATTTCCTTTTTGTAGATTGTGATAACTTTTACTTTTACCACAATCAGTGGCCCTATCACAATATATGTTGGCTCATGTAGAATTTTCTGTCTTCTACTTTTATCATTTCTATTTTACATAAAACTTAAAAATATGACATGTTGTTCTGAAAGATTTGTTTCTTCACATTATAAGATTGTAAGATTGAAGTTTTGAAGAGGTTTTAGCCATCTCTTATTGGAGTCCAAAATATATTGCTTTATTTTTATTTGTAGTAAACTTAATAAATAGGATTTAACCTTTTCTACTCTATTTGCACTATGTTTTCCTTAGGACCCTGCAGAGGCTGACAAGTTGCTGAAAATTCAGAGAGACTTGGATGAAACCAAAATTATCCTTGTAAGTATTAATTATGAATGTGTACTTATTTTATGTTTTCAAGGAGGAAAGGAAGCGGCTGCTACTTTCCTAGCCAATTATGTAATGATGAAAGTAGGACATGACTGCTCCGCTGCTTTTATATCCTGAAGTATCTGAATGAAGAAGCAAACTGAGAACAAACATTGCTAGTCAGAATACTATAATTTGCTATAGTACGTTCATAAATTAATCACAAGCTTATAATTTAATTTATGAAATGCATTCATACAAAAAAATAATTTATGCATGGTTTATGTTTCTTCTTCTTCCTTATGAATGATGGAAAAGCTGCTGATGCTGTTAGAAAGGATACTTCTCGATCCTGCATGGGATCTATTTTATGAAAAGATGCCAAGAGATTGATGTCATCACAATTTCTTGGCTCCTGTGTCAGTTAAGTTGAGGGCTTGATAAAAGCTGAAGTAGTGATAGGAAAAAGCACTATTCAAGAAAAGAACTTCATTGATGCATCATACTGTTATGAAAAACTGCCATTAGATGGTTTTCTTCAAAGAAGCAATACCTAGTTAAGTATCTTTATTTGATCAAAAAAACAAAAAAGCTTAGTCACAATGATGCATGTAAGTGCACACACAAGCATATTGATGTGTGTTGTAGTGCAACGATTAAAATACCTTAATTTCACTAATCTTAGGTAGAGTAGCGAGAATAAGGGATCGAATCCATATGGACTTTAGGTAGTTATTTTGAATTAAATTTATGCAATTAAAAATTTAAATAAGCAAACGATTGGTTGTGAAAATAATTAAGATATGATCGAGTACGGCCTGTACCCGTAGATCAGATGTTGTTCTTTTATAAGCAAGGAAGATGCGTCGACTCCATATATAATCCACGTTAACTGCTTGCTTTATCTCCGTAGATCAGATTTGTTCCTTTCAAAGTTCAAATCATAGCTTTAAAAAAATCACGCGATTTCCTCGGATCCACGATTGCTTTAAATTTCATGCAATTCCTGGGTTAAATCTTAAAAAATCTATTTTGAGCTTGTTTCAAGTCCGATTTGAGTGCTGTTTGTACCGTTGGACTTCTAAAATCGAGCTTTTCGAGTTGGCAGGGTCTTTTCCTGAAAATATTACATAAAAGTATCAAATTTAAAAGAATAACAATAATTTAGTTTATAAATTAATACTTTTATGGCTAGTATCTATGTACTTATCACATACTATACAAATACAGATGTTGTTTGCTTTAAGAAGAGAAAAATACTCAGTTTTAAGAATCAGAAAAGGCCAAAAACAAAATGGAATGAAAGGCTTCTGAAATGGAGGAGCAGACTGCAAATTAGGATTTGTTGTGGAGTGCATTTGCTATATTGCTTGTTAACTAAAGAAATCTTTTAAATAGTCATGAAATGGGACACTTGTCATGACTTAGCTCTTTTATCAGTGCCCAAATCCTTGGACCAATATGTTCCCCCTTTCTGAAGCAGAAAACTAGCCAGAAGCTACGTTAACTAGAAATATTAATTCACATATCCATTCATGCATAACAGAATCCATAATTATCTTTCCTTGTAGGAACAAGGTCCCTTCTTCTCTTGTTCAATATACGGAAATCTAACTACAATTTAGTAATGATATGAGATCCTTTCCTTTGAAATACAAAAGAAAAGATCCTATTATGCAACCAATTGAAATTTCCATCTAAAATCAACCCCCAACATGGAGTTCACCATGACTGAAAAGTGGAAAACAAAACCAGATTATTAATTGAAACTTTTGTCAATCTTTTGCAATCGCTTGCATAGTTTTAATTCTACTTGTATAGGCCATGGTGATTTGAACCCATAAACTAACATTAAACTATTACTTTAGGTTAATCTCATCACCAGCGGACTTATGACTAGTGTCAAAGGTGACTTAAGTCTTAATGCACCACAACCCTATTAATACATAATTAATTGTTCCAAATGACTTGTTTGGTTCATATGCTACTACACTCATATGTGTCTTGTCCTGGTTACATAGAATGATATTACAATGCTAAAATGGTGAAGCTTGGATCTCAAGATATGACAACAACAACAAGAACAACTAAACCATTATCCCAAATTAGTTGGGGTTGGTTACATGAGTTCTTTTCCTTCATGCTGCTCAGTTTACCCCTATATTTTCTATAAGATATAAAATATTATCTTATTATTTTCTCTTATATGATTTTTGGTTAACCTCCATTTTTTTTTTCTTTCGGCACATGTCAAATTACTATTTCATACTAGCATATCTCTTAGGTTATTTTGTACATGTTCAACACTATTTAACTCGTTCTTCTTTCAATTTATTCTTGATTGGTGTTACTTTCATCTTTTTATGAATGTCTTAATTTCTTATTCTATTTGTTCTTATATTACTACACAAACTACTTAATATTCTCAATTCGATCATACTCATCCGTTTTCAAACTATCCAACATGCAGTTTTATAAATTATGGTTAGTCTTCCATTCTATAAATTTTTTCCATCAACTTGTCATGTATCGTATGAATACCTGATATCCTAGTTGCACTTTTTTATTTTAGCCAACCTATTTTAATTTTATAAATCACATTCTTTTCAATCTTTCCCTTTTTTAAATATCAAAATTGATTACTCTTAGGAACTTTATAATTTTTAATTTTCACTCTTTAGCTATTACCTCTCAATCACATTCTCAATCTCAACTCTCTTATCACTTTAACTTTATCTCAATCTTTCAACTCAACTCATCTAAGCCTTTTTTCAACTACATGGGGTCGGCTACATGAATCTGCTTCCTCCACTCTGCTCTATTCAGGACTAAGTTGACATTCAAATTACAAATAGTTATATCTTTTTTAATAATTTCTGTCCATATTAGTTTAGGTTTATCTCTACCTCTATTCTTACCATACATTGTTAAAAGATTACTCTTTCTAACTGGAGCATCTAAAGGTCTTCGTTATATATCCAAACCAACGTAATCGATTTTCTCTCATTCTATCTTCAATTGGGGTTACTTCTATCATTTCTCTTATATGTTTTTTTAATTTTATCTTTTAAAGTTTTACCACATATCATCTTAATATACATATTTCTATTACACTTAATTTATTCACATGTTGTTTCAGTATTGCCCAACACTATGTTCCATATAGCATAGCTAGCCTAATAGCGATTTTATAGAATTTTTCTTTCAATTTTAATGGATGCACCGATCATACAATACTCTCGAAGCACTTCACTTAATCCATTCTGCTTTAACTCTATGATTTACATTTTAACTATTTCACCTTCTTACTGGATAATTGATTTCAAATGCCTAAATTTTTTGCTCGGTATCTCTTGGCTTGCAATGTTCATTGTTTCTTTACTTGTATTTCAACTCCTACTATAATTACATTTCATGTATTCAATTTTATGTTTTACTCTAGATTTCATTTTTATCATATATCTCTTACCATTATCCTATGCCGTGAAGTTAAGCATTTTTTTGGAATAGCTTTACAGTTTTTGTATGTTATTTTATCTACTTTTCTAGTTAAAAAAGTCTATTTGACTTTATTAGATCCACTTTTAAAAGTTATTAAATATTCATCTCGCTTTTTGAAACAAGTGTTTGCTATTGTTAGATCATACGTCATTGCAAAATCTGATAAGCTCACACCGGCTTCATTTCAATCTTCAAATTCATATCCTTCATCTACCGTTTCATATTCATCCCTCTGTTTCTTACATGTCCATTAAAATCTTCTTCTATATATATCTTTTCTTATTATGGTATTTGTTGTATTACTTCATCTATGTTTTTTCAAAATTTTGTCTTAGTTTGTTGGTCTAATCCTACTTGTGGTGCATATGCACTAATTATATTAATTATTATTCTCAATTATAAATTTTATTAATATAATCCGGTCTTCTTTCCTAATCACTTTAACAAAATATTCTTTAAAATTTCTATCTACAATTATTCCTACTCCATTTCTATTTTTATGTTTTTCAGTGTAATATAACTTATATCTCATAATCTCTATTTCTCTAGATCTTTTATCTACCCATTTAGTTTCTTGTAAGTATATTATATTTACTTCTAATCATAGTGTTCATTGTCTCCATAACTTTACTTGTTAGTGCTCCTATGTTCCAAGTTGCTACTTTAAGCTGATTATTATGGACTAACTTCTTTACCTGCACTCGTCCACAGTGGAGGGACGCTTGCGCACTTATCACCGCACTTGGGCGCCGGTGTGGTGCCCCTTGCTTATTTTTGAAACATTCGAAGGCAGATGCAACGTGTCTCTTAACGGGGAAGTCCTGGTCCTTCGCATAGTTTGATTTAGTAGATTTATATTTTAAGGGATCTGATGGAGTTTTACGTTGACTGTCAGCTACCTAATGCAACCCTCCTCTTTTACCTAGGCTTGGAACCGGCCTTGGTGGAGTTTTTAATAATTTTAAAGTATTAATTTTAATATATATATATATGTTCACAACAATGATGTTTAGTGGATGTGGAAATAGGATGACTAAAGTATTAGAAAGAAGAAAAAAAAATTCTGTTAGATCATTTACAATATAGATCTGAAAATAAAGATGGATATGCAAGGAGAAGAGCAAAGCAGGGTTAAACTAAGACTAAATAAGGTGGTAAGGAAGGATTGAAAGATTTCACATGTGAGGGAGCATGTGCCTAAGTTCTAAGACCTTGCTTCCACAAGTTTTGATGCATGTAGAGGGGTTCCATGCATAAGTTTTACCATTTAATTGGATTGTAGGCTCAAGAGAGCCAAAAACAGAGAGTCAAATGTTAAGATAATAATAACTAAGGTTGGGCATCAAGAGTCAAAGAATTAAGAGTATATCATTGAAATTATGTTTAATGTATTTTTGTCTTGGTCTTATTTAAGTTAAAATCCTTAGATTTTAATATACTTGTCTATAACTCTAATTTACGATCCTAATTTAATTTACTAAGAGCATATCATCCATAAATAACATGCATGAAGAAATGTTGTCTTAAATATATATAGTAAGCTCATCTATAACTAGCGTAAACTAACTAGAACATAGAGCATATCTTTAGTATAAATTTATTGTGATTAGAAACTCGCTATTATTAGGACTAGTAGTTCTCACATTATTAACCATTCTATCGTGCATGTTCTTAATTACCTTTCATTACTAACACCTACCATAATTAAGAACTTTATCATATACTTTTCTATATTGAGAGAAATCATACAAAATCCTATCACTTTTCTCTATAATTCTCCATTGATCTTTAAAAAAAAAAAAAACTTTAATAGTTGACCTTTCTATCCTAAAATCAAATTAATTCTGTAATATTTTAGTATTACTTCTCGATCTGTGCGTAATAAACCTTTCTCAAAGTTTTATAATATAGCTCATGAGTTTAAAATCACAACAATTAGAACAAGTTTAAACATCAACTTTTATTTTGATAAATCAATACTATAGTGTTCTTCATTCATTACATTTTGTTTTTGATCTTTAAAATCTTATTAAATAAAGTAGTCATCTAAGTTACTCTTACATCTAAAATACTTCCAAATCTCAATATAATTTTGTTATTCTTATTTTCATCTTTTTCATAGTTTTCTTTACTACAAATACTCTATTTTATGTATATATTAACATTTCTATTCTTAATAGAACTAGTAAGACATCCTAAATCATCTACATGACTTTTATTTATTAATTTATAAGAATAACTTCTTCATCTTTCTTTAACCTTGTTCTTCTTAACTAAAATTTTGGATCTTAATTTTTAATTCATTTTATCTAAGCTAAATCTCTAGTTTTTCTTTCTTTTAGTTTTGCAATCCTATATCTTTCTTTCTATCCTTGCTTTCTAACTTGTATAACTTTTCATATGTTTTGAACCTAACATCTTCTATTGTCTTAGCCATCTTATAACTGGCATATGCTTCTCTATTCGTAAAATTTAAATAGTTTTCTATAGCACTCTTTTAAGCTTAATTACTAATTAAACATTTTTATTTTACCTTCAAGTTTCTTTACCAGATGGTCTTTTTTTTTCTTTGATTCTTCTAGTATCTCTGTAGTTACTTTCCTAATACCATTATTCTTTTTTTTTTTCCTGTATGATATTGATTTCTTTATCTAGATTTTATTTCCTTATTTCAATATATTTTTCTCCCTTCAAATTCGATTATCTAGTCTTGGGTTTCTATATTCTTTAGTTGTCTTCCTTTTTTGGTACATATATCCAAAACTAGGGCTAGAAGCGGGCCGGGTCTGGTCCGACCACACCTCAACTCAAGCCCAACCCAAATCCTGGCTTGAAATTTTGTGCGTAAGCCCAACCTTGACCTGAGCCTAAGCTTAGGCCTAGGCTTGAAACTCAATTGTGTTGATCCATTACAATCCATTTGGACCAAAAACTGGTCTGATAGAGTTAATTTTTAGGTTTTAAGTGCTTGCATAAAAATAAGCAACATTTAAAATAGTTATACCCGATCATTTAAGAAAATTTGCTATGATATGGAGAGCTATTTTGACCTAATTGACAGAAAATTTAATATAAAATTTAAAAGGCCCATCATATTTTAAGTTTTGGGGTTGTATTTGGGCTAGATTTAAGACTGATTAACGGCCAATGTTTCAAGTATTTTTGGGGCTTGAACTTTGGCTTGGGTCTAAGTTAGACCAAGTAACGGTTCAAGCCCAGCTCGATTTTTTTTTTGGGCTCTAAATTTAAGTGGGGATCCAACCTAAATTAGCTCGGGCCTAACTCGTGGCCTGACTTGATGGACCATAGGGCCCACTTCAGGTTCTATCCAAAAGTCTCAATTTATTGGGCTGCTAAATTTTTATGGAGATAAAATTCTAATTTAGAAATTCTAAATAGTATTAAAAAGCATCTGATATATATGAAGATAAACAAATCTAATTGAAATAAGATCCCAAACTTGATTTGCCACTTAAATCTGGTCATAATGTTTACAAAGTCCATCTTTAAGGTAAATAGATTTCAGGCAATGCTCTAGTGGTGCATCAATGCTTTCTTAAAAGGTTATGGATGAGTTATTGATATGATCTATGATTAAATTCGGAAAAGGGATGCAATTACCATCAATGATTTTAGTTTGTTATTAGCAATGATTTAAGGATGAGATATAGGGAGTAGAATATTTAGTTCCGTGTTTGCAATGCAATGTGAGGGAGTTGCATCTCTGTCTTGCTTTCCCAAGCTTTGAATGGGAAATTATGGGGGTTTTATCTCCAGATGTGACCTTTAAAAATTCTGTGTTTGTAATGCAATGTGAGGACAAAAATCCTAGAGCTAATGTGACATTTAAAATCTAATCATATAAATGTTTATGTAGTTTATCTTCAAGATAGATGGAGTTCAGGCAATGCTATGTTGGTGCATCAATGCTTTGTCAAGGTTGTGAATGAATTATTGATATGATCTGCAAATAAATTTGAAAAAGGGATGCAGTTACTATCTCAATGATTTTAGTTTGTCACTGTTGATGATTTAAAGATGAGATATAGGGAGTAGTTGTACTCAGAAGTTCAAGTTGCGTCTCTGCCTTCCTCCCAACCTGTGAACATGAAATTGTGGTGGTTGTATGCAATGAATCTAAAGGTCTTCCAAGGTACTCCAGTTTCTTTTTCTTGCTCATTTGTGCACTATGTTTTTAAGATCGTCATTCATAGCTTGTGCTCATACATTGTAAAGAATTTCTGAGCCTTGCACAATTAATCTATCTTGGGCATGTCCTTGGAAAGAGTTTCTGGAATTTGGGCCTTCACGATCAATCTGTCTTCAGAGCACTCCTTGCAACATTTCCATGCAGGGGTTAACTTTAGCGCAGGTTACCTATGTGTTTCTTTGAATTGATTCTGAGCCTTGACTATTATTATTATTTCGGCACATAAGAACTGGGACGATCAAGATTTTGGTTCGCTTTATGTGGGGACTACGACCACTGGTTGTGACTGTTGTATGGGAGAGTTGGCTGGAGGCTCTTCACATGGATAAAAAATCCTCTTATTTTTGTGGCAGGCATGGATACAAATCTGCTTTTTGCTTGCCTTGGTTAATCTTCATAAATGCCCTGTTTAAAATGGGTTACCAAGGAGAGTAGCATAGTGGTTATAGCATTGATGCTATATTGGTTCTGGTGGTCTTGTTTTTTTGGATAAGAATTTTGGAGTCTGGTTTTTATGGGGCAAGATAAGTATAGGTAGGTTTTTATGGGGCAAGATAAGTATAGGTTATCCATCTTGTTTATATGGAGAGAAATAGTGAGAATTAAGGTTTTCTCTAGTGAACAAGGATATCACTAAAGAATGTCCTAGATTTTTTTAAAAAAAATTCTTTTGGGCCCCTATTTTGGCAGCCATTTAGTGATGGGCACCTGTTGACCAAATATTTACTTCTCAGTCCTTTGTTTTTATCTGTAGTTTTTATGTGCATTTATTTTCTAGTTCCTCTCCTCCATGTAAAACAAGTGCATATGTATTAATTAGTCTAATTGGGTACAAGTTAGGCATGAGTGTATAAAATAAAGCACAAGTGGTTATAATGAACGACCAGGAACCCAAAGTTAAATGAAACATGGCCAGGTATTGTAGTAATCATTAAATTGCCACCAAACCAAGCACTTGAAGATGCTTTTTTTTTTTGTAAAAAGGTCGCATTTTGACTGGGTGGCGGAGAGAATAGGGGTTTTCTTAGGGAAAAAAAAGAGGGTGATTGTGAAGTATATTTCTGTTTGGGCTTTTAATTAGAGAATCCTAGTACGACTTTTGAGCTTGGATCCTCTTCAATTTGGGATTGCTCTAGATAGGTCCATTCTCCTAGTCACTGCTATTTGTGTATTGCGGGATGACCATGATGGAATGGGTTCTATGCAGTACATGAAACAGTATGTTGTGTGGGGCTTACTCCATCATATCTATCATGCAATACACACTAGGTCATGATTGGGAGACCGGATCTTTCCAATTCAATCTTAAACCAGAGATGATGCAATTCAGAACTTTCTATGCTGATGTCATCATATTTGGCTCTTGGTAACATGATGTCTTGATGATAGTCTCCTGGATGTTTTAATAAATAAAGAGAGAGAGAGAGAGAGAGAGAGAGAGACTATCTTGTTGGTCCCTTGAATTCAAGTTTTTAGTTAGCTTGTATTGTTTAGCACTGTTTCTTTTCTCTGGCTTCATTTGGTTTGCAAGTTGACAGCTATAGTAACAATCTTTTCACCATTACTCATGGCCAAGGCTTATTAGCTAATTGGTTTTCTCTGGCTTCATTTGGTTTGCAAGCTTGACAGCTATAGTAACAATCTTTTCACCATTTCTCATGGCCAAGGCTTGTTAGCTAATTGGTTTTCTGCTGATTTTTTTTTTTTTTTTTTTCTGAATCTATTTTCTGTTGAACTTTGCAATACTTGAAAGTTGGCACTCAGATGTATTTGTTGCACATAATTGCAGTGGTGGTTTTTGTTGGTTTTGCTTAAATCCTAGTGTTAACTTTCATCTATGCCTCCTGCTTTATTGCTTGAAACAGGCTCTTTTTACAGTGGCTTTTGCCTTTTTTTTTTTTTTTTCATTTTTGTATTTTTTTAAGTTGTTCTAAAGAGAGAAAAGAAGACCAATTAACCAAATGGGCAATTTATTGTTATGGACATAGAGATTCGATAATACATGTCAATTACATGTACGATGGGTATAGAAGGATGATGAAGGGTCGTTTGATATCCATTCCTTATTTCAGTATGACTAGTTATACAACACAAGGAGAGCTGTTAACATTTTGTGAAAATCCATTCTTTTAGATTTTCATGTCGATGAGATAATAACTACTGCTTAATATCATTGTGGTTGATTGGTTTTGACGCATGATCGTTGGAACTTATGCAGCATAAGACCATAGATAGCGTGCTTGCACGAGGGGAGAAATTGGATAGCTTAGTGGAGAAAAGTTCAGATTTGAGTGCCGCCTCTCAGGTATGAATTCATATGCGCACAGCATCTGTACTCATATTTTATTCAGGTGCATACCGATGCAAACATGAATGCATGGTCATTTGATGCTCTATGACATGTTTCTTGGATGGCAAACCCCAAAGTTACCTCAGACTTCAGGTCGTTCAGATGGCCTGTTTAGTGATATCTATGCAGGTGTCTGATCACTACTAAAGTTATCCGCACAAATTGTCTGCCTACATATGGCATCATGCTTGCATCCACACCTTATGATTTTTTGCGCTATTGCATTAAGTTATGTGATAACTTCGTTTCTTTTAATTTTGTAAGGAGAGATAATTAGAAGGCCAACATTATAGAAAGTAATAGAAATATTGCAGATTATACATCAGACAATATTTTTTTCAGTGCTCATTATATATTCAGAAACACATAATCAATCCATGTAAGAGTCATACTTGAAAGCTTGCTTTATGATAATATGGTTATATTTTTGCTGCCCTCCACAGATGTTTTACAAGCAAGCCAAGAAAACCAACCAGTGCTGTACGATGCTTTAAGACCATTGAAATTTGAAGACCATGAATCTTGTTGAGTGATGAACAGTGTAATCTATATATCAGAAGCGAATTCTCTGATAAAATGATGATTGTATTCCTAATATTATTCATTGATTTGCCTGTGGATAAATTTTGACCTAACCTCTTTTAAAAATTTATTTTTTGTAAGTAACTACAGGGTTAAAGGCTTGTGGAAACGCCCATCAAATGAGACAAGCTCGTCTCTCAATGCACCATGTTCTACAATTCTATTTGTATTTTTTGATAATTTATTCTTGTCTTTTAAGTGGCTCGCTTGTTTTTTTTTTTTTAAAATGTTCTAATAAAATGGAAGTATTCTTTGCTTTGGGGTACAATATTACAGGTCTCCCATTCACGTCAGTGGAGCTGTGAAAATGCTCATTTTCAGGCATCCCAAACGGTGTCATAAATTTCCATTTGACCTTTTTTTAGTGCTTTTTTTTTTTTTTTGTTTGCTTTTCCAGATTTATAGCTATAGCTACATGGAAGAGGGTTCAAAAATTTGTGCCCAGTTGCATTGCTAATGACTCAATGTTGGTTCTTCCCTTGGTAAGATTCCATTCTCTAGTCTTTAAAGAGTTGACACTGGTTACATACTTACAGAACTCCATTTTGGCCATGATGGGATGCCAGCTCAAAGCACCTGCAACAACATTTCGAGATATATCTGAAGCTTCCATTCCAATTGAGGTTGGGATTTTTCACTAAATTACCTATAAGATTTGACTAGAAAACTGATGTTTCAGTCCACCAAATAAAGCAAGTAATCAGAAGCCATTACAACACAAATCAGGCACTTTCAGTTTGCATGTAACTGTCAAAGGCTGGAATAGCCACCAAGCTGCAGCAGCTACTGCCCTCTTTACTGCAAGGGTATGTGTAAAGAGAACATACCTCATGGGACTGCATTCATGTTTTTGCACAGGCTCTTTCCTAGACAATACTGGGAGCATCTCCAACCCAACTACATATGGCACGGGGCCACCGAGTTCTAATACAGTCTACCAGTGGGGCATGCTGTGAGGGTTGTTGATTTAGCTCAACCGTCCCGCTTTCTTTCCCACCCAAATCGCTGCTGGAAGCGGTCACCATATCAGCCAGAAACTCTTCCTGCGTCCACCTTGGAGGAACCAACACACTCAACTTACAGAGTCTCGGTCTCTGCAGCGGATTCTCAGCTCCTGCTGTTAAATTCCCATTCAATACTGACTTGGCAATCCCATTGAAATGGTAGATATCAAAAAGTTTCTTGCCCATTAACCCAGATGAATCCTTAAGACCTCCCATGCTTTTGTCCAGGTCTAGCAAGGCCTGCCAGAATTCACTCCATATGATAAATCCCGTACAGCAGAGATTTTCAAGTTTTTCAGGTGGCATATTAATGTTGGTCTCCCTGAGAACTTGCTGAAATCCTTCCACGCTGATGAAGCCTCCCCCTCCGCTCTTGTCCTGGGCATCAAATGCTCTCCTGATCTTTGACCCCCGTTCTTCCAGCTCATTCTCCTGTTGCACAGAGCGGTCGAATGCAAAAATAACAGTGTAGTGGGACTCGCTTCCCACCACCCATATCGGCCACTTCGGGCATTTTAGAAGCTGACCAACCTTGCAGAAGTTAAGTGATTCCAAAAGGGACAGGAATCCAACTTCCACGCCGGTGGGTATGCCTTTGAGAAACATGCCACCACCAAGATCCATTCTGCCATCAAATACATTGGGGACAGCCCGCCCGCAAAGCAGTAGATTCACAATTTCCTGAGGAAAACAGGATTTGTTAGCTATAAATTAAACAGATCTTCCAGAAGGTCACAGGAATTCTTTGCAACCAAAAATGTTATTTTACTAGAGCGATCATTTTCAGTTGCAATATAAACTTCTGGCCTTCGGACATGATGGTTGTCAACAGGAAACACCTTTCTTTGAATACCATGCTAGAGCTATCTAGCATTCAAACTTTTGAAACATTATTAGCTGGATTATTTGACTTTATATCATCATGCCACAATTTTCAGCTTCTTTTACCAATCAAACACCTCCTGAAAAATCTCATGATTTTGAACAAGATTATGATTTTGAAATTTTAAGATGCAGCCTTACGGTTCAAAGTCAGAACAAGAAAGCAAAAGGCAGCAGGAAGGACCAGGAGTTGACTTAAAATACCAAGACTGGTAGAAGAGGAACAAGCACTTCTAAGAATACAAAGTCAGAAAAATTCTATTGAGGTGACAGTAGCTAGGAAGAGAAATGCTAGCTCCCTGACCCAGAATTAATTATACACTTAAGCCGAGCAACAATACAGATTCCATATTGACACAGCTGACATCAATCAAACCATGACAAATTTGTATCCAAAGATATTAAAGGAGCAGTAATTGACAATAAGATCATCGAATGCAACCAAAGCAGAAATGTCCAACAAGAATTTAGCTTTGGCAAGAGGAATGTTTGTCCATCAGCAATATTAATTGATACAAACATGATAGACAGGACATGACCTGATGCTTCAGAACAGGTTGCTGCGAGGACAATCATTTGCCAGTGGAAGTGTTGATTATATAGTAGCACATGATTCCCTTTTTTCCCCCTCTCTACAACAATAAACCTTACTGTTTATCCGAAGAGAAACTAATTTGATGAACTATTTGTCCAGCAATAAAATATCCAAGTCACATGATATACCTGCGAGGCATGCCCAAATGGAGCCGTGACCAGTGGCTGGCTAGGATCATCCCTATCTTCTTGAATGGATTCCTACATTGTGATAGGGTTAGTAAAGCTTTAGCAACAACTACCAGTAAACAACAGGTTCTTTGGAAGCAAAATCATTAGTTACTAATTTACAAGCATCAGCAACATATAAACTAGAACTTTGGGATTGCCGGTTTTGAAAAGATATAATATGCCAAGGATAATAGCCATTTCTTAGTGTAAGTGTACAGTTTGCTTTGACCAGAATTATCCGTAGAAGAGTGAGTTTGCATATGAGAACTGATGACCACATATTTTCATCAGGCTCAGATCACTTCCATTTTCTCCAGACTTCTCCCATCTTCCATAAGTGGAGTCCAGCTTTAAGCATGAAATTACAAGGTATCATCGAAAACTGAGTTCTGCTTTTACCACATCTAGAATTAGTGGCTTGCAGAGGTCTTGCTGGTTATAGAATGATATCTACCTGATGCTAGTTTCGCTAGTAAGTACACACGGAAACTAAGAATATAGTTTGAATATATGGTCATCACAATCTCAGTCAAAAATTTTACCATTTAAGAACCATGCAGCCTGCCTTCCACTGAATTCTAAAGAATGGTTGAGAAGATTCTAAATAACAGCCCCTCTTCCCAAAGCACCTAAAATGGTGTTTCAAGATTTTACCCTGATTCAGCTTGCACAATAAATGAAGGCTGGGATTCTCTTTACCATAGTTGATCCTACCTATCGAGCATTTTCTAATGAGTGAAGGACCCCCGACTAGGTTGTGGAGCGTTTCCTTCTCTCCTTAGCAGACCCCCTTCAAATTGGTCAACTAGATTCTACCTTTATCGTTTTACTCCGCTTCAACCTTCAAATCTGGGCTATTTTCTTTATTCCTTAGATTCCCCTGGTATTACAAAAAATCTGACCTAAATTAAATTGTTTCAAGTAGAAGACTACTTTTGTGCATCCGCTTGCTCCCAGGTATTTTGGTGGCATGTTTTAACTCTAGTTGGATTTAGGCCCTTCGCATTCCATCCATAGATTTTGGACTCCTTTTTGTTTGGGCATGACAAGTGTTCAGTATTTGTATTCTTTAGGGTTTTCATTCCTTTGTATTTAACAGTTCCTTCTTTTGGATTTTGTATCTTGATTGTCCTATAGTCTAAAGTTCATATCTTCACATACACGCCCCCCCCCAAAAAAAAAAAAAAAATACGGCAAAAGATAATAGAATTTACTAATCTTCTTTAAAATAATATTGACCTCTTTCTCAAAAACACCAATAATCTATTTTAAGGAAATAGCCTGTAATTTTATAAATTTTACATCTTCTACAATTTTAGGGTCTATTAATTGCAAACTTCAACAGTGTGATATGAGTCATCCTTGCGTTGACAAAAAAGCATTCATACCCTTTTGCTTCTAGTTAATAGACAGTCCTCTCTTTTGATTCATGACTAAATTTGATTCCTTCTATTGTCTTACAACAGTGATTCATGAACAAAGTCCCCCTCTCCCTCCTTCCCTTGATGAATTTCACAAATATATCTTGGCCATTAATACATTCCTTGCTTAATATCAGTCTTTTGCTGTTGCATCCTAGATAATTTAATGTGGTCTCCTAAAAGGTATCTCTGCTATTCTTGTCTCCTAGCAGGCATCACTGCTACTGTCCACTGCTTGTGACATCACTATTTTGAAGCTATTGCTAATTTTGTTCATGGTGACAATGGTTTGGAGAGCCCCATTTCACTTTGATTAGAAACTACCTTGAGACTCAAGAATCACCAATATAACTAGGTTGTTGGTTTTTTCCATCTCTTGTACTGTGAGAATTTCAAATTTGCCTATTTTCACTTCGTGCATTATCAATGCCACTCAATTATATGGCACAAAAGCCCAAGCATCCAAAAAAAAAGAAAGAAAGAAGACAACCTTTAAGAAATCCAACATGGGGACACATCTCTATGTCATACATGTGTATGTAAACATGTATGGATGTACACATATGATAAATATATAGTTGGAGTGTTTGCTCTAAAAATTAATGAAATTGATAAAACCTTTGCTAATTATTGTGTTAGACAAGACAACATATATGTAGTTGTGTTAAAAGAATACATGTAATTTTGATGACCCCTTATTCAATAATGGAATGTGTCCAGAGTTTCCCAGTGGCCCACATGTTGAGGAATCCAAAACTAAGGAGTATCAGGCAACAAGCTGCCAGAAGTTCTACCTCAGAGAGATCATATCTTGAAGTCCATTGGCTGTTCATATCAACAAAACCTTCCAAGTCTCCAGTAACCAAAAATATATTTGGTAATCATCTTGTTGCTATCATTTCCTATGTCGCCCAGTCATTATGTAGTAAGTTTCTCTTGTAGCATGTTACAGCTCAAGGCTTCTATCATACCATGTCAGGTTGCTTTTTGCATTGATCACCAGCATCATACCATCACAACCTCCACATCAGTTACCCAGCTGTCCCTTAATCTTGCAATCATTCAACCATTCATACACAAGAATCACCCGAAGTCATCATGTGATTTGATGCTTTTATACCCAATACTTGTACTATTGTTACCGTGCTACCTATCTTACACTTTCTTTTTCTTGTTAGTGGATTTACCATATATTACAAACTTAATTATAATCTTCAAGGTGAAACTTTTATTGTATAATTAAAAGATAGGGATTCTCCATATAGGCACTCATCTATTCCCTGTATATACTGTATAAACAGATTTTATCTTGCACTTTCTTTTTCTTGTTGGTCGATTTACTATATATTACAAACTCAATTATAATCTTCAAGGTTGAATTTTTTCCTGTATAATTCAGAGATAGGGTTTTTCCATATAAGCACTCATATATTCCCTGTATATATTGTAAACAGATTTTACGTAATACAATCCATAGCTGAGTTCTAAACATGCATCTCATTTGACATCGCATTATATATAAACAACAACAACAACAAAGCCTTAACCTCAAACTAGTTAGGATCGGTTATATGGATCCTTTTTATTCATTCAGCTTGGTTTTGAATCATGTTTTTTTGTAAAGATTTTAAGTCCTTTATCTTGTAGTTTTCGGCCTATTTATACCTCTTTTTCTTTCTACATATATCAAATCACTTCTTTGCACATATGCATTTCCAGATCTATATTGTACATGTCCAAACCATTTAAATCGTTCTTTCCTTAATTTGTCCTCAATTAGAGCTACTTCTATCTTTTTATAAATGATTTTATTTCTTATTTTATCTTTTCTTGTATTACCATACATCCATATCAATATTTTCATTTCCATCTGATTCATCTTATGTACGTGTATTTTTCTAATTGTCCAACATTCCGTACAATAAAACATAGCTGGTTTTATGACTGTCTTATAAATTTTTTTTCTACAACTTGGCAAATACTCTACAATCACATAATATTCCAATTGCACTTTTCCATTTCATCCAATCTGCTTTAATCTATAGATAATATTATCTCAATCTCTCCCTTCTTAGGAATAATTGATCTTAAATATTAAAAATAATCATTTTTAAGGATTTTGTGATCATCAATTTTTACTTTCCATTTATCTTCATTTTTAATTATATTAAAATTGCATTTCATGTATTCTGTCATGATCTTATTTAACTTAAAACCTTTATATTTTAATACATTTCTTTGTAGTTCTAACTTATGATTAACCCAGCCTCAATTTCATCCAATACTATACCATCTGCAAATAACATTACATCATATATACTTTATATTAATTCTTTAAAGAGATTGCAAGTGCCAAATTTAGTTAGTAATTTCACCAATAAAATAATATTAAGTGCTTAAAAATGCCAATTAACCAAGTCCAAGAATTAAAGTTAAAGCACCATGTTTCTTAAAGCAAAGAAAAACAAAGGCACCATAGTCATAATCTGTTATTATAAAAGAAAAATTGCAGACAGTTGTGCATACCAGTCCTCGTGAAAGTAGAGCAGATAAAAGGAACAGTACTGCCCCCATACGACTTCGAAATACAGGAAGCATGGCAATAAGATAATCAAAAGCAGCTGCCTGTGATGCATATGTGTTGACTCTTAGAACTTTCTGCAATTCTGTAGCTGACTCAATTGAAATGCTTTCTAAGGCTTTAGTTACGATCTGTTTAAATATTGAATCAACAGTGTTAGTAAAGCTGAAACAGTCCCAAGAGAGTAGGCTGAAAATGATTGTCAGAAAATTTATCAATCATCGTCACCTCATTCTCATCAACTTCAGATTCATCATCTACGTGATGGCTTAAAACTCTTAGGGTTGCAACCACAGCTTTCTTTCCACTCCCACATAAAAATAATATTTCAACCATACTCTGAACCAATGCTCTGAAAAACAAACTTGTGGTCAGCATTTGATAGTAAAAAACAAATGATATTAACTACACAAGCCAGCAAAGCCATCCAATTGGGTAGACCAAAAAGAACCCCATAAAGATAAATGAAATAATAAATAGATAAGTAAACTCCTGCCAATCTTGGCAGAAAAGTTTAAATTCTAGATGAGTATTAAAAGAACACAAACTAGAGTAAGCTCCACAATGGCTGTGTCCACATCTTGTATGATCCACTTGACATATAACTAGCACACCAGAACCGATGTATTGAGTTCATCAGAAAGAGAATCTAGGCATACTCAGCACCAGAAGCCAGCTCAATGATCAACAATTGATAAATCCTGCCAACCCACAATATCAGCGGCCTATCACTGTTTCTCCCTTTCAAGTTTCAACAGTTCTTAAATGAATGTATACAATGTCAGTTCTTTCAAAACAGATAGATGTATCAATTTGGATGAAAGCACTGGTCTTATTGGTTTAAATTTTCCATGAGTATGAGCTATCTTGCCCTATTTTACCCATACTACTCATATTATTCGAGTACCAGTCGCTGACAAACATAGATGTTGGCATGACACTTGGATACAAGTTCATAAGAAGAATTTTTAGATGTCGAAAGGATTTGACTGAGACAAGAACATGAGTCTATCCAACAAGAATGAGCACAATGATAGATGGAAGGACTACTCAAAGCATCGGAAACAACTACATATGCAGCTAGCACCAGCACCACTAACAAGCAACCAGTGGCAAAAATGCACGAATTACAAGGAGAGAGGACTGTCAATACAATACTAGAGGCATATTACGCCAGCACCAACATCTTCATTTGGATTACTAATGACAATAAATTACAGTTTTCTTCTGTTCTTTCTCCTATATACCTTTTCCACCTCATTTACACCAAAAGAAAGAGCATAAAGGGCTCAAATTTCAATTTGCTTTTTTTAAATCAAATTTTGTTGCATCCTTCAGAAAATTCAAGTGCCAAAATTCACAACGAACGATTTATCATGCCTAGATATAGGGCAAGACATAGCCACCTTAATTTACACAGAATTATAATAAAGGATAATAATCTGGCTCATCCAAAGTATATAAGAGAAAAATCTAAGAGTTAAATTATGTTGCAGAAAAAAATAGTTTTTTTTTATGAGTTTGAGATAATACAGTTAATTTATATATGCTCATCATCTTGTGTACCATAACAAAAATTAGAAAGATAGCATAAAAGAAAAGAAGCTTAATTATAGATCATCCATGGTAAGAAAAAAAGATTAAGAAAATGTTTGGCAGGCACTTAAAATGTTTTTAAATATGCAGAATTTCTAAAGAGAGTTCGGACATCCTAACTTTTGAAAATAGTTTTAGCCATTTCATGAAATATTGCTGAAAAGGGAAAACACAAAAAAATATCATTAAAATAAAAGTCAATACCAAAAATATGGGCAATAATAATAATCATTGATAATATAAGAGTACGGTATCAAAATTTGATTCAGTATGAATTGAACCGATTTGAACTGAGGAAAACTATCCTATACCAAGTGGCATGATCTCGCACTAACCTGTATTGCTAAACATTGAGCAAAACTATGATTGGGAGCATATCTCGATGCTAGGTGCCAACCATATCATACCGAATCGATAATGTTCCGATTCAATATTAGCTTTAATTTTAAATAGTGCCAACAATCAAAAGATCAGTCATGAAAATAGGCAAACTAATAAGAAAACCTGGTTGAAAGTCGTCATACTTGATTGCATAGCACAAGTAAGATATGGGCAGAGAAAAAAAAGAAATGTAGTATCTGAATATTGTAAAGCCAAATATACTTAATAAATGACACCAATCTCTTCCTGCATTAAATGCAAAGCCAATATGCGTGCTGGTAGAAGGTTGCTAAAATTAATCCTATTATGTAATTATGGAGTCCCGAAGTTTGCAACGAAAGATATATAGGGAAGTACAGCTAATTAGCTATCATCATTGTTACGAACATAATCCAAGCTTTATCCTATCAAAATTCAGTTGGTCTTGGAGCAAAACTTTGTTGAGAAGACCAATAGAAGGACCGAGCAGATTTCTACATCCACCTACCAATCTAATTGTATCCCATTACATATACTAATAAAAATGTAGATGAGAAAGACGTAGCTAAAATATAACTAAGGATTAGTGAGGAATGATTTTAGAAAGGATAAGAAATAGGGGTGTGAGTAAGGTCTGTGATATCAACATATTGATGCCTTACAGTTTGGTATGAGTTTTGATTCAGTGAGCAAGGTCTACCATACTGACCTTATTGATGCCTTACAGTATGGTAATGAGTTTTGATTCAGCATGACCTAAATTGATCCGAACCAACCTGTACCACTCAATACCAAGTGGTTAAGAGTGCAAAAAAATGATACCATGTCTCGGTATGGGCATGTACCATACCATACCGAACCGGTGATATATCGGCATAGGTCTCGATACTGAATTTGTAGACCTTGGGCATGAGAGATGTAAGAAGGGTGACAATGGAGGATCCATCTAAAGAATGAGAGCTGGATAGAAACCTGCCACATGTGGAATGACTATAGCATAATAGAGACATAGTACTAAAAGTATTACTGATTAAGTTGACATATATAAACCATGAGAGACTATATTTTTACTAACTTTGCCTATGGTATTTAATAGTCGACTTCATTTATCTAGAAATATAATAAGATGGGAAGGTATTAAATTGTTCATAAGAGTTTTGATATACATGGCAGGCTGTCACAGGCTTAATACTGTAATAGAGTATTAAATTGAAAGTCAATCACGGTGTTGTAGGCATCTCGTAGAAACTAAAACAACACTAGAACTAATTGCATATTAAACAGAAGCTTCAGCCAGAATGAGAGGAGATGTGAAGAAGAGATTGTAGACAAAGGAAGATAGTGCAGGAAAAGGAAAATGCATTATTATCTAAAATTTATAAAATCTATTATAAATGGAGATTTGAGTTTTTATTTTTTCCTTTTGTAAAGGAGAGTTTGAGTATGGTTAAAGAGAGATCCAAAATGCTAAAGCGGACTGTTAAGGGTTTTAATTAAACTCCAGACGAAAAGTTCCTCATTCAGTGAGAAACATATGCTCAAGAAGAGACACTTTGTGTGCAGGTAGAGAGGCACACAAGGAGATCAAAGAGTGACAAAGATACACATAAGATCTAAAGAAAATTTGCCAAATGGGAAGTTTGTAGGGCATAATTAGGGTGCATCATAGTTAAGTTAAAGTTTAACTAGCAAATTGTACTAGCTTTTCAAGGATAAAAATGATAGACAAACCTATCCAAATATTCAAAATCATTATTTTTGTAGCACAAATCTTTCAAAATTAAACACTTCTTTAAATATTTTTTATTCGTTTTTCTTTTTCGGGGAGGAAGTGCCTCTTAGGGTTCAAAGGTCTGCCAATAAGCAAGCTGGTCACTCTCCAGCATTATATGTGCTGTGCCATGCCAGCATGCTTGTTCCATGTTGCAAGAAAGAGGCTTAAAAAAACCTTTCTAATTAAAAATATATATAAAAAAAGAGTTAAGGATGTGTCATGCCAACCCATGCTTGGCATTGATAGTAGCATAGAACAGCTGGCACTCGAAACCATGTTAGGCTTGCAAAAAAATGGACCTGACCATCACCATGTTCATTCAACGTGCCAAGCAATTAGTTGAGAAAAAATATTCAATCAAGAAACACTATGACAGCTTATATGGGCCTACAACAAGCCATAAAGGCCCGACATCTCATTGATCAATGGGTTTCTACCACATTCATTTTTTTGGTTAGGGCTCCAACTTACGCTATGCCTCTTAGGTGGATATTACATTACCTACTTGACAATAATCATCTGAACATAGACATTTGTATCTATGGGTTTAAGTGCTAGCAGCATGGCATGGCACAGCACAGTATGTCAACACAAAGAATGGAAACAATATCAGCTACAAGCTAGCACTTGGTATACTATCATGCCAATGTGCGCCATTCCTAATGCTAGTACGGAATAGCAATGGACAAAATGGTATCTACTGTGGTAGTGTTTGCCCTGACAAGCCACTAGCATGCAATACTTCAATATCTACTTGCACCACAAGAACTAGTTCTTGGGGCGTCATGTTGAAACCTTGCAACAAAGGAGGACACTAACTGCCACTTTAAGACACATTTGGTCATTTTGTTGTTTTATTTTTTTATTATTTTACAATTATATGTTAAGAATAAAAGTTTCTAACTTGTATTCGAAGGTAATCCACTTTAAGGAGTTTTTCTTTATTATTATTATTTTGTGATTATAGACTACCTCATGGTTTTACATGGTTTATGGATTAGCAGTGACATATACGGGCAATGCTTTTATTTGCGAGGTATACCAGATTTGAGAAAAGAAGCGATTTGGGCTAGGTGATTTCAGAAAGTCGAAGACTGCTGGCCTCACAGAGACTGGACCAATATTTATGTATCAACCCAAACAACCAAGCATATATCATACAGACCCAATAAGGTGCCAGTTGGCTAAAAATGACATCATATTTACACATGGTATAGTTGCTGCCTCGCCATTAGCAGTATGCAATTTGTCAATATAGGAGTATACCATACTGTCCCAACCCATATTGATAAGTCATCCTATACAAAATCCAGTATCAAGTCTGACAGCCTGAATTTGGAATATCCAAGCAACAATTTAGAGTCAAAACTAGATCATATGTAATTTGATTAGAAATTAAATGAGATCATTAAATCATAGTTCTATGTAGAAGAAAATTTCTCAGAATCAGCATTGGTGTATCTATTTTAAAGGAAATTACACTCCCTACCATAGTTGTTAGACCCGGATCGGACATCGACCCGGCCAAGGGCTCGGGTCACCGGGTCACTGGTTCAACCGGTCGGGTCACCGGCTGAACCATTGGTTCAATTATTTTAATATATAATATATTTTTAATGATAAACTCCAGGTAAGAATAGGGGATAAGGCTAGGAAGTCGGATAAACTCTAAGAACAGGGGATAAGGCTTGGAAGTTGGAACGGCTAGGGTTCTAAGAAATAAGAATCACGTGAAAATGAAGGCCAAACTAAGAAGGAAAAGGATCATATAGCAATGAAAAAGCACTAAAATGGATAAAATTTGGAGAATTTTAGTAAGGAATCGCATCAGAGCATGATAAAAAGATCGCCTTTTTCCAAACAAAAGGAAAAAAAACGAGATAGAACAGAAGAATAATAAACTCCAGGTAATAACTATATGTTCTTACCTGAAGTTTATTATTCTCGGAAAGCCAATGGGTCGTAAAAAAGCCAACAAGGTCACAAACATGAGTCATTAGACGGACTCTTTCGCTAGAGTTTCGTCGCCGAGTCGCCGAGGGACAAAGGCTAGACTCTTCCGTGCAGTCGGCGTCGACGAAGATACGGAGGCAGGGCGTCGTTGAGGCCAAGACTCTGGAGTCTGGATTCCAGGCTTGTCCCGATCAAGCCTTCGAGTTTGAGCTTCGAGGGCGTCAACATTCGATGGCTCGTAGAACTGCAGAAGTCGAAGGGACGAAGGCAACAACCCATCGGGCATTGATTATTGATAAACCCGTAACCCGTCCGGTTCAGCTGGGTTACCGGTTCACGGGTGAACCTGACGGGTTAACCGAGTTAATCCGGATGACTTGCACATCCGGTTTTCTGCTAGAATCGGACCGATTTAGCCTCCGGGTCCCGGTTCAACCGGTTGAACCGGCCGGTCCGGTCCGGTTTTGATAACTATGCTCCCCACAGGAGATGAATGACATTATATGATATATGCAAAACAAACTGATAGGTCCAAAGAATTTGTAAAGAAAAAAAAAGCCCTTAATGGTAAAAAATAACATGTTCAAGAAGAATATAATAATAGTTTGGCAATAATTGTTTTTCAGTAAGCACAACTACAATCCATAAAAAGCAAAGGAGATACTCTTACAGCCAGATAAGAATCGTTATGGGCAGAATAATCACCTTTCCTTTCTATCATCAGTTATAGATGCAAAATTATCAGTTACTGCAAATGAACTTTGATAAAATCTCCTCTGACCTAAACTATACAGTGGACTATTGGCTTCAAGTTTGCCCAAATCATCTGGAAAAAATAAGAGATATTTGAGGACATAGGCCTGCAGGACAAAGAAAAAAGCTTAATATAAGAAAGGACTCTACAAAAGAATGAATAATGCTAGGCATATCTAGAAGGATCATCATAAATACCATCAATCCAGCGCATCCATAGCCACTGCCATGCAATGTTCAATATTTAACTTATAAATAGCAACATTTGAAAGTATAATTTAATATGTTCTGAGCACATAATCCACAAAAAAATGCATATAAAAATTTATAAAATTTTGGTGACATTACATTGCAGCAACCAATTGCAGCAGATTGTTGCCAACTGGAACATCTGCTTGCCAGCCAAATCTTCATATAAACTGAATTTTTATGCAAATCCAGAACAATGATAGACCTTGTTTCCCTTTTTCAAAATCCCCCCCTTGAGAGCTTCATACAAGATTCCCTTACCATTTGATTATACATGCCTGAGCTAGTCCAGTGAAAGGTAAAGGAGCAAACAAAACCGAGAAAGGAAACATAAAATGGCAACAGAAGTAGTTGATCGGGCAACACCATCTAGAATACTCGCACACATTTCTGAGAACGAATATGATATTAATAAGGATTCAAAATGAAAACAAAGGGCTATGAAGCAACTCAAGACATGGTCGATAATGGAGGCAATGTACTACATTTCATAAGCACCTCAATTATTGATGTTATCCAAGAACAACACTTCATAGCATAAAGGTGGGAAAAAGGCTCAAAACAGTATGCGATCCATGACACCAAAGTAGATCAACAACATGTTCTCACCAAGAAGGGTAAGCGAATTATGAAGAAAAAAAATAAAAAAAGGTATAAAACTAAGGATAAGAGATGATTTGAGTAAAGTTGGAAATGCATGCAGTGATAAGTATCTTTACCTAAATAAGCGTAAAACATAATAACAACAATAACAACAAAGCTTTAATCCTAAATTAGTTGAGATCGGCTACATGAATCCTTTTTTTCTATTTAGCTTAGTTTTGAGTCATATTCTCTTTTAAGATGCAAAGATTTTAAATCTTTCTAAATTAGTATAGAACATACGAGAGGGAAAATACAAGAAAGGAACTAAATAAATTCCGCACAAATATACACTACTGAACCAACAAATTATAGCAATATACAACATATGGGTGTTCTCACATCAGCAACAAATGGATTTGAACTAAAAGGAATTTGACTTTTTTTCCCAAGCAGTAAGGTCTTAAATGATTCAGCGTCTGCCATCTTTGCAAATTTGCTATAAAGCAGTCTCAAAGATTAAGCATTCAAAGGGCATCAATACAAAGGAGAATACAAAATTATTGCAAGTCAAAATAATCACAAGATAAAACAAAACATGACAAGACTGGGCAACAAAATGTCATTATGATGCAGAAATGGAGCATGACATATAAAACAACAAGCAAAGAGAGTACTACCTGTATGGTCGCCAAGACACCACAAGGACCTCCCTCATGCTGGACAAGACCCATGCATGTCTCTGGATCAGAGCTAAATCTATATGCATAGTTCAAAAGAAAATCAGCAAGTCAAAGGTAATATAAGACGGAGATCATTGCTACCATGCAGTTAATTTTAATAACTTGTTTATTTAAGAATTATTAAAAACTCTCCTGTTATTTATAAATTCTAAAGTAATTGAAAAAGTTTGAGCAATAAACTATTAGGTTACAGATCAAAAGGCGAAAATCCAGTGTTGTTAGTAACAAATGGCTTTATTTCTTGGTTGGTATTGATACTCGCTGGTATGATGTCATACCAGCAAACCCAGGTAAACAAGAGCCCCACTGAGATGCATAATGTAATGACAGGTGTGACCTGGGTCATAGGGCTGTAAAAAAAGGCAGAGGACTCATTGATGATATAACACCATGGATTGGGCATTTGAATTAGAAAGATCAAAGTAACAAGAATATCAAAAAAATAGTTATTTCCTGCTTTTATTACCAAAATCAAAACAAATGCCTACTCATAGCAACATTGCTATGAGAAAAGTAGACCATTTTCAGATTTCTAATCAAGTTCAGAGTGCAAAGAGAATTAAGGATCCAAGCCCTCCAAGAATCAACAATTCACTCATTGAGAGCATGATATGATCATCCAATCACACACATTAAATGAGAAGCAAATACTTTGATGTCGAATAAACAGCCCCCTAAAATCAATGTCTAAGCAAGCTTTTAAAAACCTGTACTAGAGAGCATATTGGCTTTTTGAAAAACAGATACAGTACTGGGTACCGACACATGATACAGGACCGCATCCCATAACGACACACAATGTGCCAGAGCTTATTTTCTACTAGAATTGTACGGTTCTGTCCGTATTGGTTTGGTATCGCTTGTACCATCTTGTTCTGATAGTTTTTAAAACCTACCAAACTCAACAAAGTTAAGGCTTAAGAATCCTTAAAAGTTGTATTAAGCAATCTAAATCTTACAATATGAATCAAACCATGGCATGTTTTATGGATTGCATCTTTGTATCTTAATCCAGTTGAAATTCCAGAGGTTGAATTAGAAGCCTGTCATTTGAATCTTGAGTTCCATGTTGCAAGCTTCGAATTTGGATATGAATCAATGCCATAAAATTTATACTCATTTTTTAATGTAAATGATTTTCATGTAACACACTTCTTAGTTATAGATACTATTATGCTAGATTGTAGGAAAAGGCTTTATAGATGTAACATATTTTAGGTTTTTTAGATCTCTAATGTTTAGCAAAAAAGATCTTCCACTGCCAGCACTGAAATACATACCATTTTGAGCTAGAAAGTATCCATATGACAATATGCATAAAAAAAAGGAAATCACTGATTGTGGACGGCTCATTATCAACTTAACTTTAGATTCTATCCAGCCTAAAAGCCTCATGAACAGCCTTCATGATTTCATCCATCACAACTTTATACAACAATCTCAGGCCTAATTGTAAGACACAAAGCAAACAAAGCACAAAAATATCCAAATCATGACATTCTCTCTTAAATCAGAACCAAATATGTTGCACACTAATGGAGAAACAACCCGCCTTGATTATTAAATAAGATCTCAAAGTCTAGCTTTATGACCTCATAATTTCCTTCAACATATCACAAATCTTGTGTCTTACAGGATATAGCACTACAAAGATATTTCTGTTGCAAACCAACCATAATATTTCTGACAGCTGTTTACTGTCCATTAAAGAATGTTTTCCCAATGTCTCTCACGATCCATCTCCAATATACATTAAATGACATATCAATCTTACTCTACGGAACTGAATTTGTACTCTCTCCAGTGTTTCGGATGGACAGACCTTTTGGTTTCGCTCAAGGTGTGCAGCATATCCAAGTTCTCTCATCTCTGACACCCTATGGAAGGCAGCGAAAGGAATCCAAAAGCAAGCATGCGCATTGATTTAAGCTGCTCAGAATTCATTGTAAGTACTTGCAAAGTTCATCAGAAATCCATAATGAGTTCTTATGCTTTGATAAATTCAGTTAAAATCATCCGTGAACATCAACTATTAATTGAGCAATTCCTGAACAATATGCAGACACCAGTAGCTACTGTCATCCATCACCAATTTCCTTTTTTCTCCTTAAAGCCTTCCAGCAGAATGTGAACCCAGCAGCATTATAAATAGTATAACCTTCAAGTGTTTATAGCGTAGATGATGGCCCTCTAGGTTTTCATTTAACACCAATGACTGACGAAAGTGAAAAAAATCAAAAAAAAGAAAACTTTCATATGTTGTTTCCTGGTTCACGGAAAACCACTTAAAGATCAACGAGTCATGACCAATACACATTCTTTCGTTTTTTTTAAAAAAGTGATGAAATTATAAACTGGGTTTCTATGCCCAAACTAGAACACAATGAAACATGGGGAAAAAATCTTTTTGGCAGGGTGAAAAATGACGGAGAATTGACAAAAAAAGGAGCAAATTTTGACATAGACCACTTAGACTAACCTGATGCCCTGATTGCTCCATTGCGCAAGCACATCCCTCGACACGCCAGTCCCAAACACCATCTGAAATAGCTGGTCAGCGTCCGAGGGCGACAGCTCCTTCCCAGGGTCCAAACCCCTGCGCCCTCCCTCCTCCACCTTCCCCCCCTGCGGACCAACCACCTCGGCTTTCGCCACCGCGGGCCCCGGGGCCGCCGCAGAGCTCTTGTCCACCGCTTCCTTCAGCGCGCCCACCGGCCTCGCGAGGCTGGGGCTCTTGTTCTCCATCGCCCTGATCCTCTTTTCGGCCGCCGACGCCAGCAGCTCCCTCTGCTGCCTCCGGTTCCGCGCCTCCATCGACTCCTCCGGATTCTCCCTTGGCTTGCTTCGCTTCGCCTCCGGCGGCGAGCTCTGGAGGCTCATCCGCAGCGCCATCTGAAGCTCCTCGTCCTCACGATCCGCCATGGGACACGATGCCACCAACGATCCCAAAAATCACAACCGAATCCTAAGCAATCCAAATCTAGGGTTCCGATGTATCGAATTAGACCGCAGCAAGAGGCCGAACCAGCAGGAGATCAATCTGGTATCGATCGGACCGTATCTATCATGGAATTCGATTTGGGAAGGGGTTTGGATTGCGAGTGGGAATGGAATCCTCAGGCGCAAGGGGAATTCGGCGGTGAGTATTCATCGAGGCGGAGAATGGCCGGGCGACGGGAGACAGAGGAGGCGAGGGAGAATCGTTGTGTCAAAACGCCGCTCTCCCGAACGGCGAGGGCATTTGTCGTCCACCTTGGCTGTATAGATTTACCAAAATACCCCTACATGCGCTTTAGGATCTTCGACGCTACAACCATCTCAGGCCGTCCATCTTGTTGATTATGGCAGTCTCGCGGTGTTAAGCACGGGGTAGTTTGGTCATTTGATGTGGAGAAGTTCGAGCCACTCCCTAAAGAAACGGGACAAGGCAGGGTGGCTTCGTTCAAGTGAAGCGGGCCAGAATGGACAGCAGAGCCCGGGTGAGAGAAGCTGAGAGTGACCATATAACATTAACTACCGCCGTCAGCAATTAGAATTTAGAACGCAAGGAAAACATTTTGTACACCACCCGATGCAACAAGACCTACGTAAACTGTATCACCTTTTTTGATTGATTCATGTGGCTCCGATGTAAATGATCTGACTGGCGGTATGGCTTTACTTTGACGTAACGTTATGAACGTGACGGCCATTTAAAGCAGTTCACTTTTTTTCAAAATTTACGTGCGGACAAAAATGCCATTTTCTTTTTCCTAGCGCCATTTTACATTGTATTTCATCTGTGCAAGAAGAACAGAAGAACTCTGTTTCTTCTTCGGTCGAAAGAAAATATTTCAGCATCGAGCGCTGGAAAACATGGCTACTTGAGTCTGTGTAGAAAAACTTCTGGAGGAAATGTCATCCGCAGCACAAAGTAAAAACTCTTTCTTTCCACTTCTTTATTACACCAACAGTTTTTTCTGGTTAGAGTTAGTTAATGCGTGACCAAACCATTTAATGCGCGGGTAACTACCTTAGAACAAAATAGTTATGACATTCTGGGAGTCATAACTATTTTGTATGCACGAATGTCATACTCTTTTAATGCGGCCCTGTTATACCTCATGAAACCCCTGATATACTGTTAAGACACCGTAGTTATAGGCCTAGGACACCCGTACGCCAAACGAAAGCTGGAGAAAAGCCTCGCGACACCGTAGTTACAACGCTACGACACCCATGCTTATAACCTTTGCGATTTTCGTATGTTGCTTTTCGGAGTGTCGTAGCTTGTTCTATGCGGTGTCTTTAAATGCTATAAAGGGTGTGTCGTGCTTATAAACGATGCTGGAGAGCAGGCCCGCGACACCCCGTATGGAGAACACCCGCTTTAACAGTCACGTCATCGGTGTCGTCGCCTAAAAGCTAGGGTGTCGTAAGATAAGAACTGGGGTGTCGTTAACACGCTGAGTCGGTGCTGTCATCGTTCGCGACACCCAGTTGAAAATTGACGACACCCAAGCTCTTATCTGACGACACCCGTGCTTAGAACTGACCATGGCGAGAAGGCCCGCGACAACCAAGTTACTAAAATTTAATTTTATTTATCAAAAAAAAAAAAAATACATTAGCTCTCACTGGGGCTTGTCTCCTTCGGTCGCTGCATCGGCGATTAGGCGCTGGAGGGACGCTACTTGCCCCTCCAGGTGGCTGTTGGCCCGACGCAGGACCTCTATCTCTTTTGTGGAAACGGCCAGGTATTGCTCGGCCGCCTTGCTGAGTCGCTCGTTGATTGCGAGCGACTCAGCATAAACCTCCGCATCGATGGTGACGGTTGCGCGGCGGCTGCCATGGTTGCCATTAGATCTCCCCTCGCCTCTGGAAGCCATCTCAGTGGTAAGTTCAAGCTGGAAAGGTGATTAACAATGGCATTCCCCCATCCTTATTTAAGGTACTCCTGGCGGGTGTTTCGATTGCCACGCGCTACCATCTCAGTGGGCGGTTCACAGGAATCGAATCGGTGCACCACCCCGCCCCCCCCCCCCCCACGTTGAGTTTCGAGGGATGGGGAACAGAACAGAGTTTCGGGAAGCCAACCGTCGTAAGTTTAACGTCATCCTAAGAGTAAATTCACGACACCCAAGGATGATTTGGATTTCGGCCGAAACTCCTTCGCGACACCACTGTTGAAAGCTCACGACACCCTAGCATCAATGCTTCGACACCCGTGCTTAGAACTGAACACGGAGAGAACCCCCGCGACACCCCAGGGAGAATTGGATTTCAGCTCACGACACCCTAGCTTTAAGGTGACGACACCTTAGCTTGAGGAACTACAATAATCCCCGCGACACCCAGGGAGAATTGGATTTCAGCTCACGACACCCTAGCTTTAAGGCGACGACACCCATGCATTAACAGTGAACCCACGTTAATCACCTTTTCAGGAGTGTCGTCCCCTTAAAGCTAGGGTATCGTGAGTTTTCAACTGGGGTGTCACGAAGGAGTTTCGGCCGAATTCGTCAAGGGGTGTCGCGGGGGTTCTCTCCGTGATCAGTTCTAAGCACGGGTGTCGTCGACTTAAAGCTAGGGTGTCGTGAGCTTTCAACAAGGGTGTCGCGAAAGAGATTCGGCCGAAATCCAAATCATCCCTAGGATATCGCGGGGATTCTCTCCGTGTTCAGTTCTAAGCACGGGTGTCGAAGCATTGATGCTAGGATGTCGTGATGTTTCAAGTGGGGTGTCGCGAAGGAGTTTCGGCCGAAATCCAAATCATCCTTGGGTGTCGTGAATTTTCTCTTGGGACGACGTTAAACTTACGATGGTTTGCTTCCCGAAACTCTATTCTGTTCCTCATCCCTCGAAACTCAACGTGGGGGGGGGGGGGGGGGGGGCGTGGTGGCTCACCGATTCGATTCCTGTGAACAACGACTGAGAAGGTGGCGCGTGGCAATCGAAACACCCGCCAGGAGTACCTTAAATATGGATGGGGGAATGCCATCGTTAATCATCTTTCCAGCTTGAACTGACCACTGAGATGGCTTCCAGAGGCGAGGTGAGATCTACTAGCAGCCATGGTAGCCGCCGCGCAATGGTCACTATCGACGCGGAGGTATATGCGGAGTCGCGCGCAATCAGCGAGCGACTCAGCAAGGCGGCCGTGGAATACCTGGCCGTTTCAACGAGAAAGATAGATGTCCTGCGTCGGGCCAACAGCCAGTTGGAGGGGCAAGTAGCGTCCCTCCAGCGTCAGATCGCCGACGCAGCGACCGAAGGAGATGAGAAGCCCCAGTGAGGGCTAATGTACTTTTTTTCCTTTTTTTTTGATAAATAAAATTAAATTTTAGTAACTTGGTTGTTGCGGGCCTTCTCGACGTGGTCAGTTCTGAGCACGGGTGTCGTCGCCTTAAGCTAGGGGTGTCGTGAGCTTTCAACAGTGGTGTCTCTAAGGAGTTTCGACCGAAAAACAATTCTCCTAGGGTGTCACGGGGATTGTCTGCGCGATCAGTTCTAAGCACCGGTGTCATCTCGTTAGAGCTAGGGTGTCATGAGCTTTCAACGTGGGTGTCTCGAAGGAGTATCGGCCGAAATCCATTTCTCCTGTGGTGTCGGAGGGATTCTCCGCGCGGTCAGTTCTAAGCCACGGGTGTCGTAGCATTGGAGCTAGGGTGTCATTAGATTTCAACTGGGGTGTCGCGAAGGAGTTGCTGCTGAAATGTGATGATAAATGGGGTGTCGTATTGTTTTAACATTCGTGTCCTCAATCCTAATCCTTTGTCAGCATATATTGACAACTAAATCTATGGATATCATTGTTCATGACTGCGTGCCTATATTTTCACAGTTGATGCTGAATTGTAGATCGGAAAGAAATCGATAACACTCCCGGCCGTGCACCTTCACCCGTCGCTCCAAATGCAGTGGATGATATTGTAGTTCCTCAAACTGGGATGGAATTCAATTCAGCAGATGATGTATATACGTTCTACAATGGATACGCGAAACGAGTTGGTTTGGAATCACAACAGTGTGTAGCAGGGCCAACAACAAAAAACAACTTTGCTTCAAGCACCTGGCGTGTTGGAGGCAAGGAAAATCTAGAAAATCAGAGAAGAGTATGAATCATAGGGATACTGGGAAAGTTGATTGTATGGCATCCATAAAAGCAAGACTGAATGCTACAAGTGGTAAGTGGATATTGGATGAGGTTTCTCTAGAACATAACCATGGGATGTCCATAACATCAACTGGTTATCTACGGTCGCATAGGAGGATCAGCACACCAGAGAAGGCAGAGATCAGCAATTTACATGCCGTGAATGTTCCGACGACTCAGATATACTCTGCCATAGCAAGGAGAAAAGGGGGCAGAGGACAATTGGATTTCACCGAGAAGGATGCTCGTAACTTCATTTGTCGCGAACGTCAGTCTAAGCTGAAAGAAGGAGATGCTCAGTCGATGGTAATTCATTTCGCCGAAATGCAACTCAGAAATCCCAATTTCTTCTATTCCTTAGACCTCAATGATAATGGTCATCTGAGGTCTGTCTTCTGGATTCATCCAAGGTCAAGATTGGCATGCACATACTTCGGTGATGTTCTAAGCTTTGACTCAACGTACTTGACAAACAGATATCAAATGCCTTTTTGTCCATTCGTTGGGGTCAACCATCATGGACAGTCAACCTTGCTTGGATGCGCATTGTTGTCTGATGAGAGTACTGAGACATATAAATGGGTTTTTCAGACTTGGCTGGATGCAAATGGTGGTCAAGCACCTATTGCCATGATTACTGACCAAGATAAGGCAATCGAGGCTGCTGTCAAAGAAGTTTTTCCTAACACACGACATCGATTTTGTCTTTGGCATATATTGAAGAAGATACCGGAAAAGATTGGCCACATTTGCACGGCAAATCCCAAGTTATGGTTGATTTCGATGAGGCAATATATGATTTTGTTGGCCCAGATGGCAACCCAAGAGGGGGGGTGAATTTGGTTCTTAAAAATTTAAGACTTTTAACTTTAGTTGATTAGTTAGCAAGATGTGGAAGTGAGAGGCTAACTAAAATCAATACATAAGCAAATAAAGAGAGATAGAGAAAGAGAAAATATGGCACGACAAACACAAGATAATTTTATAGTGGTTTGGTGCAATCAACACCTACGTCCACTCCCAAGATTCACTTGGGTCCACACTATAATCTCTCTAGATTACAGCCGAGTTGTTTTCCAAGCTCACAACTCAAACTTATTGTTTTCCCGGGTGAACAACGAACCCCGCTGGTTTTAACTCGGGCTTACCAGCACAAAACCCTACACGTTGTTTTTCTCGGGCTCACAACTAACCCAACACAAGCACTCCAGCTTGTAACGAGGTATATCAACCTCCACGATTCAATCCACTGATTGAATCAGCAAACAATTAGAATAAAAGTGTTTGGATAATGAAATGCTCCCCTTGAGCAAATATACAAATGAAGTACAAAATAAAGAGTTAGAAAAGCCTGATAGTATTGCAGATGGTAGTGGCTTTGGCTTTCTTCTTTCTTCTCTTTAACTCCTCTTGAAATGTTGAATCACGCCTCAGCACGATTCTTGACCGTTGAAGACTTTGGAGTTGAGATGAAGCTTTTTCCTCTTTTGAAAATCCTCCGATTTGATCTTTGAAACGCTCTTGGATTTTCTTTTAACTTTTGTGGATTGAAGATCTGGAGCAGACGAAACTTCCTCTTGGATTTCACTCCTTTTGAATCACTCTTCTTTGAGCTTAAGGATTTTTCCAATATGCTCTGTTTTTTTCTCTTTTCAAAAGATATTCTTTTCTCTCTTTTTGATTTTCTCTGGATTGTTTTGATTTGAAAAGAGCTCTCTATTTATAGAATCTGCAAAAATATATCCGTTAGAGACAAGGAAAAATAGCCGTTATTTAAAAATCTTACCGTTGGAGCTGAGTTGGCATTCGTAAAAATTGCGTCCAGATTTGCTGGAGTCGACTCATGCTTTTCCCGAGTCGGCTCGAGCTCGTCTTACCAAAAATAGAAATGTTTAAAAAGGTTAGGGGTCGACTCGCTAAAAGTGAAGTGTCGACTCCTGAAAGTCGGGAGTCGACTCGAGAAAGACTTGGGGTCGACTCGCGAAGTGCTCAGAAAAATACTCTTCTGGTGTCTGAGCGGAGTCGACTCGCACAGTCCAGGAGTCGGCTCGACAGAATTAGGGGTCGACTCGACAATTTCGTGGGTCGACTCACACAGATGCATATTTCTGTACACTGAGCGGAGTCGACTCTGAAACTCAGGAGTCGGCTCCGGAACGTATCAAAAATCAGAAACTTTTCTGATTGACATTAAAATCGTTCCAGATTCATTTTAATTCAATGTTTTGACATGAAATCAATAAAATTAACATTTAGAATTGATTCAAGAACTAATCCAAAAACTTATTGATTAAAACATGAATTATAACATTTCTTTTTGAAAGTTTGAATATTAAGCTTAAAGTCACTTTCAAAATTGATTAAAGTTAAACTTGAGCATTCATATTGATTGTTCAAAATAAATTTGTTGCTCATTTACATAAACTCATTACATCCTTTAATAAACTCAATGGTTTTTAGTAATCATCAAAATCAAAAGGATTGGATCATATAATTTTTCTATAATCTTTCAACAATCTCCCCCTTTTTGATGATGACAAAAATATTGAGTTTGTTCATGATTGATTAGTGAATGTATTTTGTTTTCATAGTTAGGCTTAGGCTCCCCCTTAATGAAGTAGCTCCCCCTATGAAACTTAATTAAATATCTCATTGTTTATCTCATTTTATCACAATCATAGAACTATAAAATTCTCCCCCTTTTTTGTTATCAACAAAAAGATAGAGAATCATAAACATTCATTCAAATTTCATTCATTCATTGAAATAGGGAAATAGAGAATTCATTTCATTCAAAGGTCTAATACATCAAAGAGTTCAATACATTGACTTCAAAATGAAAGCATAATTAAAACTTCAGTACAAAACAAGGATTGAAACTCTAGTAACTCAAAAATGAGTTCTTACAATTCTAGTTAGATGATCGACTATATTTTTATTCCTTCAGATTGAATTTTAACATAATCCTTGAGTTTTTCATCAACAAAGGTGCACGCACTCTGAATTTTGTCTTGAAGCTCGGCGTTGCTTTTGCATATGTCTCTCCATCTCCACATATATCCTTAAGTTCTTCAAAAATATTCTTGAGATCACCACTTAAGGATGCCGATGAAGAGCCGAGAGTAGACTCAATCTTTGAAATACGATCATCAAGAGAATACAGAGTCTCTCTCAAATTCATAAATTTATTCTCAAAATCAGTTTTAAGCTTGTCAGATTGATCTTCAAGTAAGGCTTTGAGTTGCATAATTTGTTGATCTGAAAAACTAGAGAAGATGAAGTTTGAACAACAGTTGGAACTGGGGCTGGAGCAGAGGCAGAAATCAAAGGGCTCGGAGGTGCAGGCGAATGATGTCTAACAGAGGGTCCTGCAGCCTCAGTATCTGTAGCTCTATCTTCTGTCACTCCTTTCCTTTCCCATTTACCATTCTTTTTGATAAACCCCATCCTATGAATTGTTGCTAGGCTATAAAAATCAGTGTGTCTTAGATTCTTCATAGGTTCATTATCAGAAATCACCACACCTTGGCTTCGAAAAATCATAGTAAGGATCATCCCATAAGGCAGACTCGATTTCCTTTTCCCTCCACAATCTGCTATGTACCACAAAATCATGCTGGGAAGATTGATAGGCTTGCCTGTCACTATGGCGTCCATTACAAAGACATCTCTCTACGAGACATAGTCAAATCTACCAGTTTTAGGAAAGAGAATCCTACTGCAGATATTGTGTAGTAATCTCAACTCTAAAGAAAGCTGATTAGCAAATACCTCTTCAAATCCAACCACATCCTTGTTTAATAATCTTGATAAAGCTGGGCGCGATCATCAGAAGAAAAGGTAGAAGTGCCAGACAAGGGTAAATTCAACAATCTAGACAAATCTCTGCGGTAACAGATAGTCTGACTCCTCTTACATTGCTAATAAGCCCATGGTCTCCTCTTGACAGATTCTTGTAAAATTCTTTAACCAAAGAGGGATAGGTCGGGCACTCTAGAGAACAAATTTTCTCCCAACCCATCTCGATAAGCTGTCTCCCTACTAGAAAGCCCTCATTTTCAAATAATTCAAAATCCACCTTCCTACCAGTGGTAATGATCCTATCCACTAGACGATCTACCTGGGAAGACGAGGCAGCTGGAGTAGCAGTCGGAGTGGAAGCAGATGAAGTGGAGTCCATGCTCGGAGAAGGTTCACGCACGGGACGCTTAACCGTCTTCTTCACGGAGCGCTTCCTCTTGATTCCACCCCACAACGCTAGATCCTCTAGTTTTAGGTGCCATTTGATGATTGGAGGTGATAATCAGGGATTATTGGAAGTTTGGAAGGTTTGGAATGAACGTGGAGAGAGTATTTTGCCGATTGGGGTCGAATAGAATGAGCGACGAGTCGACTCTGCCCTAGATAAATCAACTTGGGACCACCTCGAGTCGGCTCGCGCAAACCCAAGTGTCGACTCGGCACAGAGACAGAAAGGCCGTCCCGACATGGAGTCGACTCGCGCCTAAGAGGGGTCGACCCGAGAGTTTCAGTTGAAACCGGGAGTCGACTCCGATATGCATCGAGTCGGCTCCGAGACCATTTCAGACCAAAATCATGAAATTTCTGAAATGTGTCCGGAATATGATCATAAAAATAGATAAATAATCATTGGATATGAGTGAATCAATTAGATATGAGTTCTAGATAAGATTTCCTTAAGGATTGAGGATTTGAAAGAATTTAGATAAAATTTCCTTAGGGGTATCAAATTCATTCTAAAGGATCACAAATACCTAACTCTCCTCTAAGATAACAGAATCTCTCTTCATTTAAAGGTTTAGTGAATATGTCAGCTAATTGTTCTTCAGTGTTAACATAATCAAGACATATTTCATTATTTGCTACATGTTCTCTTATAAAATGATATCTGATTTCTATGTGTTTAGTTCTTGAATGTTGAATTGGATTCTTTGTTAGATTAATTGCACTAGTGTTATCACATCTTATGGGTGTTTTATCAAGCGTGATACCATAGTCTTCAAGTTGTCGCTTAATCCATAGGATTTGCGCACAGCAACTTCCAGCTGCTACATATTCAGCTTCAGTAGTTGATAATGCAACTGAATTTTGCTTTTTGCTAAACCATGTGATTAAGTTACTTCCTAAGAAATGGCATGCACCACTTGTGCTTTTTCTATCTAATTTACATCCAGCATAATCAGAATCTGAATATGCAATTAGATTTAATGTGGAGTCTCTAGAATACCATAAACCTACATTTTTGTTCCACTTACATATCTTAGTATTCTTTTAACAGCTATTAAATGTGATTCTTTAGGTTCAGATTGAAATCTAGCACATAAACATACTGAAAACATAATGTCTGGTCTACTTGCTGTTAAATAAGAAGGGATCCGATTATACCTCGATAATACTTTTGATCAACCTTTTTACCTTCTTCATCTTTGTCCAGCTTGCATGAAGGACTCATTGGAGTTCCGAGGGGTTTCATTGATTCCATACCAAACTTTTTGAGTAGTTCTCTTGTGTATTTTGTTTGGTTGATAAAGATTCCCTCTTTGCTTTGTTTGATCTGGAGTCCAAGGAAGAAGTTGAGTTCTCCCATCATGCTCATCTCGAATTCTCCCTGCATCAACTTTGCAAATTCTTGACAAAGAGAATCGTTAGTAGCACCAAAAATAATGTCATCTACGTATATTTGTACTACAAGTAAATCTTTACTTTTTCTTTTCAAAAACAAGTTTTATCAACATTTCCTCTTGTAAAATCATTTTCTATTAAGAATTTACTTAACCTATCATACCAAGCTCTAGGTGCTTGTTTCAAACCATATAAAGCTTTGTGCAATTTAAAAACGTGATTTGAAAACTCGTGATCTTCAAAACCTGGTGGTTGTTCTACATAAACTTCTTCATTAATAAATCCATTCAAAAATGCGCTTTTTACATCCATTTGAAATAAGTTAAAATTCATATGACATGCAAATGCAAGTAATAGCCTAATGGCTTCTAATCTAGCTACAGGCGCAAAGGTTTCATCAAAATCAATACCTTCCTCTTGATTATATCCTTTAGCAACCAATCTAGCTTTGTTTCTAATTACTATGCCATTTTCATCTAGTTTATTTCGAAAAACCCATTTTGATCCTATTACAGAATGATTTTTAGGTCTTTCAACTAAAGTCCAAACATTATTT